>OU744330.1:6617500-6976642 GCA_916610235.2 Lasioglossum morio | reverse complement strand
TTCGAAAGAGGAAGATACACGCAGTGCGCTCTTCTCATGTTTTTTTTAGATGATGTTTATATGAAGTGATATTAGTGTCCAAAGTAGGCGAAACAAATGAAGAAAAATTCCGGAGATTCTAATGTATTTTTCGTTCACAAAAAGATTTTTCTCGCGAAAATATCGAGAAGAGCCAGCTGCGTGTAACCTTCCTCTTTCGAATGAGCCCTCACTCAGCTCAAAATATAATCATACGAGGACGTGAAACGACACCGCGTAAACCCCTGTTTTGGGCCCAAAACCTAGTTAGATTCTGGTTAGATTCTAGTAATGTCACGTGGGTACCCCACCCTCTTAAGGGTGCGAATGAAAGAGAGAGAGAGAGAGAGAGAAAGAGAGAGAGAATGAAGACGAGGGCTAAAGGACCGTTTTCCAAGAGGACGAAGTCAGTGTGGTTTTACCTAGCGAAAGACTAAGGTCGTGGAAACTGTCAGCGTAGAGTAGTCGCGTCGATTAATTATTTCTAGCATAGTTATATGTTTTAATAAATAGTTCTAAGCCACATACACACGATTTACTGCCGAAAACTTCCAATCCCACACTTTTATAGACATACAGCCCATCCTTGCCCAAGTCATGATACGTCCTCCCCAAATTTTATTGAGTCGAGACAGGTCGTACAAATTTAAGTAAACGAGCACTACTGTGTTACGAAGTGAAAATCGAAGTTGGAACACACGATTGATTTCTTCGGTCACGCCGGAGCTCGATAGAACGGCATCGACGTCGCGCGCAGGTTTCTCCGAATTCGACTGCGAAAAGAAACTGTGAACATTCGCCGAGCATGGTGAAAAAAAACTAAAGTGTGAGGGGAGAGGAACGGCGAGGCAGAAGAGGCAAAAGCGGCGATACTGAGAGCAACAGCGCGAGTACATAATAACCCGTGATTCAAAACGAACGAGCAACGAACGAGGCACAGTTTCGGTCCTTTCCCGGAGCCCAACGTGTTCTAATTCCGCTCCGCGGAGCTTTTAAAACCAAGTGGCTACTCGAACGAGGGGGAAGAGAGTCCATCGATTCCATGGGAGTTCACGTACGATTTTTATGGAACGTCCGTATTCCCTTATCTGCCGCGCGGAATACGCTTGAAAGAGAGGGACGACTTTTTGTTCGGCGCAAAGTAAATTCCCAGGGTAAATTGGTATCGTCAGTTCACCTGGCTTTCGATGAAGGAGAATAATTCGTCGGTGAAAAGAGAGAGAGAGATAGAGAGAACTCGAGGGAGTAAAAGGAGAGAGAGAGAGAAAAGAAAATTATAGGCATCCTTTGAGGGAGCCAGGTTAAATCAACGTATTTCGAAGCTGGACTTCGTTGAATCGACGATGCAACGACCGCTGAAAAGTCGATTCGGAAAATTCCGATTCCGATGCTCCCTTCCACTTCTGAATATCCATTTTTTCTTTGCGGGAGAACGGTTTTAGATCATCGCTGCAATCATTAGATCCAGGCCGTTGATTGAACGCAGTCTGGCCACGTAATTGCTCGTTCGATCCATTCAGCGATGGAATTTTGTTACATAGTTCATATTTCGTTGAAAATTGTACAAAATATTTTTAATTGGTAGTGCACTGTGTGCTGAAAGGAATAAACGAATTTTGCAGAATTTTTCAGAAACATGCTTCTATTTCTGGTTGCCATGGAATCTCGCAAATTGTTCATTGCATTCTAAATTCATTGACTTTGATACAGATCGCTTCCTAGAAAATTAATAATTTTATACATCTGCCTGCATTGATGTACAAACATAATATGCAATAAAAATTGCAAGCCTCGGATATTCAATGCAAAAGTCAGTCAGTTAAATCTTCTCATAACAAAGAACAACTTTACAACTCGTCGTAATTCCTCCAGGATTGTTTCTTTCGTAAAACAATACCTTCAGAAGAATTGCCAATCTGTAAAGTAAAACTGACAAAATGCAGTTTCTCCACCATGTTCTCAATTATTTAGAGCAAGAACAAATTAATGAATCGCGTGGACCCGCAACAGCACACGATTCACTGCTGACAGTAAAGTTCTTTTTAAAAAAAAGAAGCAGACCAATTGCCGTGGTGCGTTGTCTCGGACAAAAGCGTGGCTTCTGAATTGATATGATTAACGAATGAAAAAAGAAAAAAACGTGTCTTGCCTCGTTGAAAGATCGCGGACCATGAACGTGACCGTGTACGTGTTCGTTCGCGCTCGTTCCGCTTATTCAGAAATGCACCGCGATCTGAAATGCAGACAGATGCGTCTGCCCGATGAAACAGTTAATTAGAGATCCGGGGGAGTGAAAGGATAGCGAGTCAAGCGATCATTATATCGATACAGAAATTCTTCGAGGCCGCGTGTACAGTTGTGGCATGGAACTCGATGGGTTTTTGAAAACGTAAATGGCCGGTTAACTCGATTCAGAAACGACGAAGATGAATTTTCCATTAATTCGTCTCCAATGATACTCCTTCAATGGCCTCGTTCTTTAAACATTTGCTCGGCCATCGAACGGCGAATTTTTAAATATGTCAGGCCTTCGGCAGTTTATAATTAGTTCCGACTGATATAAATGGATTTCATTAATTTCAGTTAATTCGTTCTCTAACGCATTTGTTGAGTAATCCTCTTTTTAAAACTTGGAATAGTGATCACTTCGAACCTGATCATTGCAATTGTCTTGGACAGTCGTTATGTTTCTCAAAGATCTAGTCTAAGGACTACTCTTACATGATCATCGACGTGACCACAGTGTTCTCAGCTCATGCACAGCTGATCGAGGCGAGGGTTTCGCGATCGTATCTCTCCGAGTCTCGTTTCAGCGTAGCGGTCCAGAGTGGAGCCGAACCGGCGATTTCAGCGCGGAATTCGCGCGTGCGAAACGCGCCCGGGGCACGCCCTGCCCGTGCAGATTCCGATCTTCAATTAGCCCTATATCAAGCCGGTCGCCTGTCTGTGATTTAAATTCGGCACCCCGTCGCACCCCCTCCCGTTCGAAACGAAACGAAACGCGCGAATTCGACGCGCGTGAAATTTATGACCGTTTTTGGACGCGTTTCGGTGTATCTTTACGGATCGACGAATGGCTGCGTCACGTTGCCCAGCGCGGTATATTTATAAAGCCGAGGGATGTATTTTTTTTCGGAATTGTTAGATCGTTCCCCGTGAAATATAGCTTTTTCAAAACCACCTCCTCCCTCCCACCGTCGCGTTACGCTTTCGTAGTTTCTTATAAATCAGTCGCGATGGTTCCTGATCGATTTTCTGGTTTCCCTCCTAGTCACTCGATGACTTTCGTTCTTCCGGCGAAAGTTAAAGCCCTAACCGAATGACTAACTCTTGATTTATTTAGTTAAAATTCGTAATACAGCTGATTAATCAATCTTTCAGTCATTTAGTAGAATTTGGGATCCCACTCGTAGCGAACGTGTTAACAAATTTCCGAATGTTCAAGCGTGGTACGAAATGCACTTGAAGAAGGGTAAATATGCTCGGCACGATTTTTCCATATTTTTGCGCATCATTTTTCGGGGGGAAAAAAATAAAAAAAAAAACGTGAAACCGAGAACGTGACCAGCTGCGCTGAGGCATTCCCGCCAAATTAATTGGTATTCGAAGCCAAAAGAAAATAACGCTCGCCGTTGTAACAAAATACCCCCGAGAAAGCTAATCGAATCGCGGACAGCGAGAATGTAACGCGCGGCAACCAACCCTCCGCGAGGCTCGCGGAATGAATTCGTGAAATCGTGGTAACGAAATCACCCTCCACCCGCTCCTCTCCACCCTGTTCGTGACCAGAAGGGCAGAGGGAGAAGGGAGGGACGAGAGAAAAAAAAAGAGAGGCGAATTTGCAAGTGCAAGTTGAACGGTGCAACGGGTGCACACCGCGTTCGATGTAATTCCGATGTTTTGGCGGAACAAAAGGAGCGAAGTTGACCCCGCGCGTTCCGCCTTTTTAAAATTCTACTATCACAGTCAAGCAGACACGCCCTCTCCGCCGTGCCTGAAATTGAAAATTAAAATGAGCCTCATATTTCCCATCGCAAAAAAAACACATTTGAATATGGGTTTCTCGGACGTATAAACTTTTCGCCGGGAACGTCTCCGTAGTCCGCTGCGCTGAATAAAAATCCGAATAGTTCTCTCGCGGGCAAGTCGCCGACCTGAAAACCGGGCGTAAATCTAATTTCCAATCGGATGTCACGGTTTCACATGGTTTCTATAACGATGGTTGCACGATTGCTTAATTAAACTGACACAACCACCAGATGATACAAGAATTGTGAAAATAGTGTATATCGTACAGTTGCGAGTCTAATATGTTCAGATTAATAACGAGTAGAACACGTGCTGTGAATTCAATCAAAATTATCTGTGAATTGTGTCATATAGTTAGAACTATTCCAGATCCGTCGTGCTCCGTAGTTCAGTTACGAAATTTTTCCGAAAATCTACGACCACCGTTTACCAACCGAAGTTTACACCCACCTGCCGTGAGTAATATGCGTAACTTCCCGTTGAAACACACCCGCGCATTCATTCCCGGAATTATTCCGCAAAAGCATTTACAATAATCGCCATTCCAAGGTAGTTTGCAAATTTCATCAGAGAATACTATAATTGGACGAATGAGGTACCCAATTGTACAGATGCAGACAGATCCGCGGGAATAGTTGTTCAACCGCGAGTTGAAGCTAATTATATTTGGATACCAATAATCTTCCTCGTATCCTGATGCATGCGAATTTAATGCGATCCCGTGGGCAAACACCGAAAGAAGTTAACCGATTCCTGCATCAATCTAAAATTAGACTCGGTGACCAAATGAGCTATGTCAGTAATAAATATTGAACAATTCTAACTTGCTTCGTCATTGATTTCGGTCGCAAATGCATAAAATCTGCGGTAAAGCAACGATATTTCCCGTGCTCTTGAAAATCAATTTACGGCACACCTCATCCGCGAGACAGACCGTTAAATCATGAAGGCACTGACCACACCAGGAAGAAGAAAAATATCTCATATCAAGCGGAGGTCTATCCGGCGCTAAAACTTCTATCGATCCTAAAAATAGCGGTTCAGCGTGGATCTTAAAATAATATTTTTGCTTTCAGAAATAAGATTTACCTTTTATCGCGTCTAGTAGCTCTCTGTTTGGTTAACCCAGTTTCGCTCCGTGCACGACGACGGAGCGGTTGATCCAACGTTCAACCCAATGGGTTCGATCTCTGTCCGTATTTACTAGTCTAAAACAAGGAAAAGAAGAACGCTACTGTTGCTCTTTGTCCACAATCTTGAGTGTATTCTGCAATTTGAGCTCTGCTAACGAACGGGAAACTTTTACAATCATAAATGCGGGATCCGCACACGAAAGAAACATTTGCTACGTCGATTGCGGGAAATGGAAAACAAAGATAAGCCTCTTTCAAAATGAGTTTAGTATTTGCAGTAAGTAGAACCAGTCGGTCATGGTCAGACGCACCAGCCTAATTTTCAAACTCAAAAAAACATTGTTCTTTCTTGTTTTTTCCTCCTTTGCGATTATATCGCAATATGTCAGTAAAGTGCGGAAAGAACCTAAAATGGCGTACGTACGAAATCCGTCGAATCGCCCGAAAAACGAGATTATTGATCGATAGGGGGGAGCGGGCAAATCGGATGAAAATTCTAATTTTTGGCCCGGTTCGGAAGAAACTTTGTTTGGCTGGCGTTTACCCAATAGAACGTAAGGAAAGCGTTGAACCGTCGTCGTCGTCGCGGCGCGCGGCGCGGCGCCGAGCGAAAGCTAAATCCGTCTGCACGCGGCAAAAGTTATCCATTGAGACCGAGACTGCGAAGCTGTAAAGCAAATTTCGCGGTGTGCCCACCGTTCCGGCAGGTGGAATTCGAAAGTACGAAAACTCGATAAGGTCCCGACCCGATTACACACCGCATCGCCTGAAACTTTCAGGGCTCGGAGTTTTGTGGCTCGCTTGTGTTCTCCGGGGACAAAATGTACGGCGGTAAGAGCCCGCTCTTCCCGATAACCCCTGCTCGGAGCGGAAAGAATCACGAAACTTGCGATGCCGGTGTGTTTTCCTTCGCGAAAAGTCACCGAAATAGATGACACCATTCCTCTAACTAATATCGCACAGTATCTCTTGCTTTACCTTTACCTGAAAAATTACACCCTCCTCGGGAAATTCTCGCCTAACATTTCTTACGAGATACTGACATTTCTGGCTGATACTGGAGAGGATTATTCTATTCAATATCTAACTACTTAGATGCATTTGGAGTCGTTTATAACTATTTTGAATTCCAATTTTTATTCATATAGACAATTTACTTAGATCCTGAGACTCCCTTTTTCTTAGATGACTTTACTGTATTATGAAACTAGAAGCTTCTACCTTTAAAATGAGTGATACATAGATAAATAAAGAATCTTCTTGATACGAAACATGCTTATACTACTGATACAACCAACCATACTTATAAGCCAACTGAATAGACGGCAATAAGCTATTATAAAAATTCCGTACAATACGTACTCTGTCCTAAATCGCATATAAGCCGATATTTCGGCGGAGAGGTCGATTCAGCAACATTCGCCGCGAAACGCATAAAAATACGGGATCCACCGGCAACAAAGGTAGGAGACAGGAAAGCCCCCATTGGCCACGGATATCTGCGTCGAAGCGGTTTAAACAGAGAAACCCGGCGGCGTTTTGTCGTTCAGAGACGAGCACGCGTCCAGATCGGGCGAAATCCTCCATTGTGGTAGCTTAAAGGAACGCGATGCGTATGGAACGTAACCGGGTCGAGATCTTATCAGCTTTCCAAGCTTTTGAATCCTCTACCTGTCGGCGAGCTGGTGGAACGGTGTGCTCAGGCCAGGATTCAGAGAGAGAGAGAGAGAGAGAGGGAGAGAGAGAGAGAGACCGAAAACGGAATTCGTACACCGACAACCGGTTTCGTTTAATATATTTTTCATTGTTCGCGACGGGGATGCGAACGCTTCTTTTTGCCGACGCTTGTTCAACGGTCGGACCCTTTGTTTTCACGTGCACGCGAAACATTCCCCGGTTTCCGTGTTCCTAGCCACAGACTGGATGCACCGCTTCAATTTTCGCGTCGCACTGCAGTAATTGCAATTCCATCGTGCTGAATCGCGTTTTGTTTAGAAACCCCTAGAAAAACGGCGAGACTGCTTTCTTTCCAATATCGAGGTCGACATAAAGATTTCGACTTCCTATTCCTGATAGAATCGATGTTTTGTAAGATCTTGTGCAGCTTTACAGTTCGCTGCACTGAGTCGGTCACTAATTACTGTATTAACTACATCTAGTAGAAGTATATATGAGAAATAATATTTATAAAAAAAAAAATTGAACGCAATCCATTGTTGGAATTTTGGTGATAATTTTAACAATAAAATTCTGTAGTAACTAGGACAAAGAGGTATTGAAATTAAATTTTTTTGTAAGCGTTCCACGATATTTGTTAGGGAAGATATCTCTGTGATACGATCAATAACGAGACCACGTAACGCGTATCGTTTCCACGAAGTAGTGAATCGGAACGGAATTCCACTTTAATGCGAACTTCGAATATCACGTCCCTAACGATATTGCAATTAGACTCTTGACAGTCGATCGAACAGAGCGTATCTCGTTGCATCATAGATACAAAGTGAAACATGCCACGGTACACGCATAAATGTTCTTCTAAATTTCATCGCGAACAGATTGCAACAGTTTTATTAATTCAGAACTCCTAAAAATCTTCGAAATGGAATTCCTAATAGCTTTTTATTGGCGAATAAAAGTAGGTCAATCAATTCAGCTCTCAATCATCGATATTAACAACAAAAAATAAAATATTTTCTCGCGAATATTCAAATTTACATGTTCCTGTCGCTAATAATAAATAGTAATCAGACCGAGGAATTTATGTATTTATTTTGATTATTAAAGAATAAGAAAAATATATGTTTCCATTTTTATGAAATGGGACGACCTCAAATTAAATGTTTCCGCCATCTGGAATTTTTCCTATTGTAAATGGGAGGTGAGTTTTTTCAAATGCTCCTGTAAGGTGGAACATCCTGTATCCTACAGAATGAATTTGAATGATTGTTTCGAATATCAGTTATTTTCGAGGCTTTATGCCGATATACCAGAAACTCTGCGTCACAGGCAAGTAGAATATCTGCGAGTCCTTCATCAAATTGAATCCTCAGGCGAAAAAGAGGAATGGAGACGGAAACGTAGCCATGACCGCATCCCTGGAACTTCCGGAAAAGTTTCCCGAACGAGCTAACAAACGAACTTGCCCCGTCCGTCGATTTCCGTGGAAACTCGACGATTTGTGTAGCGAAATGATGGTCCGTCGTACTTTCGGAATCGATAAGCTGCGGTATTAAACGCTCCACGGGAAATACGCCATTTTCCCGCTTCGGCCATCTTCCACGCGCACCACTTTACCGAGTTCTACGTTTTAGTCAATCCCATTACCAAATCACTGAACTTGTTTAGGTTAACAAAATCATTTCATTTGCAAAATCCTCGTAACTTTCTCCAAAACGTTCGATACAGAAATTAATTATTTCGGAAAATTTTCACGAGATCCATTATTACTGGTAATGGAGTGAAGTAAATTTATTTGGCAGAGTTTGACGAACTGTCTCGGTGAAATATTCGCGCAAAGGGGTTTCGGAAAAGGGGAGCAAGTCGCGTTTCAGCGGCGGAAAGTGACATTTTCGAGGAAAACTGTAAGCAACAAGTAATCGAATTCGGATCAACCGCGAATCGAGTTACCGGGATCGTCCACTAACCCGCCTGAAAATTAATAGAAGCTGAACTTTGTACGTCGGGGTCGGTGGGTTCGACGTCGCTCCAAAGCGCTACGCACAATAAAACGTTCGTTAACGAACTGGTTGCCATAGTTCCGCGAACGGGGGTGGTAGTGTGCGGGGGTGCACGACGGCGGAAGCACCGCCTTTTCTCGGAATTAAATTAATTAAGCCAGATTATCCCGATGAATGTAAAAAAAAAAAAAAAGAAAACTTCAATACGGGGCTACGTCGACGGACAAGTTTAGCTTCCAGCAGCCTCCCGGTTGAAGGCGGGTCCATCGGGGGGTGGGAGAAGTCCGGGACCACGTAGTTTAATTCGTTTAAGCGCATAGCGAGCGCCCCCGGGGCGGCCACGGTCTTATCTCAAAGAAGACAGGTGTTTAAGGGTCCCCCGTAGCCACATATTTTCGCTGTTTCACGTCAATTTTCATTCCGAACTTCTGCTGACTCGACGACAGGCCGGCCCTTTTCCACGGGAAGACGCGCTTAAGGATAACTTCCCTTGTCCGCCCTCTTTCCTTCAGCTGTCAGCCCGGCGTCGTTACCTCTGAGGAACGTGTTTCCGTAAGAATGTTCAAAGAAATAACCTGGAAAATCGGTCCAGGTACCAAGGAACATCCCCCGAACGTTCTTTCACGATTTTTCGGATCTAAGCATTTTTAGTGGTTCATGTAAAGGGAGCCTAAATATCTTCATAAAAAAATTAGAACTATTAGATAGAGTTCGGTCGGAAAACGATTTGGATTTCCGTCGACCCGTTTCTAATATTATTAAAATTTCCGGAGTGATCACTTCGAGATCGTTTCGCTTCCATCGTTGCCCGACTCTGTCGAGTAGGTTATACGGTTCGTACAGAATTTCATTTTCCAGTGCCGACAACGCTATTACCAGGCACGTCAGTGACTGTCGGTGACCCGGCAGAAAATTTTTCAAGCAACTAGCACGCGTACACCGATCGTCCACGCGTCTCCGGTCTCTTTGCTCGTTCACCTGCACGCCGGATGCTCGTTCTCCGGTCTCCCGACAATAACATACGTGTCACTCACGCTGAAATACATTTTCAAACTTCCATTTCCCGTCGCGGGGAAGCCCTTCGATCGTGCACGACTCCTGCCGAACTTTGCATACGATCCAGAATATCGTCTACTTCTCCTTTTACACGTTACTATCCTCCTCCCTTCTTTTCTCCGTTTATTATTTATTCATATTCTTGTCCCGAAGAAGCGTTCAACTTTTCGTTTGTATCTGTCTCACAGCTATTTTTATCTTCAAGTCCTGCCCTTCTCGTTTTCTGACAGACTGCGGATCTTTACGCGAAATAAAAATGTTCTAAATGGATTGTACGTTTCTTCGGAAGATGTCTTGATGGATCGCGACTACGGTAGTTAATATTGTAGTTTTACTTAGCATACAAATAATGGGACGAAGACGCAAAGATGCCATAAGCTCCGGAGGGGCGGCGGAGCCAGGAAAAGTGGGTCGCCTACGAGAAAAGCAGATGATGAACGATCGTGGTAGCGACATGACAGATGAAGAGAACGAACTAGAAAAATAATGCGATTCTCGCGTGAGCGCGATGGATTCTGAAATCCCGGACGCATTAGGTGTGCCGGTGAGAACCTTCCAGCGAAACATAGTATTGCAATACTTGATTGCCTTAATAAATTAAATCACAGAAATTACTCCATTACCTACCATACTTCCACACTTGACAATCTGGAATCGCCATTGACAGACTTCGTTTAATTTCCAACGTAGAACTGCAGCATTTATTACGATATTCGTTTATTTTGCACGTAAGTCCATTGATAAGGGTTAATCCTCGATTCACAAGAAACCCTTCGACGCTTTCGTTTATAAAGCATCAAAAAGTATGTCTTCGCTCGCGCTTCCCGAGCAAGAACAATGCCAGAAGGAGTTTTAGCGGTCTCCGTCGTTTCCTACTATTTGTCAGGGACGCTCGTTCGTTCAACAAGAGATAACGCCAAACTTTCAGAGACGTTTTGAAGAACGAACATCCGCGAGCCCGTGAGTAACAAATGCGTTCTCCTCGTGGACCGAGCCGGCAGCCATTTTGTTATGATTAAGAGTAGCCGGTATTCCGCAAATGTCTGCCTTGAGCTAGATAAAAAAGTTCAAGGAAGTGAAATTCACGTCATTCAAAATATTTTCTCCTACTTCTTCGAACTCCTTCGAACTTTAATATATTCGACAAACGTTGTCGAACTTCTTACAAAGCAACATATAAATCGCAAATATGATTTTTTCAAGAAACAAAAATATATTTTTCATAATATGGAGTCAAGGAAAACCGTGATATAATAATCTGTTCTGAATGAAATTAACTATCCGAAAGCCGCGTTGTTGTTTTGACGTATTTAGTTACTAAAATAACGACCAGGAGGAGCAAGCCTCCATGTACTAACATTTAAGTAATTCCCGTTTTATGTTGCATTAATTTCGATCCAATTTACGAACCGCGACTCATTGTTACCCAGAACAAACACTAATTAAACTGAGCCAAACACATTTAGCAGGTTGATAAATAAATTTCTGAATGTGGAAAAGTCGCGCGCGTCCCTTCTGTTTCTATTCGAATTGAACTTGCGCGACTGACGTATCAATAATTAATAAACTTTTAGGCGTTACGGGATCTCTCCGAGTTCAAAATTACCTGTGGACTAATTACACTCGTAATGCTGGTTGTAATGTCGGTTTGCAATCTACATGACCAATATATATGCCACTATACAGAGTGACCTAAAAATGTTGCATTTCCTTGAGAGAGATGATTCATGAAGTCATTTAAAGTAGCTTTTCTCTTTGCGAAAATGTTCTCCGCGGTTTTCTTTTCGAGGTGTTAACGAAGCCGCGGAGAGCATTTTTGTAAAAGGAAAAAGTTATTTCAAATGACCATAGAATCACCTTTCTCAAGGAAATGCAACATTTTTGGGTCGCCCTGTATAGCACAAGTAAACCTTTTCAATACAATTTCTACTTGTATAAACATTTTTAAAAAAAGTTGCAGCACTATGTTCATGTGAATAGCTGTTAACGCAACTGCATCCCCCCTCCCCTATTGACAAGTCATTCAATGGCCGAAGCATTTCGTTACAAAAAGATTATTTGCAACAGCACTTTCAATGGCAACAGTTTCAATGGCTTTATTTTTCCATCGAAATTCTTCGAAACACGTTATTGTATGTATTTCAAATATATCCGACAATTGCTCGTCTTTCAAATGATCAATAACCGCCGTTGATTCGATCACTCGCGTTAAACTCTGCATGCTTGCCATTTTCCTTCTTTCCACTCGCGATAGACACACACGCGCGCACACTGTCTCGACATGTTGCTTTCTGTTAATAATAAACGATCGTACCACCCATTCTATACCGCGTACAAAATGAAAGGGATCGAAAACGCTGGCATATTTCGAAGACAAACATCATACGCCGCACACGTATGCAATCTCACGCGTTTAATTCTTCATAAAGCGAGCGGAGAATGGTCGGCTCACCGTTCCCTCTTAAATGTTTCATTATAATTACTCGATATTTACCCGGACGCATTAGTTAACCATATAGGCACTCCAAAAACATGTCGGAGATTAATTAGAGTTGATCATTGTTGATGCACCCGCCAAGTCATGCAATCCTTTTAATTAAGACGCGGTAGTACGATTCGTTCGCTGGTAAATGATTGCTAGAAAATTATACACCTCTCGTATAATATTATTTTATAATATCATATTATATAATATTATGTATAATATTATATTGATTTAATAAACAGTCTTAGGGTCTAATATTCGCGCAACGGAGTTCATACTATGCGCATCCTAAACAGTTTCTCAATAGTACATGTTTTAGAAAAACATGTTGCGTTTAATAAAACTTTGTGTGACGTTCTATGAAAATAAAACTGCTTTGATTGTTTCACAGGCGACACTCGCAAAAGGTTAATTCGCAAGTACAGATAAAGAGAAAAGGAGAATCGCAGAACGTTTCACGAATTTGACAGTGCAATGCATATTCCGGTGCATCCGCGTGCAATCCTTGCAACGTATTCGTTCCGTCTCCCTCCGTAGACGGATGGGGACAAAGCACGAGTACACGCGTGTTCCTCGGTCTCGCGTCCAGAAAACAACTGGCTACTGATTACAGCAATGACAAATGGCAGCGTGGGAATTACGAAATGAAGGTTTAATAAGGTATGAGTCGGATCGGGAACGACCGCCGCCACATTCCCAGCACTAATTAACAAATCCAATTTTAATCGACGGTTCAATTCGCGTCGTATGCTGCAATCCCCTCTGGATACACCGTTGCACGCGCGTAAAAGTGATTAGCGGCTGGCTCCGTGGTGCAATTATTTCGTGTCAGCTGGATTGATACTTTTTTTTTCTCTCTTTCCCCATCCGCTATCGATCGATTGATTTTTGTAAATAGAACCGCCGAGTCGAACGAGGCCACCAAAAGCGAGTCGAACGGGTGTCCTGCTTCGTTCTAATTAAAAGTTGCGCGGCCGGTGTTTATTAACATTTATAACATATCGATTATTGTATGAGAAACTCTCGTATTGGCAATTTTATGGAAATCACGTTGATGGAAAAATTTGTTTCGTTGATTAAAGGTGAAATGATGATGGTGTAACAAATAAAAACATGTTTCGTAGAGACCTCCCTACCTCCTGCTACAGGCTATATTCAACCGGATGCAATCAATTTCTAGCAGAGATACAAGTGTAAGGTGATTTGCAGTTCTTAATGCTTGTGGAAATAATCCTTCCAAGCTGGACATAGTGTACTTACACGATCCTTTCATTCTAGCAATTGGTCGACAATTTTTTCCGTGCCAGTGTTATCCGTAACAACGAAAGCGTCCAGGCTGGGAGAGACGAAGGGGGTAGCATTGAATGGTCGCCGTTTTGGCGATCACAGCCGAATAATTCGGAAAACCGGGTCCAGAAACAGTCGGGACGCGATGACGCGAATGGCAGACCGGGCGTGTCCGCGGTAATCCAATGGGAGCGTCTCTTAATTAAAAATCGTGAAATCCGGACCGGCGTTCTGTCCCTTTGTTATGACTCGCATTCGCCGTTTCCACGGAGCCGTGGAAAAGCGTACAGGCGTCTACGTTTTTTTTTTTTTTTCATAGTGTCGTTGAAAAACGATCGGACGGGACAACCATTGCTCGCGTCCGCCATTATTCCGTGTACACGGTATTGCGCGAAAACGTGCGCTCGCACACGCGCGTTCACATGCACGCGCCATTTTCCTGCCCCCCTTTTTTCTCTACTTTTCCTTTTTTTTTTCCCCACCCGACTATATTTTCCTGTTTTATTATCCTTCTCCTGTCTTCCGCTTTTGTTTTTCATACGCCGGACGCTCCGCCTGAATTGATCGTCTCGGATATTCCTTTCTGGAAAATGTTTTACACAGATGTCGTCTATAGTCCTTTCTCTCTCTGCGTTGCCTGGCGCGTCAAGGTCGTTTTGTAGCTGCTGTAGCTACTATGAAAATTTGATTTAGTTTTCTTTGGTAATCGGTTAAGACATTTCTTGATGGTTTATCTTGGTTTTTGTAATTGTTTTTTGATGAGAGAAAATGTGAACATGATATATTATATATTATCAAAATAAACATTTTTATCTTCCCCGCAGTGGGAGGGATATTCGCTTTTCTCAGAACGTACAGTTCCCGAGGTCTTAGTTTTCTGGCGTTTCTTTGTTCGATCGGCGATAAAATTGTTAGTAACCTAGACAGAAGGCACAGGAAACAGGCGAAACATGGTCTGGACAGAGAACAGCAGCGCAGGTGCACGTCTCGAAACCGCATACCCGTTATAACGTTCATTGTTCGCGTTTTCGCACGTGTGTCGCAGCGGAGCGACGCAGCGCACCGCGACGCGAGATTAACGCGCGCTCAAATTTTATGGCTCGATCCTTTCACGAATATTACGATGGTCGATAACGTGAAAGCGAATGGAATTTCCGTGAAAAAGGAAAGCTGAATGCGGGCTACGCTCTGTTTGGAAGATAACGCGGCTCAACGCTCGGCACCCCCTCCCCCCCCCCCCCTCGAAATTCATTTGCCTGGTTTTGTTCGCCGACGCTGGTTTTTAGTCGGCCAAAAATGATTTGCGATGTCTGATAGCACCGGTAATATTGATAAGGTGACATCGAATTTTTTTTCAATTTCGGACCGGGTGCAATAGCGCACACACTCGTTCCTGTATCCGATGAACAAGATTGTCGTTTGACGTGTAACCGATTGGGATGGGTGTGACAAATTGCGAAGTTTTTATTAAAAAAATATAATACTTACGTTTTGATAAAATATTTATCAAAATATACTACTTCCCATCAATATTATACACCACGTATCTTTCTGAACTGCTTCTTAATTGGTTTGCCGTTATTTGTATTTTGCAGAGTGCAACGTCTCCCGGCGCCAGCAACGATGGCCTCACGAAACAACAATTGGAGCTCATCCAGCAGATCATGCAGCAAACTCAACAACAGCAACAGCAGCAGCAACAGCAAACATCCGCGCAACAGCAGCAGCAACAACAACGCACCACAGCCACAGCGACAGTCACAACACAAATTCAGAAACCGCAAAAGCCGTCCGTCAAGCCCACAATCTCGTCCAGCAGCGTCTCTAGCAGTTCTGGGAGCTCGAGTGCGACCAACAGCGCCAGATCCAGCCCGAAACCGAAGGTGTGGAGTCATGTTCAAGTGAGTAATAACTTCTAATTCATTACTCAACTCATTCCCTAACGATCTCACTCCGTAAACTAAATTTTAAAGGAACCACTACTAAAATTTTAAAGGAACCACTACTAAAATTTTAAAGAAAAGAATAAATGACAATTTTGCATAAATATCCGCAGTCGAGTAATAACACGTGTATGGGACATTATCAAGTAAACAATTTACCATTAATATCTCAAACGAGGTTGCTCCCTTTTGTCAATACTTATTAAATTAAGTATTAACTTTTTAAGCTTGAAGTTTAAAAACGATTGTGCTCTTCATCGAATTACCCATTATTTTATATCGCGACAACGGAACCTTGGCTCACGATATAGACTACAAATGATGTCGAATCGGATGTTTGTAAACGTCAATACATGTTGACAAATCGAACTATTGACACAAGAAATACAATCGGCAAAACATTGACGTTGTTGCTGCAAGGAACACGGCTCCCAACCACCTAAACATATGAACCACACGGCTCTTATGTTAACTTAATCGATCTAATAGTAGTTACACAGTCTGCCGACCGGACAAATTGTTTACGATTAGCTCCAATCTAACCGTAAGAACAATAAACGGACCAGCGCCGCGCGTTTCTGAAAATATACAGAATGTATTTCTTCCTTTGCGTTTCTCGTTCGATTGATGAAGTCGAGTCGGGGAACAAGACTCTGCAGTTTAAACAAACCTGTCCATTAGAAAAGGTTCGTTCAAAAATAAAGATCTTCGTGAGAAGATCCCTTAGAAATTTTTTAAACTGAAAATTACAATTTGTTAAAAATTGTCGGTTCTATTCAGACATATCTAGCGTTATCCGAATTTAAATTTTAGTTGAAAAATTTTGTAGTCGATTAGGATGGACGATTAGCCAAATATTAAAATGAATATTGGAAAGAATAAAAATTTCTCTCGGGACATAAACCAACCAGGTTGCTCTCGCAGGGTTAATGTTCGTCAGAATGATTATTCTTTTCGCAAGTGTACATAAATATGTAGAACACCGCCACAACGGAGTCAGATGTTGGAGGTATCGTTCTCGCCAAAGTACGCAGGAGGGAAACAAGACTCTCGAATTCCGTCGCGTTGATTATTTCGCCCCTCGCCACTCCCGAAAGTCTGGGTAGAATCCATTCGTTCACGAATTCCTGGCCAATTACGGTTCCCGGAGTTCTACGTCGCTGCCGCAGTTCGTCTTTGAGCGGTAACGACGATTCCAGCGATTTCTTCGGCCCCACCCCCGCACACCTGCTCGACCGAACAACCCCCCTAGGTTCTCTCTATCGGCAAAGATCTCATACATATTAATGGCGATCCGATCGATTTCAAGCTGCGCTCGCTTCTTGCTCTGTTTAGGGACACCGGCGTTTCGGCGCATAAGCCCTTCCGCCGCCCACAATGGTTATTATGCCATTAACGTAATGAAGTTAGGCGGCGGTAAAGGTTCCGATGGTTGGCCGCCGGGTCATTCAAGATACGAAGAACGTGATAAAATAGGAGCCGGCTGGATGGTATTCCGATGGCGATGCTTGCATATGTTTGTTGGTTAATTGTTCGTCGCGAGCGGCACGTGACGCGAATTAATAAACAATGCGTGCAGCGACCCGCACTGCGGTCGACCGTCTGGCATGTGAAATTTTTTTTATGTAATGTAAAAATTTCATACATTGATCAATTTCATTCTATATTTAATCGTCATATAGATCAATTT
Source organism: Lasioglossum morio (assembly GCA_916610235.2). Taxonomy (NCBI): domain Eukaryota; kingdom Metazoa; phylum Arthropoda; class Insecta; order Hymenoptera; family Halictidae; genus Lasioglossum; species Lasioglossum morio. Next base: position 6,959,321 of record OU744330.1, on the reverse strand, counting down.
AAATTCCTCTAAAAATTTCAATTACATAGTCACCTAGACCACTGACTGACGATGCAGCGGAACGTTAAAGGGGGTAGTAGGAAATACGGGGCTAGGGGGTTGGCAGAGGGTTGTTAGGGGGTTGACGGGGGGCTCGTAGAAGGAACGGCCGCGTGGATTTGTCGTTGACACGTCGTGTGAATGGGGCCCGGTTAAACCGAGCGTGTAAAGCTCGGAACGTTGCATGACTGCCGCGACTATTCCGCCGTTAGTGTGCGGAGGTGGAGGGTAACTCACAAGAGAGAGAGAGAGAGATAGAAAGAACACGAAAGAACCAGAGAGAGAGAGAGAGACAGAGAGAGAATGACCCGAATACCGATGTGCTGGTCCCCTTCTTGCGGAAAAGCATTATTCGCGGCGAAAAGTCCGCCTGCCGGAACGTCGACCGAGGACACGTCGTTACCTTCGCAATTTGCGAGCAACGTTGCTCCTGTTTGCTCTTTCACTTTCCCTCGACCGATCGCCTAATCTCCCAGACCGGTTGCTTTAAATCACCGTCTCTCTCGCTCTCTGTCTCTCTCTCTCTCGCTGCCGTCCCCCTACGTTTGTCTCGCCGCGGCTATTTCGGGCGGAATTGGAGCGCGCGACTCGTCCGCGCGTTTTTCCAATTACTTACGATCGATTCGGACCCCGAGTGCAATTTATGCTGGGCTGGTTTCTGAAATGTTCAATATCGGCCGGCTGCGATTTGTCGATGAAAAAATCCGGAATGATACCGCCATTTTTGCGCCGCGGCCGCCGTCTGTCTCCCGAGGACGGATCGCAAACTTCTGAACTGATTGAAAGCGTAATTACTGGACTACTGCTAGATTCCTATACGAAATAAAAATGGCCTACTTCGATCGCGAGAATCCGAAGCTACATGCAAATGTTTTGAAAATAATGTAGCAACGTCCTTGCAAATTTTCTGATAATATTTTGTTGATCTCAGTGAAGTTTTTGTTTTGAGAAGAAGCTCACTGTGCACCACAGAATTTTAAACGAACGAGAGTTGCATTGTACGCGAGAAAATCGTACTCTCCCGTAAAACGAGTCGCAATAAAAAAAGAGCTGCCTATTTTATTATTGGGATTTATACAAATGTCTTTATGGCTAATGTTTAGTTCGAGATAGTTGTAAATAAAGAGATTAGAGCCACCTGGTGGTGGGATTGGCCGTTTCATACGCAGCAGATGTATTCTTTTTAAATGCTATCATATTTTTCCCTTTCATGTCCGCGCGCGGAATAAAAATACACGAAATTCTGAACGTTATTGATTCAAAGAGTTATTCATCGGAATGATGATTCCGGTTTTACTACGGTTACCGACTTTCAATTCCGGTCACGTTCTCGTGAACAAATAAACGTTTTAACGACATAATTCGTCTCGCAATTTTAATTCTGCATGGACCAAAACGCCGACAGATCTGAACCAAGCCAAGTTTTATCGAGGAATATGAATCCGGTTCAAACTATTACAAAATTGTTCTGCTCAGGAATGTTTTTACAAAGTGTTTGAGAATGTTTATTAAAAAATGTTTCACACGAGGAACACACGCAAGCTATGAACAATGAATTCATTAAATAGTATTCAGCATTTGTAACAACGATTATCAATTTCACTGAATGTCCTAAAAATTTGAAATCGACAGCTGCAACGTTCGCTTCCGGGAATGCACAGCAAATATATAAAGGGCAACGAATTAGTTTGTACAGGCTAAGGTATTCGGAAAATGGCAGGAAAAATCGAGGGATGATGGTAATCTTTCTGTGATCCCGAATTCCAATTCCGTGAATCCCGGACGGCGGGTTTCCCTGACACAATTCCGGGCACAATGACCCGCAAAAGTATGGAAGAGAGAGTGAGAGACGGAGATAGGAACAAGATCGAATCAGAAAAGATTTGCAATCACAAGTAACCCTCTCCGGCACCTTTCCCCCATTCGAATTCCAAAAGGCACCTGCCCCGGCTCTTTTGAATCGCGGTGGCGCACAGCTGCGAACCTAACTCCTGGACGCCGAGGAATATTAATAAAGAAGCCGGCCCGAGGAGAGCAGTCGTTCGAAAATTATTCCGTCGCCTTCTCTTCGACCGTGGAGCTGGCGCAGGCGGGCGTGTCTGTTCCTGGATTATCTTAAATCGTTTCCGAACGAGGCTTCCGAGAGCTCGACGATTTCCAATCGATACCGGGCAATAACAGTTACAAGTCTCGAGAACGACGGCCACTTTCTATCCCAGCACTTGCGTGCAGACGTTTCGACTATCGCTCGGCCATCTTCATTAACTCGAATACCGCCGATAGTACAAGGCTTACGGGAGCGTACTCGCCGAGAACCATAAACGAGGCCTGTGACAGAAGTTCGGCGAATCGGCGCACCAGGAATCGAAATTATACCGGCCGATAAGAAAAACACGAGCGTTTCCCTCGGAATTGAATTCGAGTTCGGAACTGTTCGGGGAAACTGTTTATGCATTTGTTGCAGATTGCTGCGGAGGTGGGATTGAAACTCCTTTGACTCGGCAAAGTTGTGGAACGTTTGCTGGGAAAAGTATTCTTTGTTAGGTACAGAAATTAGTTTTTGATTCGATTAGTTCGGGAATCGTGAGCTTTATTTTCCATTGGAGCTTTTAATACAGCCAAACGTGTATACCAAAATTTTAAAATACTTGATCAGTAACAATCTAACCATTTTTGTTTTAATGTCTCTTTAATTGAAACTCCATCTGATTAACATGGGAGGAATCCTTGGCGCCACTCGAGGCCAGAGTATGGTTCAGAAGAACGCAAACCGGAAGAGGTCGGTCGCTAAGACGTCGCAAGAAGAATAGAGAGTTGCAGTGGCGTTCGGGTGGCATTAATATGTATGCACATCGGTCGGCCGTAGCCAGAGGACAGGTCAGGGGCTCTGGAAAGTTTCACTTGCAAATAGAGCGCCGGCAATAATAATAAATATTGCGGATTGCGGGTCGAAGACATAGCGGCATAGTGAACGCGCGGCGTGCTCGTGCGCTCGAATAAACTTGAGGAACAAATCGGCTGCTACGGGATCGCTGCACACCGGCTCGGACGTCGTTTTACCTACCCGGCCATAAGATAGAGTTTGTAACGAGAGTATGGATTAAATTAATATGATCTGGTATGCGCTCTCGGATACGGCCTGGCATAGTAATGAAGGGATCGAGGGGATTCGGCCTGTACGCCCGACGGTTTTATCTTTATGGAGCCGTCTTGGGGAAGCCGTATCCAACGACCCCTTTCGGCTGCCACCAGTTTTGTGTTTGCTGCTAACTAGAAACTTGTCGTCCGTCCAAATCCGTTTGTGTTATTTGTGTTTTCTTCGGATTGGGTCATGGTAGACAGCAATTTACGAGTTACGGTTCTGTCGATTATTACACCGTAGCTATTTGCACTAATTTCGACCAACATAAGAATGGGAATTGAAAATAAGAATTTCAATTCAAATAAAACTATAGATGTCTCAATAAATATTTCTGCATGAAATTCAGTGGGAAGTTTTTACGTAAAATATTTCACAGAATCGAGTGAAATGTTCCGGTACAACAATTTGCGATTTAGAAGTTGGCACAAGGAAGGATTCAATGGTTTGAAAATCCTTCTAGAATGTAAGGCCACATTTTTTTATAAATCGAGCAGAGACGTGGTATTTCCACAATGCAGAAGATGGTTGAATCGTAGGAATTAAATTATCAGACGGGAAAAAGGTGCGCAGGTTTTCATGCGTTCGAGAAAGGAGGTACGTAAAGCGCCACACTTACGTAACAAGTATTCCCGCAATAGCTGGGAACAATTGTAGTTCTAAAACATCCTTTCCGCAGCACGCGTCGAGTTTATTCAGTGGCAAGATGCAGTCAGCTGCGAATGAACTGTAACTTTATACATATGTACGTTTTACGAGAGTCTGCGCAGGCCTCGAGTGAATAAGAATTCCGAGGAAATCGTCAAGTCGTCGGAGCACATCGGTGCACACGAATTTCACTGAAAATCTTCCTTCAGTTTCTATCGGAACGTTGTATTAACTCTTCCGATGGAAAAATCATCATTTCCGATCAAACATTCAAAAATCACAGATTCAAAGAATATTTTATTATTATCGATTCGCCTAAATTGCTAAAATCAATGGTGTGTCAAGGCAGAATATAATTAAACGCGAAATAAGTGTCGCAGAAATTTTGTAAGCGTTACTAGAATAGCTTGGGTTCGATGCATTGTTGGAGTATTTCCAAAATATCACTAGCAAGTTAGTTTCAAATTTAAATTGATTTATGTGATTTGTTTCGAAGACAAATGTCTCGGGTCAACTGTGTAGTCCGTGCGAGATCTAATTCGCTGAGGAACGCAACTTCTATTTATTATTTCAAGATTACACCTACCCATTGACTTGAGTGGTATAATCATAGAGAAGATACTTAATAGTAGCAACTCTGTAACTATTGTTAGGTAATGTAGTGGTTTCAGTAAATTGTACAACTTATTCAGTGGCGTGCACGCGAAAACAGAACGGGAAGACTGGCGTGAATAAGAATTACGGCGAGCAGTTACGTTCGCGGTTCTACGCGCGAGGAAACAGAAAGAGAATAGTAGAGGCTGTCCGCGTTCCGGTCGTTTGCGCTGTCGTAAGTTTCTGTCGTCGGTCGCGGGGGCTAACCTCTGCCAACCTCTCGGCCCTTTTATACGGCGCGATAGTTTCATCGCGAAACTGCCACCGTTCACATCTGTTGCCTTTCCCATTACCGCGCGGACATACATACACCAGACCGTTTTGCCGGCCGGTAAACTCGAGAGAACCAGCCTCCCCTCCCTCTCGCTCTCTCAATTCCGCCATCTCTCTTATACCGTCACAGTGAAAGAACTCCCACGCGCTCCTGTCACGCAGGATGTTTCGACCGAACGAATTGCTCTGCTCCTAGATTGGTCTGTCGAGCGCCTGTGAGAATCACGCGCTGTCGATTTTGCACGTCGATTTTGCACAAGCTGACCCGCCAGGTAGTGCTCGTTTAAATTTGACTAAATCTGTAACACTTCAATTTACATGACCCACCGTCACTCCTCCCTCACCACCTAATGCATCGAGTTCTGTGGAACCTTATCTCGGTAGAGAACGAATGAAATTAGCAGAGAAAAAAATTTCAAATTTGGCCATTTTCGTCTTAACTTTTCCGAACATATTACCAGTGCATTGCTAAGATTTTCCTGATTTAAACGAGTCCAAACACAGCAGAAATCGGACTAGTTTTATAGTTGCGACGTAATGTTATAATAACAGAATTAACAACATCCGTATGATTACTATATATAATCCGTAGCACACTCGCGCCACATTTCTGATGGTAAGACAAAAATGATTGAACTTGTTGTCACTCTTGAATGAAAACACATTCGTACCTTTCTCTTTAACAAGAACCATAGACTAGCAAATTTACAGTAGCTCGAAAGACAAGTTATAGACCCACCTCTCTAGCTCTTCCAAATTTTCTGAAGAATCAGAAACAGAAGAAGCATCTCGAAAGACTCACGTCCCCGACCGCGACACAGCAATTATTCTCTGCGCCGATAAATTCCGCGGCTCCTCGGCGAATTCGCAATGGCGAATTCACGGTGGCTACGTGTTTGCAACCAGGAGCCCCGTTTGAATACTAACGGTCCACCGGTGACCCAGAGAAAGAATATAGGGCCGGTACGAGCGGCATTAGCATGTTCGTTTCGGTTTAAAATTTAAATCTCCGCGATGAATCGCGGAAGAGGCATCGCCGGATTTGCCCGGAAGCGTATCAAGTCTCTTTAAAGTCTCCAACGTATCAGGACCACGTGTACCGACGAAGATGGAAGAAGAGGATCCAGGTGAGACAGACGCGATCGAACAAAACCGAGAGAAAAGAGAGGGAAAGGTTGAAAAGAAAAAAAGCGAAAAGACGCGAAGAGAGCAGCTGCCAGTCTCGATTTTCGAGTTTACGATGATAAAATTCGAAAAGAGGAGCGCACATTTTTCAAGGCCAGTCGATCTCCCAACGTACCGAGGCCACATGTGGCCTGCTGGCCACGTGATTGGTCAACGATCAAGATTTTTCATTTGGAAGATCGCGGATGGAACGAGGATTGGTCATTCTAGTGGTCCAGGGTGGTCTCTTTGGTTTGAAGAGCGAGAAAGATGGAACAGGACTTGCTGGGGGTCTTCGGAGATTCACTGGGGGTCCGCACAGGGGTGGAACAGCAGGAGAAATTCTTTCGTCTAAGGGTGCACGTGACACCGGTCTGACCGGGTCTTAACTGTGAGAAGATACGTTTGCCGAGGGAACGCGCGTCTAAGCACCCCGAAGGAGTTTAGGCACCCTGTCCCACTGGTGTCTTCCTCGTTGCTGGAGGTAAGCCACCCCTTTCACCCTTCACGATAGAGTGGGTTATTTAAAGGGAACGCGATCAGTTTTACTTCCTGTCCAGCGAACAATTGTGCCTTTCTGGATGGTCGGGAATTGTGTCACACGTACGGCACCGACTCTGGCCCCCTGCGATTGTTAGTAATGTTACGTGACTGTTCTTAATCAGTATGTTTATCGCCCCTATCGAAATAAATAATTAGTTTTAAAAATTAGCAAATTGGCGTTAAATCGTTACAATTTTGTCATTCTGATGAATTTGAGTATATATTTTTAATACTTTATAATTTGAAAAATTAATTTTTTTCACCCGTCGAAATGAAACTCTAATCGTGAAACACGTCCGGGGCTCTCTTGGCAACGCGTCGCGTCGCGATCGAATTTAAAGCGACGCGAAACAACACCGACTATTTTCAGGAGTTTCTATAGATGTTCCGCCACCATACCGTTATTTATAAAGCCTATGTCATCGACTGATGCTCGAGACCTAAGTGCACCGCTTTCAAAATGCCTCTCTTCTTTCTCTTTAACCCTTTGACTATGGTGTTCGCTGCTGTATAGCGTTAAGCGTTTTACTGCGCGATCGTCGTGTTGCTATCGTTGCGACTGGTTAAGTTAATTCACAATTAATGCTGCAGTTCAAGTGAGAATACCACTGTTTAGAATAAGAGAACATCGAAATGTTTCTCGATATATATAAAGCTCGGTCATTTCGGTTCAGTGAAACATTTAAGGAGACAGGCCATCTTGACTATCTAAAAATGTGTTGTTTTCGGGAATTCTTTCAGGATAATTAAGAAGTAAAGAATCACACAATGATATATTAGAAATATTGTGAATCCCATAAATTTGTGAAGATTTCAAGCTTAGCCACTTGAAAATTCCGCTCGGTTGATAAAATTTCGATCGGTTCGAGGTCCTCGGGTGTTGTTTCCCGTCTCCCTCGTCCCAGGCAGCTAATTAATTTCTGAAGTTGTGGGTCGGGGGCATCGTGGGCCGACAAAGAAGCGTCGGCACAGGATTGCCGAAGCGGAAGCCGGGTGCTTCTTCGATCGATTGTCCAAGGAAAGGGTGCCGGTGTACACGGGGAATGATCGTTAATGGAAGATGTAATTGGAAAATACTTGGCGCGCCTCCGTTCAATTCGCTTCCTTGTTTGTTTGCGATACCGTGCCAAGCCGCAGCGAGTTATTGCAAGAATCCTGCTACTACCCGCCGCCATAATCCTGCACGCTCTATAAACTTCCTGTTCCTGCCTCGTCCTCGGGTATCGTACCCCGCACGCTTTTACGCCATCCTTCTGAACAGGATCGATCGGCGAGGACCGGATGCCTGACAGCCGATCGGCCTCGCGAAATATGTGCTTCTCATACCCGGCGAAAAAAATATTGTTTCCTTCCGATGGAGGAGTCCTGAGATAAACCATCGACCATCCCGTACCCTTCGTGCTTTCAATATTTCTCTCTCCCTGGATCGATGGGAAGGAACGTTCCTTTTTATTCGCCTCGAGGATTTCCGTCAAAAATGAACTCACTATTGTGTAAGTTAGTTGGGCTACACCTAACGAATATTAAAAGTAGCTCTTTAATTTTTGGCTGATAAAAATCATTTTTGTCGTGATACATCCTTGAAAAGGGAAATATATATTCAATTACTAGTAAATAAATATACCACTCCAACGCGTGCAAACACTTTCATGTTTCGTCAATATAATTAATTATTAAACAAACTGTTTGTGTTCTGCGTAGCACCGAATATTCATCTGCCTCTGGTTGAAAACATTCAGTAGTGACGTCGATACAGTAATTAAAAATATTTCATTTATTGTTCGACGGAAGTTCTACTTGCAAACACGACTCGAGCGCTCTCTCTCTCTCTCTCTCTCTCTCTCTCCTCTCTCTCTCTCTCTCTCGGAATTTCTCAATCAGGGAACGCGTGATCGATGAAGTCGTTGAATGAAAATTTTCGTTCAAGATCTACGATTCAAAGAACCTTCGGTAAATTCGGGTGGATCAATTAGCGAAATGGAAGTTACTAATACAGTCGGAGTGTTTTACTGTTATCCGTCGTGAACGGAAACATCGTATCGGAAGAGAGGAGAGCATGCGAAACAAACCGCTGTTAAAACTTTCATGATTTTATTTTCGTATCTCTACTGGATAATTATATTCCCCCGGAATCGAATGCTGTTGCGGAATAAAGAACGGTTCTTTGTCTAATTAACGAGAAGAATGTTCGAAGTGTTTCTATAAATAAACCAGGAAAAATCGTTTCCAATCCTGGCCAACGAAAGTCATTAAAAATTCGATGGCTGCTTCGTTAAAACTTGCATGATCGCTAGTATTGAATAATGGTGCCGTGTGGTCTCCAGGTAAACGAATTTTATTCATGCACCAGAGAATGCTTTGATGTAAATAGTTTACTTTATAAATACAATATTCTTCTTTAAATAGACAAAAATTAATATAATTTTTTTTTTCTTTATTTTTTTCTTGTACATGTACGTCCACGTTGTGTTTTAACCACAATATACTGTTAGTAGGGTTTGAGTTTGGGTATGTTCATTCGCTTTTCTTCGCAAATGAAAAACAAGGAAAGACTTACCAAATCGCATCATAGAATCGCAAGCTTGTGCATTCAAAGGCACAGCAGAGGGTTACGACGAATAGAGTATGGATCGCAAAACGTTGCGTCCAGACGCGCAAAGGAGATCCCACCTTTACTTTGCGAATTGTGAAAAATAATGCAATCACACTTTTCATTCCATCCAGCCAATAAATGAGCTAATTTTGGATTAACCTTCAACCCTTGTTGAGCACACCATACAACGCATTTGCAATGCACGTTGTTAGATGGCGCTGGCCGAATAATCGATCGCAGCATTAATAATGTCATTGTGTTACGATGTACATTACCCCTCGAAAATATTTGATCGCTCGTTTGGCGAATAACGCATTCGACTGTTTAGCAAATAAATTACAAATAGATGTTCGAGCTTTAACGTGCTCGAAGCTAACCTATGCAACAAAAGGGGAATACGGAAAGAACAATCAGAAAGTGGCCCATTATTTCCTTTTCAATGTACATGGATCTGTAGTTAAAGTTAAAACATAACCAAAAGCAGACTCGCAGCATGCGGAGTCGGCCCATTGTTCCCTGGCTTCCAGCATCCTTCGAATCGATACGCCAGCGTCCCGGTGATCCAATACTCGCATTTTCCGTGGGCCGTACAAAAATGACAGGCTTCAAAGTCGAGGCACTTCGTCATCGTAGCAACGAGACTCCCCGGGGCGTTCAATTCCGCCTGTCGTTCCTGAAAGCTGCCACCCCCGCTGCCAACGTAACCCCCGGGTTCCACGGGTTGCCGATCTCTCTCGCCTCGTATTTATGTTCTTGAGAGCAACCTGCCAATTAGTTCCTACCCTTGCCCGGCTGTTATGCACACTTTGAACAACTAGAGACACGGCTGGCACTTGCAATTGGATACCAGTATTCACTTTCAAGAGTATTCTCGACGTGCTTTGCAGCCCACGTGCGACTCACCCCCGCTTTACCTCCCCTTCATCCCTCACCTTACCCCCTCTGTCTTTACCACTTCCGTCTCCCGTCTCGCGACAGTCTCTCTTCCCAATTATATATCCATCTCTGAAGATCGTTTTCTCTTCGAATATCCAGCCCTGGACCCACCCCCCGGATATCCAACGGCCCGCGAGAAGTCGAGCAGCACCCTCTCGGAACGTCCCTTTCGCAAAGCCGCAAAATCATTTCTCTGTCGGCTCGGATTCGTAATTGGCAAAAGACAATGGGGGCCAAACAGAGAATCCCACTCCGATTCGGGGGATGATAATAACGCCCCCTTCCTCCGCCAGTGAATTGGCCCGAATTATTATGATCGCAATGACCCGCCACGCGTGTTCAGACGAATTCTCTGGCTCGGGTATAGTAATCGCGGGTCCTCGATTGTCCGCGGATTCGCCAAGTTCGAAAAATAATGCCGTCGAGTGGCTCGGTTCCGCGGCACAATGGAAACCAGACTTGTGAGGGGACTCTCGAAGTTTTTCCGCTTTTGTGAAACGACTTAAACCCAGTCTCTTCCTGCTTTTTCTGGGATTCAGGTTTATTGTTTGCCTTCTGTTCTTATCTGGTCGATTCATTTTTCACATTTCCTAATCCACTATTCCACAAAATAGAGACACGTCTTCGAAGAGACTAACAATAAGTGCTCTGCACGATAAGCCTAGAATGACCATAGTAAGATTTTATTTATCACTGAGTGTTAACCAGATTGAAGATTTTATGCATTTATAACAAATATAGATAGGTGGAATCTGAAACAGCAAAATTATTAGGTGAATTTAAATGTTTTGTTGTACTATTTGCATCTTATTCAATACATTAAAAAATAAAATAGCTTTCTATTTCACTCTGGTTTGTTGCAATTCGAATAGAACATTTTTAGTTAGCTGTGGCCTTAAGGTTTAAGCGTTTATCTCTTCTGTATATTATATTCATGTTTTAACATATTACTATGTATGTACAGTTTTATTTTCTGTAACAATGTATTATGTTTTCTTTATTATGTTGAAATAAATCTCATATGAGATTTTCTACAATAAAAAAAAGCATTTTTAGTTTGCGTAGAGATGCGCAGTGCACAATTCTTAATTTACTACAAAGAAATAATCTAAAAGTCACATATATTTTTATATTGTAGAAAGACATCTGGTACTTCGGGAACTTCCCTAGGTTTCTTTATTGATCCCAGCATAGTAATCGCGACACACGATTTTCCGCGAGCAGAAATATCATCGATCGGTATACGAGGCCGCGTTTCCAGGATCGCATAAACTCGCGTCCGCTCGTCGAGGAATGAAATTACCATGGGATCGTCCGGATAAAAAGCAGCCGCGTATCGCCGGGACGCGATCAATAAATTTAACCAATTCCGAGCGCCGCTTTATGGACTCGTTATACGACTAGTATCGTAATTATCTCCATTCCGAATTTACACGCGGCGGTGCAGCGCGCTCGCGCCGAGATCCTTTAATCTTCTCGCTCGCTCGCGCGTCGGGTAACTGCTACACGCGCGTGTCCTCGCGTTATTAACCCTCGGCTTGAAATATTCACCCCTCGTCGAGCGAAGAATTTCACCCGCTCGCGAATAAATCGGCAAGCTTACCGAACGATTGAGCCGACTAGAACAATAGCTCGCTGTTTCAAGTCGACAGATTTGCTCGGAACATTTTTAGTACCGTTGATTACGCTGCTTAACGTTTGTCGCTTCGTTCGCTTGTTCGTCGAAGGCCTGTGCCGGGTTTAGAGTACGGATGGAGTTGAAATATTCGAGATTAATTATTTGGTTAAATTTCGGACTATTATATAAAAAGATATAGTCAATTATTAAAAATCCTGTTGGATTCCCGGTAAGAGACACGAATGTTCTATAATCGTGACAGAGTTGACACACACCTCTATAATTCAGAGATTTACTGTCTCCGATGTATACATATAGTCGAACGATGCTGTCGAGTCCAGCTTCCAGTGCCATTCGAGAATCGGCGGGCCGAATCGATTAATAAAGAAGGACGTTGGTCGGCTCCCTTTTCTCCCTCGATTTTCTTCCTTCCCCATTTCACTTTCTCTTCCCTTTCGCTCGCCCCGTCTCCCTCTTGCAACCCCTTCGCTACGAGACTCCGAAGCTCGTCCTGCTTGACTTTCTCCGTCCCAACCCCTCTCTCTCTCTTTCTCTCCCTATTTTCTTTTCTATCTCGAACACACACGCTCGCACACTAGAGAGAAAAAGAGAGAGAATGAGAAAGAGATAAAAAGATAGTCGACCTCGTCCCATTGAACGAACCCGCGTTTTCAGCGTGTGTAACTTACAATCGCGTTATCCCGGTCGGACTTTTACAACCGCACATGGCAGAAGAATCGGTCATGAGGCAAGGGTGTGTAGAGAGGGATGCAGAGAAGAGAGAGAGAGAGAGAGAGGGTGGTGCACCTCGGAAACTGGGTCGAGGCGTACTGACGTCAATTTTTTGAAATTATGTTATCGGCCCTCGCGTCTCTCCTGCTCTTTTCGCGAGGTTTTTTAAAATCGTTACCGACAGGACCGCTCCGAGGGACCGCACAAAAGGAAACACGAGCCACGGCAATCGTGTTTGCGTTTATTATGATGATCGTTAGGAAGCCATGGACAAGCGTGCCGAGCCCGAACCCTGTTACACTTTTAATTACATCTGAAAAAGCCTCAAACGTTTCCACGAAGCCTTTGGACGTGAACGAAATTGGATACGATATATGTACCACGAGCTTGACATTTTTCACTTGATGACGCTGCACCCTGTCTTGTCAAGCAATGCTCTGTACTAATGTACTAACGTGTTTATTTTTTTAGTCTTATTTTTCCTGTTAGAATAAAATTTGTTATTGTACGAGCAGTTACGATCGTGTATAGTAAATAATTGGCGGTAAAAACCCGAACATGACCGAGGATTAGGCAAGCTGATTTTTCCGGTTCGAACTCGCGAATCATTTTTGGCGAGAGGGCTACCCTAATTTCGTTCCCAGTGATCGACAATCTCATTCCTTTTAAATCCTCCCGATTTTCCCTGGTCGCATCCTTTGCTCGGCGCGCAAACGGGTTGGACAGGGTGCAACAGAACGGATCCCCCGGGGACCGGTGTTGAAAAGGTGCTCGTTCGGACCGATGGGTGGGTCAGAGGGGTGTAGAGGGTAGGTTCCAGTTCGTCCAACCCCTTTCGCAAAGTTCAGACGGGTAAATCTAATAATGTACGGCCCACGACACCCTGCGAAACGTCGCTGGCCGTACGGCGACAAGTGTCGGATGGGATTTCCGAGAGAACCGGAGAGAGGGAGAGAGGATACAGAGAGGAAGAGAGAGAAAAAAGAAGTTCGAAACGAACTGAATTTTTCGGAGCGTTCGAACGAGCTCTTTCCGGGGCTGGAAACAATGGAGGGCCCCGGTAACGAGCTTCCATTTTCGCGAGCGTTACACGGAGTAGAAACAAATGACCGGCAAAACAATGAACGCCGGAACGGAAGTTGCCCTGTAAAAGTAATTTAACCGGGCCGCGAAATTTTTGCGAAAGCGGGATTATTAAAGGTTGTAATCCTCTTTAATAACCACGCGACGCGGAACATTAAGCGCAAGTCGCTCCGTTTCGCGGAAATCCCTCAACCATTTTTGCTATTCCATTGTTTCTGGCATTGACAGTGAAATGGTTTTTACGTTGACGTCGGGAGTCAGTCAAAACGAATCATTGTACAATTTTCTATCCGAAAACCATCCCTATAATGACACGTATCTCTACTGTTGCGAAGTTATGTAAATTAACGTTTAGTGTTAGCGAAATAGTCTTGCAACAATTTAGATCTGAGTTGAGGTGCCAATAAATAACAGATTGTTAGAGTATTTTAAAAACATTGTTGCATTCTCTGCACTTTATTGAAATTATTGAAAGAAAAAATACATTTTGATTTTGTCAGTTACATTTTATTCTATTGTGTGAATTTCATATATTCTTCAAACGTTAAATTCTACAAAATGTTTACAGGATGCTATATATTTTCTCTCGCAACAATATTGCGTGGATGTAGTGAACTTAAGATTGTCATGCTAATGGTATTATAGAACATTAATGAATCCGACGTTTCGAGAAGCACCAGTTTACGCTACTAATTACTTGCGAACTGACTATTACAAAGAAGATTAACAGAAAGGAACAAGAATCGTTTCCAAGTATCACTGACAGGGTTAATTAGGATATTCCTATCCTGTTTTAATTACGTATGATGTAATCTAGTGCATAGACGGGTAATAGCAATCGCGACGTGTCGTAATTATAATTCTGTAATGTACCTCTGCAACTAGAATTAATTCGGGCTAATGATTTTCCACGCGCAGTAAAACGGAATGAGTGCGCGTTAGAAATGCATAATCGTCACGGATTTGGTATAAGTACGCGAGACATTGATAATGTGCCTGATAATAATTAGTTGTTTAAATTAGTTTTGAATGGAAATTCGCCGAACATAATTAAATCGATTCGATAAATGCATCGTTCTCGTCGTGTTCTCGTTATTACGATTTTTCAGCTAATTAACTTATTTTTGTATTATTTCGTTGTGAAAACAATTATGAAATTGTACGAAGCAAGAAAACTTGCAATGGCCTGCACCAATGAAATATTGTGAATAATATCAAAACCAATGTACATTAATTTCAACAGTCTGAATTTAATTTTATAACGTTATTAATTTCTGTAAATTTACTATTACGTAGTAAAATTACTTATTACGAACTTGGTTTCGTATTTCGCATCATAAAATTAATTCTCATACGTCAGAACTAATATTCTCCTTTGAATTTTAATTATTGTTTTACACGTCTATGGTCTTCATTACCGTGTGACATGTTTTAACAGGATAACTTTTATGCTGAGTTACATGTAAGCACATTTTGAATTGCCGCCTTAAGTTACCAATGTTTTTAAAAATTTCTCAGAAATAAACTATAAATAAAAAGATAAATTAACGGAACAAGTATCGTTGTAAACTATAGCTAATGGGTGTTTCAGAGTAGAAAAGATTATTGGACAAGGTTGGTTAACAAAAGAAATATATTTAAACAAAAAAACGTCTAGGATCGCACCAATGTTCCTTCGGGAAACCACCTAATAACCAGTGCTGCGAGGGAGACAAAGGAATTGGGTAACGGATTACAAATAAGGATAAACGGATACAATGGCCCACGAGACAATAATAACGGGTTTGACGAATTTTCGATACGGCGAGGTTTACTTATTCGATTGTTCATCTCGCGGTTGTTGTTAAAGTCGAACAGTTAATATCGTTGGTAAGGAAAAATCTCTCGAACGCGATAGTTCTTATGCCTCAACGGTGCGTCATACACGAAACGTAAATACGATGATTTAACGCCAGGAATCGAATTACAGCCAGATGAAGACGGGAAGATGTTGGTTTTTAAACAAGTATAAACAATTCACCGAAGACTACAAATTTGTATGTACGCGGTCCACGAGAGGGTCAAGAAACAACTGGAACACGAGGTCAAATTTTCAACCAATGATGGACCACTCGCTTTAGTTAGAAGAAGAAGAAGAAGATGAGGTAAAAGACGAATGAACCCGCAGCCATCAGGAAGAGTCGCCGGCAGGTTTGTGGACACAATGAAAGAGAATCCAACGCGGGTTTTCGTCAACCCCTTCTCTTCCTGATGGCCGGCACCTTTTTCCCAAAGAAGACCCCCAGCAGGAACGAGAAACTGGGATGCTGACCGGTCCCCTTGGCTTCCTGAGAGCGGAAAAAGAAACGGAAGGAAGACGATCCTCCGAGGGACGACCAGCAATAATAGTCCGTGGGGGTCAAGTGAGAGAGTAGGGGAAAGGAGACCACCAGCGGCTCACCGCGATTTCGACAATTTGAACGTGAGTTAGTTGGCCTGCAATCATCACCTAGAGTGCAATACGAGATCCGCCGGAAGTGCGAGTGTCGGACCGACGAGAGCAAAGTTTCCTCGGGCCCAGAGAGGACCGGAGGAGTTACGAGCTTGATCGCGACCGTGACTCGTTGCCAGTTTCAGTGTGACTCTTGTAGCACCCTTGGACAGTCAACTATACCGTGCTTTTGCTCCTAATTTTGCATCACGTCGTTCCGAGGTCCAGCATTGAATAGTAATCGAGAAACTGTGTCCTCTGGACCACGAGCGTCTAGAGAATTAAATCGACGAGAAGTAGGCTGGAATTCAGTGTTAACATTAAAGTCGATCAAATCGTGCTTTGGATCATTTTCGTCTTAATTCAGTTGAAGATCGGTCATTAATTAATTGACATTCTTGAACCACAACTGCCTAAACAATTAAATCGTGGAATTGGCAAAAATCGGCAGAAATTCAGTGTAGTCTGGTGTCTATTGTAGCGGTAGTGCCAACCTGCAGAATTAAATCAGCAGAAAGTGTCAACAGCAACGCATAGATTGGGTTACAAAGTATTGTTGTTCGCGTCGATCGGTAATTCTTCTTTCCGAATTCGGCGAGCCATTCATCAACAGGACAAAGGTAGCGGCAAACAATAGACACGTGGGCCCGCGACGAAATGTCCGGGATCTGCGTTGCGGAATTCGCAATACGACGATCGAACGTCGAAGCCCTATTTGGCAGGTGATTGATATGTTCGCCGTTTCCGCCGGATCTCGTCTTTTTCCCTCGGTGTTAGAGATACGCCTAAGGCCACGCACCGTGAACGTGACTTCATTGTGATATGGATGGTTATAATCATGCCTGGTACAATCATCATCATCAGCAGCAGCAGCAGCAGCACCAGCAACAACAACAGCAGCATCATCTTCCCCATCAGCATCATGCGCATCTGGAGCAGCACTACCAGCAACAGTATCAGCCGCAGCAGGGCCACCAGTACAATCAGCAGCTCCATCAGCATCATGCGTATTATCAGTATCCGCAACAGTATCCTTCGGATTATCTATATCGGTTCTCGCTGCAGGTAAATGATGTGCTAGACGGTGAATCGTGTTTTCTTGAGTTTAGGTGGCGACGATGATGGTTGCCATCTTTTAACCCTTTGACATTATTTTTGTCTTTTATTCGTTAACATTATCAAGGGGGTCTGTAATCGGTAAAGAATTATTTCTTGTACATTTTCGAAAAGATCTTGCGAACGATCAGCGGTTGTAGTGAACTTTATGAGATCTATTCTCGAAAGCAGCTGGACTGGACAGAGTAACGAGACATTAAAAATGTTCTCCGCAGGCAAGGTTTTACGCGAAAGGATCGTACGAGTGTTCCCGATAAGAGAAAATGGTAGTTCCGTGTCAGAAAGATCATTTATCACCGCAACAACGTGTCTCATGAAATACTGGGAACGGTTTTCGAGATCTACCATATATATTCCTTATCGGACACGAATTAATCAAACTCAATGCGCAACGTTTCCCGGTGAATTTTGCAATGTTCGTTCGACAACCGCGTGTCGGGCCTCAGAGTAAATGAGCGAAGTATGGAAAGGGTGGCACAGATGGACGGACATCGGTTGTGCGTCACGATTCGAAACGATTTAATCGGGTCCTGTGATACACGCGTCACGACGTAATAGAAAATCTCTTGAAATATAATACAGATTCATTTCTTCGCATAGTTTATTACGTGAAATCATTGTTCACTTTGTAGACTATGAAGGTAGCTATAAAAAAATATGAAAAATCAGGTATCGACCTTAATTTACAAAATTTCTAGCTGAATTAGCTGCTCCCTTCAGATCTTCCTAAATAAACGCTATCAGTACTCATTGAAGCAGCTCGTATTTCGGAACTAGCGGAGCCAAAAGGTAACCGTAATTATTATTTACGATTAATCAAGCTCCGTCGTAGCTCCGACGGAATAAGAGGCGGGTCTTTGAAATATTACCGTCTGAGCGGATAACAGAAACTCTCGAGAGCCCGTGGGATCTCGAGTAAAGAGCACAGGGGTCCCGATTATGGGGCGGGTCACGATTCAGAGTTCGGTATCCGATGTCGAGGCGAAACACAACCAGGCGTGCCTTTATCTGACAGATAGCTGGTGGCGGACTTGTACGTTACCTCGGCCAAATTATGCTTCCGTTATCCCCTATGGTCGTTCGGTTGTGTACCGGCGCGGCGGCGCGCGGCAGCCGCCTGTGCTTCTATCGCGAACCGACGTCATCCGCGAAGTTACGATTCCCGCCAGACCGGCAACCGAACGAACCAACCAACGGAATTTCCGTGCGAGATGGCTGCGAACCAACCGCGGCTGCTTTGTCGCGAATTTCTGACAAGCTCGAATCTCGGCGTGTCAGAAATTCGCGTGCGAAACGTGCAGCACACTCTGGTCCAAAAACCGATGGAAAAGCAGCAAGCATACGCGAAGGCTTGGATTTACAGAAAAATTGGTACGTCGGGTCCTTCGATGTCGTAAATCGCGAATTTTTTAAGCGGAAATTATCGGAAATTTGTTGTCTCTCACGACTCCAACCAATTTTTGTTCACTAAACTTCACTTCACTTTTTTCACCACACAAGTTCAAACATTTTTCGAGTTTTCAGTAAGGTCTACATTTTTGCAGCAAGAAGAGAAAAAGTGCAACCACTGGCTAAAAAGTTGCCAATTCAATATCTCGAGACCGGGAAAGTTGAATCGTCGAAAGGGTTGCATCGGGGGCTGGAATTTTCCTTCGTTTTCCGATTGGAGCCGCGGCGGGTGCGTGCTCGACGCGACGCGACGTTCGGATCGATCTAAACGCGATCTCAACAAACGGGAAAATCCGATGAAAAGCTGGAGCTACGTCAAAGCTGGTATGGACAGGGCGCACGCGGTCAGAATGTACACGTCATTGTTCCAAGCAGGCCTTTTGTCAGTGAACGAATTACTATTGCTGTTTAGCCCCCTCGTACCTCCCTCTCTCGCCCCCCTAACACCATAACAGTCGCATCCATCGCGTAACATCAACCTGTCTACCCTTATCACGTCCCTTGCACACCCTTTCTACCCTTTCCACCCTTTTTCCGAGCTTTCTATGTTCCTCGCGCGTGCTCGCCGTTCCGCGTTGCTTTGCTTTGCTTTCTTCGCCTCTACCAATCACTCTGCCCTTCGCTCTCTTTCTTTCTCTCTCTCTCTCTCTGTCTCTCTGCCTCTTCTTTTTTCTCCCATTCCCCGCCTCGTCGTCATTCGTTTTATCGTTCCCTTTCAACTCCGCGTTTCATGATTTTATTTCGTTTCTTCCTCCCGACACGGCGCGGCACAGCGCGGAAACTCGCTCGTCGTCCTACGTTTTTCTAAACGTTTCGTTACACGGCCCCGCGCTTAAACGCTCGGTCGATCCAGTGTTCCAGTATTCCTGGCGATTGTTTTATCCCGGCCGGCGTTTTTTCCTTGGTGGGATCTTTTCTTCCCGTTTTTACGCCCGTCCCGACCCTCTTCCGCTCGCGACGCGCCGGATTCTTTGTCCCGTCGGACTTTGCCATCGTTCTCCCGTTTCGCGACGCTTTCCGCAGCTCGTGCCACGCGAAAACGTAATTGCGTACTTTTCCTGGACCCGGCAAGCAAGAAACCGACGTGTCGGAAATGGTCACGCTGTTACCCCGCTGCGCTCTTCTGATTTACTTTTTTGCTCACTGCTTCGCGGATTTGTGTTAAAAATATACTTCGATCGCTCTGATTGCTTGTCGAACACAGTTACTGTAGCAACGAAATTTTAGAACGTTTCTACAACCTATAATTACAGTTAATGCAAAACACGCTACAAGAAGCAAATGGAAAGTACATTTTCTTTATGATTTTAATAAACGGAAAATAATATGTCGACATTCTTGAATGTGTTTAAGCTGCTCGCTATGTGTTATTAAATCTATCGCAACGATTTCCTGTATTTTTGGCTCGTTCGTCCAGTAGTTGACGTGTATTATTAGGTGAGAACGCGTGGCCGCGTGCCGGACGCCATTTCGCAATGCCGGGTTCGCGTGCCGTGCAGCAAACCGCCACGAAAATGGCGCATTGATTATCTCGAGTCAGTTGTAACCAGTTTCGCGTGCGACGCTTAAACCCGGCGCACACACCGGGAATCATTATTCGGTGTGCATCGGCTGTCCGTCGACCGGTTGTTTCGGTTTATCGTCACCGAGCGGCTGTTCGCAAGAACGCAAATCGCCGCACGCTGCGCTGTTATTATTATTATTATGATTCCGACAGCCGCTGGTATCGACATTAGGTGATTTCGATTTTTTTTTTCCGATTCGCGACGGGTCGCCGGATCCGACAGCAATATTTTCGCGCGCCGATTTCGGGTTGACCGAGGTGACTAGGAAACGCTCCCGCCATTCTCCGATGCGTCCGACGAACGATTGATGCATGCATCGGTAATCTAATCATGGATTTATGACGGCGTTAATGCGGACCGACCGTTTTGAAACATTTCGTACTGTTCCGCGTGTATCATCGACTGCAGCTCGAGCTTAACGATGTTAATGCTCCGGGCTGGCTTTAGTGTTTACATTAGCAAATTAGGTCCTCTGCGTGTTGCTCCGACGGGCCCGGTGAATTATCAAAACGCGGTTGTTAGGTACAAAGTTGCTAGAAATCGGATCGTATCTATTCACGATTGCGACCACGGGCCCGCTGAAAAATAATTAGAACAGCTTCGTCATCGAAACTACCATTATTACTAACGACTATGATGTTCTTATAATTTGATTCATTCATTGCAAGTATTAGAAAGGGTCATATATTTTTATATGTGACTGAAAAATGTGTTTAAAATAATATTCTTTGGGTATAAAATTGCACAAAAATTTAGATAGACAAATTCTCGCTAGTTTTATTAAGTAATGTAAAATAATCACTTTTAGTGCTCCGTAAGTCCAGTGGTAAGGATATTATTATATTAAAACTAGTTCCATAGATCCCAGGAGCAGTGTTTCCGTTTCCAAAAGAATTGTAACACAGCAAAGCGTCAAGCCGTCGGACAGGATATTTTTTTTCCCCCGGCGTTGGTATAATTCGAAACACTATAAATTCTGCACACGTCGCCAGAAATCCATCGCACCAGGGGCTCCCAGTGGTCGGTGCAGCCGCGGAATATTTTGCGAAAACATCGATCGTTTCGCAACGTGGCTGCGTCGGGGGCATTCGTTTTACGAGGCTCGATCAACCGGGTTGCTTATAGACGCCGCCAGCCATTCGACGTTCGTGGTTTAACGATCGCGAGACATTTCGGGGGCCCTCGGAAAGAGGGGGCCGGTTTTTCCTTGTGAAAACCGGACGAGTCGTAAATCCTAGGTGGCGGGGCGAGATAACGCCGAGATACCCATACAGAGCATAATTTCGCGCGTGTGATGCGCGTCGCGCGGTTCCCCGTCTTTATTAGGGCACTTTGTTCGAATTTTTACGATTGCAGAGCAGATGGCCGCAGCCCGTCAAAACGACGCGGCCGTCGCGACGCCGCTTCGTCGCACACAATGTCGTTTTAACGGCTGGAGTGTTTCATTTCTAAAAATTTTGTTGAAATCGGTTTACTTTTGTCGTGAACGCAGTTGAAGATCAGGGTTTGAGATGGTTTCAAAAATTACGCTTATTCACACCTAAACATTTTTGTTTTCAATCATTTTTTTATGATACTTTTATTGGTGTATTCCTGACATACTTCTGGTTAAAATGTGCCGAAACATGATCGAATTTGTAGCATATTTACTTGGGTAATTCGTGGACCAGGAGAGCAGCCATTATCCGAATTCTCGATTAAACAAATTCAAAGAAGATTCACTATACAAGATATTATAGATTTATTCTGACACTGCAGCAGACCATTAACGAGTAATATAATATAAATTAAATGTGATACAAATTGTGTATTGTTGGGTATCGTTACCAGCAGAAAAATATTACGAATACGCTAATGGAGTTTCACTAAAAAAAATCATCGGAAATATAAAATTATTGCGTTGGCCACACCTCCGCATTTTGTTGGAGCCAGGTCACTGCCCCATTTATTACGACCATGCCACTCTTCTCGGAATATTTGAAAAACTAATTCACTCTCGCTTCCATCAAGTGGAGAGTTGATATACATACATGAATAGAACAGGTATCGGGCATTCCGGGGCAATTCTGTTTTTTTCAAAAATGAAATGAACCGCGTCGGAAGATCAGGATTGGTCGATATTTTACGCAACTACCGATGAATAACGACAGGAAACTAGGCGATAACTTGCTAATGAGGAACATATATCACTTTTCCGATAGTGCAACGAACGCACATCGTTGGTGTTGAATGGT
Source organism: Lasioglossum morio (assembly GCA_916610235.2). NCBI lineage: Eukaryota > Metazoa > Arthropoda > Insecta > Hymenoptera > Halictidae > Lasioglossum > Lasioglossum morio. The sequence goes on along the minus strand of OU744330.1, from coordinate 6,937,065 downwards.
TCGAATTGCAATCTGGAAATGCTGAATCGTCTCTGTGAAGCAATGTACTGTGAACCGCTCGGTAAATCACAACACAGTCTTGGGTGAGAGGAAGTTAGTTGTCGAGCAGGCGCATTTGACGAATAATGGAAAACATTAATCTCCGCAAGAAATATCGGTTACTTCTCGCAATTTTCTGTTTTTTCTTCTTTTTTTTTCTTCTTTTCCGCGCTCGCACAGCACGCTCTTTCGCTCTCCATCTCCGAAAGCAATATCTGTGTCCCGTGCGGTTCTCGTATTAAATCCACTCGATAACCTGCGATTTATACCGATGAACACGGGTAATTAAACCTGAGAAGGTTCAACAGATTTTATTCCTTCCTGTCTGCGTGCACTTTTAATTACTTCGTTTTGAATATCATTTGCTTTGATCGGTGAATCAAATTGAAAGAAACGCGTTCGAATGTCGGTTCAATTATGCGGTAACTTTACTTTGCGTATTTCAGTCTGTAATACGCGGAATGTAAAATATAATGCACGTGTGCCGAGGAATAACCTATAAAAATTTATGATCTCACTCTTCTGGAGATGATTAACCCTTAGCACTCGAGTGGCGCCTCTGAGGCGCCACTAAAAATTGCTGTACTATTATTTAAATAATTGTTTACACTATCAGATATGTTGGTATCTAACCAATTACTACAAATTTAAGTATTGTATGAGGTATTATATCTATTTCATATTTATCAAATTTAAAAGATTATAGAGAATGGAAATATTGTAGGTCACAAGAAACGTTTAATTTTCGACTTAAAATAGCTCCGAGTGCAAAGGGTGAAAATATATAAAAGATATGTGTCAATACTGCAGGAAAAATTGCAAGTATGTCAAAATCGTGCAATTATTTAAGCAATCGTCAGAAACAGGTTACAATAAGAAAATTTCAGCGCTGTGACGAGGTTTGTAGAGGTTTCTGGAAGTGTTGGTAGCAATCAAAGGAGTTGCAGCACGAGGAAAAGCATATTATTACGTAACTTGCTACTCGCAGCCGGACTCCTAGCATTGAAAAGCGTCTGCTTTCGAGGTTACGGCGCAGATGATTGACGAAAGGAGAAACCTTTCTGCGAAATTACATTTTTTCGCGGGGGCTCCGCGCGGAAACCGGTGTTTCCGTGTTGTATATCAAATATATGTGTGCCGTGGCGTCGGTCTCTTTTGTACGCTCGTTCCCCTTCGTCAAAATAGGATACCACAAATCGAGCAGCTCGTGAAAGAATTCAAGTGCGGCGACCCATTTTACATCCCCCCTCCCAACCCTCGACGTTATACGGCTCGCATTATTCGAACGTCAGCGGAACCTTTCCGCGTTTCCACGCATTTCTCCGATATCCGTGATTATTTACCCCTTCGCTACTCTCCCGCCCTCAACCCCCCCGGAAAACACGAATAATCGAATACACTCAGGACGAAACTTTTTCAACGTTAACTTTCGTTGACTGACAATTGCGGACGACTTGTTTACGGCTTTTAAACCCTTATGAGGGCGACGGTGCACGACGTGCTGCACAATCGAACAAAAGAATTCAATCAACGCGCATTTAATGCCTGTTCTGCTACTAATTTAAGGGGATGCTACCATTTACCGATCTGCGAGGTCGATTCCGCCAATTTTTGCTGGGTACACGAATCGACATATCTTTGTGAAACTTGTCAGACTTATTTGTACATATGTAATCTACGATCATGAATTTTTTTAATGTGGCATCATCAATATTCTAGTAATTACAGCTATAACAATCCTGTATGGTTTCTCTGTTTGCACTATCCTACAACATTCAAGCTCGCAATGTAAAATTCCGTAGATCCAGCCTCGCGAAATCGCAGATAATGTGTACAAAGAGAAAAACGCTCCATCAATCGCGACTTTGGAAAAGCGACGACACACGGATCCTCATTAAAATATTAATCCTTCGGCAGAAGTCAAAAACACAAAAATATTCGTTGGCAACGCGTGGAGTTGGCTGTGCTTCTCTACGCCGGCTTAAAAGGTATAGAGGTTTAGGGGAGGGGGAGATCCGCAGTGAAAGAACAAGGCGTGTGCCGCTGCCATAAGCCCTAAGGGTGGCTTTCGCGAGCGTGTAATTAGACACGTTATCCAGTTTACGCGCAGACATTAAAATGGAACTCGAGACAGGGAACAAAGAGGATCTCGGTCCTTTTAACCCGGGTCCAAAGTAACGTGGACCCAGGCGTCCATTCGTTGGGACGAAGATCCAGGCTGAATTGACCGGTCCTTTTCCGGGTTGCAGGTCGCATTAACGGGTATGCGTCGCGCAATTGCACGCGATGTGTACCCGCGGATCGTTACCGGCAAGAATTCTACCGGTGCATCGTTGACCCTGCGAACCGGATCCCTGGCAATCCCAAATTAACGAGTTTCATGCGCGTTGGCAGGCTCCCGTGCCCGATTACGCCGGATTTAACGGAAAAAAGGCTTTGTAGGATTATGCTACTTACGCGGAAGAACGCTGAGCCCGCGCCGAAATCATCCTGGAATGCTATTTTCCTTGAACCTGCTCGGTTAAGACAGAGAACTTTTCTGAAACCAAGTTTTCTTTCTTCTGGCCCAAAGAAACATACTTTTTTTGTCCACTACCATTATAACGAAAATTTTTAGTTTATCAATAGTTGTTAAGTCAGAACGAAGTATGAAAGTGTGCCACGTCTAATAATGTGACCACGTGTAATCAATTTTTAAATATTGGTCATAGTTAGTGTATTATTCCGATGTCGTCCCTGAAGGGTTAAGAATTTTACATTGAATTATGGCGTTTCAATGAACAGATGATTTAGGAAAAGTTAGTATGACAATCGCGACTTGCCGTTCCATCGAGAACTTCGTCGCGAACTAATTTCCTTTTCATATTCCGCGGTCCCCGCCGTCCGTCCGTGCGGATGTTTTTTTGAAAAAGTATTCCTCAATTATTCTCCCTTCGCGGAGAAGTTAGACTTTTATGCGACGGGAACAAATTACGCGGAAAACACGGACTCAGCGTTAATTTCTGACCGTCTGGCGTTTCACGATTCTCGAATATCCTTGATAAATAATGCCCCGGGGTTTCTGGAAAGTTTACGATTGGTACGGGTATATTTCAAACTTTATGCCGGCTCGGCTTCGTGTTTTTCATTTTCATAAAGCTATGAATATATAAAGTTATATTATCAACATTTCTAGCGATTCCGCGCCCTGGAAACGAATCATTTCCACGTACTACCCATTCGACACCGTTCTCGGACGAAACTTTACTTAAAATGTTTAAGTCGTTTATATTCATCAGTCTTAATCCGGTCTTGTACAACGAACAAGATTTGTAGAAATTAATTCGAAAGCACAACTTAGCGTATATAAAGCCGGACTTTTTGAATTATGGCAAAAATGGGTAGGTGAAATTTGAAAGAGCTTTTCGAAGTAATTAACGAACGAAAGAAAATACTGTTAAGCAATTTCTTGCAATTGATGTAGCCAATTTTTATTTTACATCGATATGCAGCTAAATAAAGATTTATTTCTTGTGTAAATAATTTCAATTGATTAAAAATAACGTCTCCGCATTTTCACATTTTTTAAATATCTTTACTATTTTAAGTTTCACCTAATGATATTTGTCATGAATGCATCAAATCCGCTGTCTACTGATCAGTGAACAATCAAAAGTCAAATATATATATATATATATATATATATATATATATATATATATATAACTTTATTCGATCCCCTAAGGGTTACAAATCCGTTACAACTACCTCCTCCTTAATCACCGCTTTCCTTATCATCTAAACTTAACCTAACTTAACATAACTTAAAAACTATTCCGCACTTAATCAGAAGTCAAATATATTACTGAGATATCACACGTGCAGCGACCTTTGAAATACCTAATGAAGACCCCATAAGCATCCCCAGCATCCGACACTCGTGCAGAGACACTAGTTCCCAGCAGAGCCGAGGTTCAATACTCGAGTGACCGGCGCGAGAGGAATCGGGAAATCCCTTCAGAAAGAACCGAGGGACAAAGCGTTCCTGTGGATATCTTGATCCAGTGCGACATCATGATTCATCGTGCCGGTCAAGGATTGCCGGGTAGAAGGTGGATGAGGTAGTGGGTGGTCGCTAACTGGAGAAGTAAACACGAGAGCTCCCGTTATCGGTCCACGGTGACAAATCCACCGGCGGAGACGAGACACACAGCTCTCTCCTTTTCCCAGGACGATGCTCGAGACACGACACGGGTATTCCTGTAGTTCAGCCCGGCACATAAATTCCTCGAGCACATGGCGCCCGGGCTTATGAACAATAACCACGGGCGGCTTCTCCACCTCCCGCGGCTGTCGACGTTGATGCCAGCGGCACGTTAGCCGACCTCCTAGTCAGTAATTACGCCAGACCCATAAACATTCGGCTCACGGTTCAATCTCGCCCGGAAGACAAGAGACACAAGGACCAGACGTGGCTCCCAGGCACATGTCCTCTCTCCAAATTTATCTTCTCTCTTCCTCTTTCACTGTGTCCGATCTGCATAACGTTTTACGGTCCTCCTTGGATCCTGGCCGGCTTGTTAGGACGATTCCGACCATCTTTTTCGCGAGATGTAGAAGGTCAGGTCTCACGAACTAGTAGAGCATCAGGCTGATGACCAGGTCGTTAATGATCGTCAGATTGAAGGGAACAAGAAGAACATTTGCAGAAGACGAAAACGGATCGACTGGTTTCAGATAAGCGTCGAAGTGGATGGTACGCAGATCCAGGATAGATAAGCATTGAATTAATTCAATGTGCTTTTTTAAAAAACTGCGGTGCCCAAGGTGGTTCGGAACCCACCTTAAAACTGTAGGTCCCGTCGTTTAATAACCATAGCAGTCGAAAAAGCGACGTAAAATAATCGAAACAAAGGATAGATAAGCGAGATCGTTCCATTTGCTGCGTTGTCAAGAGTCCTCACGCACTGTAGAAGATTAGGTGGTTCATGGCCAGGTCATTAATGATCATTAGATTCACTGAAATATACCGGGGATGGTATACAGATGGTTCCCGGAAAATTTCATCGAAATTGGTTAACGTTATCGTTGGAGCAGTCGAAGATCATATAATGATTCTGATCAAAGAGGTAAGAAGTATATTTGCAGAAAACGAAAACCGATCGACTGGTTTCAGATAAGCGTCGAAGTGGATGGTACGCAGATCCAGGATAGATAAGCATTGAATTAATTCAATGTGCTTTTTTAAAAAACTGTGGTGCCCAAGGTGGTTCGGAACGCACCTTAAAACTGTAGGTCCCGTCGTTTAATAATCATAGCAGTTGAAAAAGCGACGTAAAATAATCGAAACAAAGGATAGATAAGCGAGATCGTTCCATTTGCTGCGTTGTCAAGAGTCCTCGCGCACTGTAGAAGATTAGGTGGTTCATTTCCAGGTCATTAATGACCATTACATTCACTGAAATATACCGGGGATGGTATACAGATGGTTCCCGAAAAATTTCGCCGAAATTGGTTAACGTTATCGTTGGAGGAGTCGATGATCATATAATGATTCTGATCAAAGAGGTAAGAAGTACATTTGCAGAAAACGAAAACCGATCGACTGGTTCGAGATAAGCGTCGAAGTGGATGGTGCGCAGCCACAGGATAGATGTACGAGGTCAGAGCGGGATTCTCAGGAGCAGATCGCGTTACGTGGACGATAAATATGCCAGGGCCGTAAATATTCGGTTCACGATTTAATCTTGCCGACGAGGCGGTAGTGCCAAACGTGGCACCGGCACCAGATGTCCCTTATTTGACCGAGCACCGAGGAGAGAGATCATCTACATAATGCTCCTGGCAGAAGTAAACGATCGCGAGATTAGGTCAGGAGTTCTGCGGAAGGAGAGCTAGTTCACGGTTCTCCTCGTAATGTTCCGTGGCAGCGCAGCCGACGACGTCACGTGCACCGTGTTCTTTAAATTACCGATTGTCTCGTAGATCTTCGCGATGGCACCGGCTGAGGCACCTTGAGAACTACACGCGCCTACCGACCGCCCTCCCGGTAGGACAACCATAAATCCACATTGTTCTCGCTTCAACTTCCGATCCAGCGATTTAATTCGACGTATCCCGATATCGGGGTTCGACTGTAAATTTCAAGGCGCGGCAAGGAACGTGGAACGATATTTCTCCGAAACTGCGATTCCGCTTCCTGCGCAATTCCTTTCGGTGTTTTTCATACGTGAGGTTAAATATGCTCGCGCTTGGTAGTTTATGCTCGAATCGTTTGAGCTATGGACAAACGCTTAATCGGTTATTGGTACGCAAGATTAATTCTTTAGTTTCTTTTCTGTTTTTTTTTTGGTGTTCGGACTGGTATTAACGTTCATTTGTTCAACTTGGGAGGTATGAAAATACATAATTTGAATTGAATAATGTGGGTTGGATAAAAAAGAGATCGGTTATATAACAAACTATTTAATATATATTTAGAAGGTTCATTCTTTGGATTCTCTCTACAATATCTCTCTCACCATATACACTCCGCGGCATTCCAACAGGAACAGGCCCATGCAACGCTCAACGCTCGCAGCGCCTCTTCCCTGCGCCCTCTTGTATCATACAACCTCACAAATAATTGATTAAAAGCAAATTTTATTTCTTAAATAATTCGAAATAAACTTAGATCATATTGTCCGTCAACTTTCTACGAGCAGATATTTTTGAAACAGTTTGAAAGGCTCCTAATGGCACCACACGAATAATAAAATGGCCCCGAATCGCGACCCAAGTAAAAGTCAATGATTTTTCGAATTCGTAGAGTTATAATTGCTCGCGAGTTATAATTGCAGTAAACGTGAGTAATTCGGCAGACGCACCGACTCGACGCTGTATCGTGTAGCAGCTGTCCTTGTTGCTTTATCTCCGTATTTTACGTTGACTTCGCAACGAGTACTCTTCACGATAAGAGCCGACACGTCGATGGAGCTCGAGCCCCGTGTTGATATAACTCGCTGAACGGGAACAGGGGCGGCAGGAAGAGAGTGGAAGCATTAAAAAAAAAGTCAAACCGGCATCGCATTTGGCTAATTACCATTCTTCCCTCGTTGCTGCTGTTTACGGAATAATAAGTGGCCCGGCGCGAACGGTAATAAATCAAATTGACGCGCCTCTAGTTCATGTATTTATTAGTTAATAATTTGTCAAATTCTTCGCTATTTTCCGGAGACATACAATCGCTCAATGTTCAACCAAAAATCGGGGGAGAATTGCGGGAGAAAATAATAACATAAACATCAGGCTACCGATCAGTGAGAAAATCACCTGACCAGGTGACGTGGAGATTAACGAAATCTCCTTGAAATTTTGTCGGTGGCGCGGTCAGTGTGCCGTGACAATTAAAATCGCACCTGTACTCGGCCGCACAGCGCCCGTCTAGAAAAATTAATTACACCCGACGGGATGAAATTCAGAAGGCAACCTCCGTGTCCCCTCGTTCGAACGTAATTCCCGTACAGCCCGTGAAACCGTCCCCCCTCCCCCCGTTCCGGCGCGTAGCCGGACAGAAAGAGCCGGAACGGAGGGACAAGATATCCTAATCGGTATGAGAGTTTCCACCAGCCGACTCTCAATTCGTACCCGAAGCAATTCACCGTGCCCGCGAGAGGAACGGACTAACACCGAGGGGGATGAACGAGGGGGGTTGGAAAACGGGGGAGGGGAGAGCGACCAACGGGAGACAGAGGGACTCGAGCGAACGACTCGAAGACAATGCAATTATTCGCAATTACCGCGTCCGTCCGCGGTTCGCGGAATTATCCCATTCTGTTTCCATTACTGGTACCGCCATTCCTGACTATCCAAGCCTCATCCTTCTCCACCCCCGCACGAAGCGTCGACGGGTATATAAATTCGTATATACGAACGCGTCGATGTAAGACGACGGAATCCGAAGCGTGCGAGACGCGCAAATTTTATGAATCGCGCCATCATCGCCAGAATTGCTAATCTAGACGAGCATTAACCTCTTAACTGTTTTTGTAAAAATTAAAATAGTCTGTCTAAAAATACAAGTTTTACATTAAGCCCTCGTTTAAACAGCACAACACAATGTTCGATAAGAATTAAATACAGATTGTCGACTCAGGATGATTTTAGCAATTTTGTGAAGCACGATCGCATTTCGTTAGATTAGTCTGGCTCGTGCTCTGGAAATCTAGACGTGACGGTAGTACCAGGACGCCGATGTTAATTTTTAACAACCCAAGCCGTGACTTTATCGGGAATAGAAGGGACAAGACACTCGAAAGACTGCAGGAAGGCTCTGTAATCGAATCCCCCTTGGTCCTTTTCGGCGGTGAGCTGGCGGTGATTCAATTTATGCGTGGTCAAAGATACAGGGACGAAAAATCCCCCTTACGAGAGATGCCTCTCACAAAATTAAAGGAAAAAGTGTGCGAACATGCGACTTGACTAAAAAAAAAAAACGCGGTGTAACATGATTATTATTTATTTAAATTTACATCGGTGAAATTTGGTTTATTTATTAGTTTCTTCGTTGCTAATCATTTCTCGACCTCGACCTGCACATAAGCCACAGGGATTTTACCGTGGCCGCCATTTTCCCATGCGGATAGAGGCGGCTGCTGAACCTCGTATCGGCACGATGGTCCTTTTAATAGACCCTAACGCGTGACAGCCACCAGCTTGTCCCAACAACCAGGTATATAATTGAAAAAGTAATATGAAGTCTCGCGGTGGTGGCCAACCCCTTTGTTGCCGGGGCCAAGTTTAACGCCGCCCCTGTGGTTTCCCTCGAAATTTTCATAGGCGCTGCTGCTCCCTTTCTGGAAAGTTAATGAAGCAAACGTCGTAAAACGACAGCGGAACTGTTGATCCCCGGCGAAAAGTTGGTTTTCGGTAACCGGGCGCGCTCCGGTTTGTTTAATTTCAATTACGCGGCGTTACGTATCTTGGTTTGCGAATGGTAATATTTATCCGGCCGGATGTTACCTGTTTGACGGCAAATATTTATGCCGGTGCGCCTGAGCGGTTCATAATTTAGGATTATTTATTCATTGTGATCTGCTTATTAAATACCGATGCTTATTGGCGGAGCTAATATATGCGATTCGGGTACGTGGCGAATCTGCGAAACAGCGGACACTAGATTCAAATATATCATCTTTATTTATAGAACATTAAGAGACGAAGTGAAGTGAATTTTTATATCGTGTTGCAAAAATGAATTTTCATAAAAATTAATTCTTGTGATTAATGTTTATGTATGCACACTAGATACGTTATCATTGTTTATAGAATAAGAAAAACTGAAGGGAATTCTTGTGAAACTATTATTTCTGTCATTATTAGTAGAAATTGGAGTCGAGACTTCGCGATTAATATTTAACATAGTTATTCAACTCAAATAATTGCTATACTACGGATTAAGAGTTTGAACGTGTTCGGAAGGCGAGTCGCACGCGAACAAAACGCGTTAATATTTAAAATCGATCGTATTAACGAACACGTCGTTCATTAATTAATCATGAACCGAGCCAATGTCGAATCAATCAATTCGATCACGGCATAACACTCTGCATTATTGCAGCTCCGAGTGATTTACATTCATTAATGAATTTCTACGGAATAATTACATCGTGGAGTAATGTTATTAAGTCGGTAAAAAGTCTCCAGTCACGTATAATGGATTAAGGTAATGAAAAACTATCCGGTAAGAACAAGCCGAAGTAGTTTCGGAGGCTGGAGGAGAGAAAGTGGGGGCGGAGAGTAGAACGAAGAAGCAAAGGGAGTTTCGGAACTACCAACATCTACCAAGTGGTAAACTGGCAGGGCGCGCAGGGTAGCACGAGGAATAAACGGACAGTAGAAGTTATGCCAGCATTGTTCTAATTTAATCATACATGCCAGAAACAGCCAAGATAGTGGTCCAATCCTGTACCGCCCCTCGTGAGCAATCCACTATCTCTAACTCTGCAGGTTCTTACTCATACTAACTTATAATGAAGTATTATTCACCATCGTTCGAACTGTATTATCTGCTTACTCGTCTTTTTACATTCTATTTTGTGTGCACAGATACACAATTGTTCCTGCACGATGAAACACGTTGTTCCTTCATTCATCTCAACTAGCCCCAGGAAATTTATGAAAATTGGGAACAAGTTATTAAAATCCTGTCACACTTTGGTCTACCCAATTTTTCTAACTTCATTCTCATTAGAATTTCAATGATCGATGACTTCCTTTAGCGGTTCCTTAACTACGAAGAGTTTTACGTTCTTATCTGTCGGACACGTTAATTTATGGGACGTCCCTGGCAACAGTACTGCCATGTTTCAACAGTTTGGAGACGAGGGACAGGGCCGGCGGAACATCCGAAATTCCCTTTTGTTTCACGGACCGCCGCTTCCGGAAGCGACTCGTAATTTTGTACTTTAGCGGGTTAAGTCGTTCGCAACGGAAATGACGGGAAGGTGACGCTTTTCTCTTCGGGCATAGCCGTCCGCCGTTCTGCGGACGATTATGGTCCTCGGCGACGAGACAGTAATGGCTGCCGTAAAATTGTACGAGAGCTCGCTTCGGGTTCCGTTTGACCGATCAATCGGGCGCATCCGAGCCAATTATGATGCATTTATAGTAGACCGCGGATATTTATGCATTCCTGACAGAAACGGCGCGCTGCATAACACACTAAACTCGTTCGAATTTAATGGAATTTCATAAAATTTTTATCTTTTCTCTTAACATGATAAAATCCTTAAACCCGCCGGATAACGGAATGTCCGACGGTCGGATAATGGTCGGAGCTGGGACATTGCCAACACCATGATCCGGTTATGTGTGCATTAGAAATTAATCTGTCCCGCCATGTTGTGTACTGGTACATCAAACTTCCCTGTACGGTCGTTTCCCATTTTTAATCCGGCTATATTCCTCGGAACATTTTTATTCCTGCCCTGGATTTATTTTAACATTACTTGCTTAATTCTTCGAACACCCGAGCAAAGTCTTTTTTTATAATACTCTTAATGAATTAAAAATGTACATGATAAACATTGAGGAACGTGGCCTATCTAAATATAATATTAATTGGAGAGATGAACATTGAAAACAAAGAAACTCGAACCACATTAAACAGTAAGACCACTGAAAATCTGGATCTATGAAAAGCTCGATGAAAAATAATCTTCGCGAATCGTTTCAACAACCCACAAGAAATTATTCCACGTTTTTAATTTAGTTCTGCAAATAGATTCTCGGTTTTCCCGTGCCACGCAACCGGTAGCCGGTAAATACAAAATAATGAAGACGTAGTAATGAGGGCTCGTGGATAAAAACGGTTAGAAATTCCCGTTCGAAAGCAGCAAGAAATCCGGAAGATAAATTGATACTGCTCGGAGGAAAGGTGTACAGCACATACACCCACCGAACAATGCAAGCAGAGCGAATATATTCGTCGGATTCGCATTAATCAAACGGATTTTACCGTCGTGGAACTTGAGCTCGTGTCTTAAATGAAACTCGTCCGCGTTTCTGTGACATAGAACCATAGCGACAGTGATTATCGTCGATCGACTGGATTACGCGTTTAATGAAGTAAAACGAGAAAGATGATTAAATCGATCCGGTATACAAAACCGACCCGATGAATCGAGACACGAACTTAACAATAGTAAATATTACTGAACTGAATGTTTGTTTGACTCTTTAACTCGGTTCCATTTGTGTCGTCTTTTGCGATCGTATACTTTCCTACTGGATCCTCGAGAATTATTTCGACCTCTCAATGCAACGAAATTATAATCGTGCGGACGAAATCGGTTTTAGAGTACAATGCTAAGTAGTATAGGTACGTTATGTGACAGACCGCAGAACGTATGGACACTTATCCGCTTATTGCGGGGATGTGGAGGAATGAATATGGTTAAGTTTGTGTATATGTAATTCTCGAATCTGTTTAATGCCAAATTTAGAGGAAAACGCGTGTCCTGGTTTGTGGAAGCTTTATTGTGAAAAGATTAAAATGAAAATTCAGTTTACGGACGCTAATTCCTTCAGCTCCAGTTAAAGCTCAATATTATTCGTTTTTTGTTATTGTACTTTCTTGATCGTGCTGGAATTAATACAAAATGCAACGAGGTGCATTCATTTCCGGATGTTTTTATAAAACAAGTTTTTTAAAAAAAGATGAAATTTTGTTTGTCACTGATACTCGTAAGCAAACCTCGAAAATCCAGTTAACCCAAAATGTAGATAAGACTAGTACGAACAATGTTTGTTATAAGGGCACGTTCCCAGGAGCGTTCTGTGGAAATGTGACAACAGTCCATAAAACAATCTTTCTGATATCCGGGTAGCAACGTAGCACAAAAGGTTGCATTGTTTATTCGACAGTGAACAATTTCATCTAAACGATCGCCTATAAAATCGACGACTAATAAAACCATACCTACCTTTCAAAAATCAATACGCATACTCAATGTTCACTCTTCTGAGCAAATTCTCGCGTGGTGGAATTCCCAACGAAGAATCCATTCGCACCAAACTCTCTCTCTCTATCTCTCTCTACTTTTTATTCCGGAGTCATTTATTACACGAATTCCGGGCGCGACGCTGCAATCACCGCACTTTCAGCGATTCCACGGGCCGCGGAACACGAAACAGCGATTGCGGGCCGATCTGTTCGAACGGGGTTCGGCTTCAAACGAAAATTAATCTTCATTTAATTTCAGTGTAATTCCGCGGGGCCGTTAATTTAGAGCGTGCCGTGGCTCCCGCCAGGCGAAGTTGATTGATTCCGATAGTGGACGTGCGTGCGTGTGCGCGCGCGCACGGATTCATTAACCGTCGAATTTACACGACAAACTCGGGAACGCTCGATCGATTCCGCGGCGGTCGTGTCGCGCGCGCAAAAAAAAATCGAGGAAAAAGCTAGACGACACCGGTTTCCGGAAACGATCGAGCAATCCCCGGGCGGAATCGAACATCAAACATACGCCGAGCGAATCGAATCGGGCGCATTGTCTGCGTCGACGGAACGATTGCTAGGCGGAGCCTAGTTGATATTCCGCGGACGATTTCGATACTTCAATAAATCATCGAACATCAAGTCTTCCCTCTACTTTATCCGCAAGGTGGCCCCGGCAAGGGTGGAGAGAACTTTCCCGGCGAAGTGTCGTTAGGTAGTCAAGTCCTCGCGGCGAAATCGCACGCGCTAGTTTTCATTCAGCTCGCAAATCGTTCGTCGTCTACGAACTGTCGCCCTTGTAGACCTAACCGTTCTTTCGACTCCGAACATTTTCCAACCGTGCTGCAGCCCGCACGTGTGTTCTACGTGAGACGCATCGCAGCACCCTCTCCCCCATACCTCGCGGGAGAGAAAGAGTTTCGAGAGCTTTCCTTTCGGGTCACATCTCATCTTCGAGTAGCCTGCTTCTTCCGTGAATATCGCCGCCGAGCAGAGGCTTAACGACCGGGCCCCGCTTTTGTCACTTGAGAGAACGTACTTCCGGCGAGAGTAGGCTCAATGCTCGCGGGATCCCCGGGTGAAAAAGAGAATGAACACCGGCGCGCAGGGAAAACCGTCGAAGAGAGCGCGTGAAGGGCCCTCCGCGAGATGTTGATCGCTTGGTTAATTAATCGGGACCGGCACGACGCGATTACGCCGAGCGAACCGCGTAATTTTGACCATTTTATTCCGTATTTTGGTGACGTAATGGTAACTGTACTGTCTTGGTATATAGGAAAAATTCATGGCTGAAAACGCGCTTACATGTATCCTATAAAAATGCTGTATATGTTATTGATAACAAAAGTGTGACATGGATTATATAAAATCAGTTTGTACACGTCGAACATTAATATCGCAGCACGGTGTTAATTATTGAACGCGAGAAATCATACGTTTATACATAGTGGATCACCATAATTAGACATCATATACAATAGCATTAACTGATTAATGATAGTGAAATTGGTTCGTCAATAAAGAATTGATTGAGTCTCGGTGAAACATTAAACGGACGTTATTTGTATCAATGTTATGATATTATTTATTCTAACAAGGGAACGGTAATTTGGTTACCCGAAGTTGTCAAATTTTAACTATTGATCTCGCTCTCTCTCTCTCTACATATATGATATCGCTGTCGATCGAATATTCATCGAAATGTTCGTATTGTGCGTCTGATCATAAATGTTCTATTTCACTGATTGAGATAACTCCTTTCGGCTCTCTGTTTCAATTGCAATGATCAGCTAGAATGAAATAATAATCTTCCTATTATTAGCTTTCAGGATCATATTACTGTAATGCAATTCCCATGGGGTGGGATTAACAGAAAATTGAAGTCCACGTTAATAGATAAACAAATTTTCTTGCTCTTCTTTCCATCAGTCCATCGAATGGAACGTTTGGTCGGTCTCGTCAAATGTTTTTACCGTACACAAAATTGCATTCCCAAAACATCCGCAACGGGCTAATTAATTAGCGGAACGCCGTAAAAGTTCGTTTCTTCGGCGAGCATAAATTCTCGTTATCGGTGCCAGGGTATCGTTAATCATCCGATGATAAAAAACAAAAGAAATGGAAGAAGTAGCCGGAGCGAACGAGGAGCAAAACACGCGTTGCGAATATTTACCTTTGATGTCTCGGTGTTTTCCCGGTGCGCCTCGGAAGCAGATGAAAATTACTGAACGTTATGCCGCGTAACAAGGTGTATCGTTCTCGATCTGTACTTAGCTATTCCAGTGTCCGTTCCACCTCCGCGCCCACCCCCGCACTCGTCCCTGGTTTCTACGTGAACGCTTACGAAGTTCCCGAGTTTCCTGCTCGAAGCAGCCGGAAGAGGAATGGTTCAGCTCTCGAGAGGGCTTAACCGGGGCCAGAAGGAATTCCGCGTTCTCCAGCCAACCATATTATTATCACGCATCATCCCCGCAACACCCTACCAGCCCCTCCTTTTTCTCATGAGAATGAAACGGTGAAATGGAGAGACGCCCAAAGAAAGAAGCAAACGGTTTTATTAGAATTTTTATTACGTTGCGCGATAAATTCTCGAACGGGGGCGGTCGAGGCGCGAATCGCAACCCCTACGGCCCTGTCACGGCTCCAAGAATTTCAATTTTCTTGTTCCTCGGCGAACACGGTGTGAAGAACACTGAATTGTTCGACGCACTTGGATTTGACCGTAGCACCATTCTCACGGTGATCAAATCAACGTGATTGAAAATTCGGATATAACATGTGACTAAAAAAGTAATCACTAATCACTTCTTTTAAACAATTGAGATTATATTTTACGGAGTTTTGCCAGCGTTCTATAAATTTGTTGGCTGCCTAATCACTGTGTATTCTTTTCCGAGGAACGTTCATTTTCTCTATGGGAGAAAGTAAAGCCAGAGTGAAACGTGGATGACAGAAGTTCGATACAAAGGTGTTACACGTTATCCTTTCTTTCGTTCTCCCCATCGACAATGCTTCTTAAAAACGCGAAAGATGAATAATTTTCTCCGACGCGCGTTTGAAAGAAACAGGTGAAAAGAACGGGACACAAAAGCGTCTTTATCGCTGCTGAGGCGAAAACCGTTCAATTGAAGAGATTTTCATCGAATATTTTATTCCATGGTAATCGTGTCCTCGAGTGCACTCGATTCTTCAAAGTTACGAGGGCCGAAGGGTCCTCGATACGCAGGATGTTTCTGTTAATCGTCCAACAAAGGTGCGAAAGAAGTATCTACTCCTCTTCCGTTGAAGCTTCGTTAACACTACGGAATAAAATGTTATTTAACAATGCGACGCGGGCGATTCTCCACCGGGACGATTAAGCCCGGGGGGCTTTCATGCAAATTGAGATTGTTATACGCTTTACAGACGTCGCATTGCAAATTCATTCGTTGAGGATTCTATCTTCTATATTTGCTCGCTGCGGGTAGAATAAAAACAGTGTTTGCAGAATTTCGTACTTTGATCAATGTATTTCATCAGAACAGCAATCAAGCAGATTTATTTATTTTTTTTAAGCACTTCATTGCACTTTCTATCGTGTTTACGCGTATGCAAAATTCGTAAGACCTTCTTTTTATGAATAAATTCTATTTACAAATATCTTATTGCACTTTCTACTAATTACTAATGTTACAATAAATAAAGAAGCCAAAAATTCTGCTTGATTGTACTTTGAAAATATTAGACTAAATTCAAGAAGATACTCGTAGGGTAATTATATTGACTGGTGTGATTGTGTGATTTCAGCAACAACAGCAGCAGGCTCAGCAACAGGCACAACAGCAGCAGCAACAGCAATCGCAGCAGCAACACCAGCAACAACATCCGCAGGCGAATTCACCTGGAAGTGGAAATGTTGGGAAGAGCAGTCCATCGCCGGGTAACACTGCGTCCCCTGGCACTGTCACTGCCACCAACAAGTCGCAGACTGAGCCAAAACCAGTCGAGTGCAATCTCTGTCATCGGAAGTTCAAGAACATACCGGCTTTGAATGGTCATATGCGACTTCATGGTGGTTATTTCAAAAAGGTAAGTCTTTCTCATAATTCTCAACTCTCCTACACTAAATATCAATCTTATTTGAATTCACGAAATGTATTCAACCCCTGATACAAACTCGGCTTGAATTTCATCATTTTGGACAAGGCAGTCTCCCTTCGATCCCAGCCCTATATAATCTGTGCGGCTGTCACGAAAGAGAGTTTTCCCTTTGATCTTTTCCCACATATGACACACCGTTCGTTAAGACATTTTTAATCAGCGAGAAGAGTTTCGATGCGACGGAAGGGTTGCAAGGGACAACGTTGGGTAGAATGTAGTGGTTGGGGCTGGCAAGAATCGCTGATCTTTCTATTCCGACTGACTCTAGCTCTTCCTTGACCTTATTAAGAGCTCTCTGTCCGGACATTCCGCTCACGGGTACGCCGAAGCGAAAAAGGATGGGCGAACTGAAGCCGAGCGGATCTCTTTCCCCTCTTTCTCTCTGCTTTCTTTCTTTTTCTTTGCCTCTTCATTTTCCGCGGAACGATTATCGCGTAGAGACGCGAAAAAGCACGGTGCACCGTAACCGACCGAGATTTTCATGAAATCGCCGGTTGATTACGTTCCGAGCGTAGAATCGAGCGGGAGGGGGGCTAAGATTTTCAATGAAATCACGGGTTGATTACACGTCGAGCCCGCCGCGAGTTTCTCGGATTGCGAATTCATATGGTAATACACCGTTGAACCGTATACCGCGCGCAGCGCCTCGCGAAATTCTTCGCGAAAATCCAATTCTGCCCGCCGGATGCGACGCGGTTTGTCCTGCGACCCCCCGCGGAACAGGTGGAACCGTGGATGAGGCAAGCAACGCTAGATTCTCTGTAATTCTCGTCCAGGGACCGCCCGAGTAGAATTGACGAAGAATCCCGCGACTGAAGAGTCCAACGACACGCTGAATGGCTCGCTCTTCGCTGCTCGAGCGCGATGATCTACGTAGATGAACAGTTTCGAAAATGTGGATGGCTCCCAGGAAGCGTGAATTTCTATTAATGAATACTCTATTACGACTATTTTTATTAACCCTCATCCACACGACGTGGTACCCGGGTACCTATTTCAAATTCATTTAGAATAGTACAAAAAATTACCCGTGTGGATAAGGGTTAATGAATGACTGCGGATCTTGATGCGAAATAAAAATTGCTTCAATTACAAGCAATTAGAATCTACAAGAAAGTACATTCAGAGCACACATTCGCACAACGATCAACAGAAAAGGTACCCCAGGCCTCAGAAAATGAAAAAAAAAATATTCTCCAAATCACAAGAAGCGGAGGATCACCTCCAGATGTCTACCCTCGATCTAGACCACCCCAACAGCTCCACGCAACACCGCAATTCCCACCCTCTCCGAGACCCAGCCCTAACCACCCCCAACTCGCAACACCATATCCCCAGTCCCTTTCCCTCGTCATCAAACTTCCCCGATGATCCAGCTCGCAATCAGACTGAGCCTTGATCGCAATTGCGTCTGGATCTCTTTCCCTCGGCAACTGGCCGTCGGACACAAAGAGCCGGAGTTAGAGGAGAGTCGATAAAGCAAAGATTGGTACGAGTAAATGAGTAAAGACTGGCTCTGAAGTAGTCGAAGCAGTCGAAGCAGTCGAAGCAGGAAGTAAAAGAGAAAGAGAAGAGGGTGCTGGGGAGGGGGGGGGGAGTTAGGGGTGGATGAAAGAAAGGCAAGGCGATGATCGAATCCAAATGAACCCATTAACAAGCTCTTTGGTTCTGCCGGATCCCCCTGGCATTCCGCGGCGAACCGGAGACGGAAAGGTTGGAAGCTGTAGAAGGGTAGCAAGGCGGGGGTGGCTAAAAGAGGGTGCAGAGGGGGAGCCGTGCAAACATTGTCTCGAGCTTTCTCCATTATGTAGATTGAATCTGGACCGGTTACGGCCGGGGGTTTTCACCGGAGCACTCGTTCCGATGCGAGTTTTCATCGAGAGATTCGGTCTCGAAGGTTCCATGTCGTTCCGCGCGGCTCTCGTGGTCTCTCCGCACGCATCGAGCTTCGCGCCCGGCGTTTCTCGTTTATGCGACTGCGTCCAGATCCATTCATTCTGATCTGTGTACACATTCATATTCATGCGGCCACGGCCTTTATGACGTGGAGCCGCGTGCCTGTTCACGACCGCGTGCATTAGAAGTCCCGCGAACGTTCAGCGACAACGTGGAACACGAACACGGACACGTTCACGGTCCGCGACGCAGAATGCTGAAGCCTGAGTGCGTTCCGATTTCTAGCACCCTGCACTGTGAATACCCCATTTACGCACCATGGAAAGCGTGCACGCGTACTGTAGCGTCGGGTCCGGGGTTAGGTCGCGAGCCCTGAACCACGCTTCCGACGTAGACACGCAGGATTTCGACGTTTCCAGACGATCCCATTCAGCGCCACGACTGCGCTTAATGGAGGACACTTGTTCACTTGGCAATCGCCATTAGATCGTTCGAAAAAAATTGTTTTTTTTTTTTTTAAGGAAAGTGAATACTTGTAGTTTTGAAAGTGAATACTGTTCTGGTCGCTATCTTCTGGCAGAACGGGTCTGAAGGGTTGAAGCGTCAACTTTTAAAAGTACTTAATCATTTATAATGCCAACACTACATGGAAGAGGAAACGAGGATTCAATCAATGTCTTGTTACTCACAAGGAGAGTGCACCAACGACGTCTCACCGATTTAGTTGAGACTCTGTATGCTTATAGATTTCGATCTCCCATTTACGAATATATACCATTATAGACGCTAACACTCAATAGTTGTCGAGATATTCATAAACAAAGTTCTTACATTACTGCTTAAATCTGCTGTTGTAGAGTAGGTATACTTCCACCCGGTGGGCTAGGGTTCGATTCTCGTTTGGTGAAAATTTTTTTTTCATATTTATTTATATTATTTATTCAACAACAAGTTAAAGAACAAACGTATTAATAAATTATAAATAAATTAGCCGAAATTAATGAAATAGAAAGTATCCCCTCGTGTCTGAAAACAGAAAAAATAAAGTAAATATGGGAAGAGAAAATATGGTATACGATAAATTTAATAATATTGCACTTACATATTTTTAATTACAACAGTGGTACGTGTCGTAAAAGCATACGTAAGAACTTTGTTACCACGTTTTTATTAGCTCGCTTTCTTGTTTGTGTGTTTGTGAGTTTGTTTTTTATGAATATCTCGACAACTATTGAGTGTTAGCGTCTATAATGGTATATATACGTAAATGGGAGATCGAGATCTATAAGTATACAGAGTCTCAACTAAATCGGTGATACGTCGTTGGTGCACTCTCCTTGTCAGTTCGAATATTTTTTGCCGATCGGTGACTGATGGATAATTCGACGCATTTGGTCCACGAGCAGACTCGACATCGATTCATCACATAAATCGAATACAGTCTTTTTGGACTTTGTGAGGAAAGGGTACACCGCTCAATGGAATCGATGATTTCCATTCAATTTAACCATTATTTATCTTCTAAACGGGAACGAACCAGCTCTATTTATCCGAGGATTAAGCGTTAATCGGTTCCATTGACGCATGGCCGGCGCGTTTTCAGCAAACGTTTCCGTCGAAAAAATTCGCTGCGGTTAAAACTAGTCCGGCGAGCATTTTTGTATTATTCGAAACGTCGACGAATCCCTTAATCCCCTTTCCCCGAGTAACGTCAACCGGCAAAACCTTAAACCGCTGCCCCTCTCCCTCCCGTTCTCTTTTTCTCTCTTCCATCCTGGCGCAACAATTTCCGACCAGGGGATTCAGACGCAGCTGCCAATTTCACCGACATATTCCTCGAATCGAGGCAGCACGGGATACGAGCAACCCGACGCGTATATGCGTTCGGTTTTTACGTTTCTCTGTCAAGATTCCGGCTTAGACTTAAAAACAACGTCGACCGAGCTGTTGAAAACACTAAATCCCCCACGTCGCCGACACCATCATCGCCTTTATCTCACACGGTCATTTACAATAGCTAAATTGCTGTTTCATTTCTATATTCTCCAACACCTTGGATGTAGCTTGATATTAAATCCATTTTTAATGTTCAGATGATTTTTCTTCTGCATAAAAATCCACAGTGCAGTACCAAGACACCTATCGCCGATCGGCATAGCAGCTTTTAAATAATTGGCTAGTGAACACGTTAATAAAAATGAACCTAACCTAGGACTACGCGCGCGCAGAAGTGGCGAATGTTCGGATAATTTTTCTTCTGGATAAAAACCCACAGTGTAGTAACAAGACACCTATCG
Organism: Lasioglossum morio; assembly: GCA_916610235.2. Classification (NCBI taxonomy): domain Eukaryota; kingdom Metazoa; phylum Arthropoda; class Insecta; order Hymenoptera; family Halictidae; genus Lasioglossum; species Lasioglossum morio. The sequence continues at coordinate 6,916,236 of OU744330.1, read as the reverse complement.
CCGATCGGCATAGCAGCTTTTAAATAATTGGCTAGTGAACACGTTAATAAAAATGAACCTAACCTAGGACTAAGCGCGCGCAGGAGTGGCGAATGTTAGGATAATTTTTCTTCTGGATAAAAACCCACAGTGCAGTAACAAGACATCTATTGCCGATCGGCATAGCAGCTTTTAAAAAATTGGCTAGTGAACACGTTAAAAAAAATGAACCTAACCTAGGACGACGCACGCAGAGGGATGGTGGCCGTGCGAAGGGGTGAAAATGGAAAAGGGGTGGATCGGTGCCGATTAAAATCGTCGAAAAAATGCATTACCGTGCAAGGAAGTCGTCGGCGAGGGGGCTGGAATCGACACGAATCGAATTGATGAGTCATAGCCAGCGAGCGTTCCGCAATCAATTTCGCGCATTAACGGCCGCCGATCAATATTCATGAAGCGAACGCGGTACGCCACGTCAAAGACAGAGTTCAATTTCGTGAGAGGTGATATATATATATATATATTATATACACACGCACACGGACGCACGTGCATAGATCAGTGTGGGGGTGGGGGGGGGTGTTGGCGAGGTGATTGTATGAAGGACGCAGAAACGGACGAGGACCGTAGGTGGCTACATATCGAAGTAGCAGATAGGAAATTGAGGAGGACGATGACGATCAGCGATTACGGGATCCAACTGCCCCACCATTAAGGGCTGATCAAGATGACGACGTCGTCGGCCAACGCTGGGTATCATCGGGGGACCATGATGCATCGTTCCTCGGAAGGGGACGGATCCGCGAATAGGGGGACGAAGATATATACTAGTCCGACGTGGACGCGTGCTAATTACCGCGGCGGCGGCGGCGTCCGAACCCGGGGACAATTAACCCTTCGTTTCATCGGGACCACCAATCTACACCCGGAGGAGAGAGCCGATCGAACTGTGTCCAGCCCCGGGACGCGTTTCCGATTAACGAAATGGCCGGTGATGAACGAGACAAAGCACCGTGAGACTTCTCGAAAACGTTCCCGCCAAACGCCCGAAGAAATTAATCGAACGACAGACCACCAGAAATTGAATTTTTAGTTTCGAATCGAATTCCAGCGCGACTGACCGACGAATTAGTTTCCTTGTCAACTTCAGTTTCCTGTTACAGAAATTTAATCGTGGGGCTGATTATTTTCAATATCATTGTTTCGAATTATTTTAATGACACTCTCACTGACATATTCGCCATATTTCTCTGATTAAAATGAGCCCACTCGTGACGTAGGTCCGAGAGTATTTTTGCGTAACTACGTTCGGATAGAGGTTCCACGATATCGTGGATTCAACGTTTCATGTTTGGACTCATTTTAATCAGAAGAATGTGATAAATATGTTCATAAAAGTTTCATAGAAAAATTGTTTTATTTTCGTATCTAGTTGTACTGTTTTTACTGATTGAAACGATCGTATTGCGATTTGACCAGTGAGACAAGGTGTGGCGGAATTTTCCTTCGAATTGAAAATTACCATTTATGTCATTCGCCACTTTCTTTCATCGCGTCATTTTAATCTCCTCCACGCAGTCCTTAATCCGTCCCCTTTATCGTCTCTCTTTCCCTCTTATTATCTCCACAGAAATGTCTGATCTGCGCCATGTCTCATTCCATCCCTCTTGGCGCACTTAAGCGTGAGCTGCCATTCTAATTGATCTTCGAGTAACGAGACCTGTACAATTAGATCCAAGACAATTTGCGAATTCTAGACGAGGTCAAGCAGAATTCTCTATTACACAACGCAGCTTTGTTCGCAGTGCTACAGCAAGTTTCCTGCTTGAACGTAATCTTTAAGATTCTAGTAACAATATCGTACTGGTTTCACTGTTTCTCAATATTTTATTAAGGAAATTTAAGAAACAATTGCAGAATTAATTGAGAACTTACTCGTAGAAATTCCTTCGTGAAAAGGATCGTTCAATTATTGATTTGCTCAATTTTTGTCCGTTTCAGGACGCGGAAAACAAGAAAAGCGAAAAGAAAGAAGTAGTCGGGCCGCCATTGCAAACTGCGTCTGTCAGTGTGAGAGCGCTCATCGAGGAGAAGATAATCCAAAAGAGAACGACTGGTAAGTTATGCACGCAATTAATAATTACATCCAACATCTCAAATAATATTAAGATTTTCGAATTTAATTTAGAGTACGATTAAATTCTCAACTGAGATTCTCGGCAGTAATTTAGAAAAGGATTCACATCCTGTCGCATAACACAAACACGGCACTGATACGACCGTGCTGCGGCATGGAAATTCAAAGTGGTATAGAGTATGAATATAATTTCGATGATTTATGTACTCGAGAACGTATCTCGATTCGTCTATCCCTGTTCTCCGCGTGAACCGCTGCGGTCCGCTATTCTTGTCTCGTTCCCTCCTGTATTTTCCTATCTATAATCATAAGGAGCGGACCGAGTTATATTAACTGTCAGGCTACGTTCACTTTAACGTAGATATGTTCAGCGACCGGACGTGTGACATCTGCGTACGCAGAATCCACGTGACAGTTGTTACTTGCTCCAAAATGCTATTGTGCTTACGCAAATGCGTCGTTATACGGTCCGAGTTAATTTTGAATCCATTAGAACCGAAAACGAATTCGCTACCATCGGAACAGCGCACGGTACACCTCGGCCCAAAGTATTTTCCAAAATTGATTCGTGCAAATGCCAATCGTATTCAATTGAACGTTTCATGAAAGGTTCACAATTTCATGCAGTTACTTTTTTCATATACAACAGTTACATACATTATCCATTTCTAAGAAAAATTCAAAATCATACAAATTAATCAAAGAAGATGCATATTCAACCTCGATTTTCTCGTATAGGAGAGATGAAACAAGAAAATGTTGTTTCTTGTTTTTGACTCAGTTTTCTGCTGCACGTGTACCGGACAAACAGCAGGAGAATAAACTAGGAAGAAAGATAATCCTCGATCTTAGCAACGGAAAGGAAGGCCGGGTTTCCAGCGTTAATTCCGCGAGATTAATTTCTATACGGAAATGGGGTGTGAGGGGGGGTTGGTTCCGCAAAGAATTCGCGCGAAAGGAACGATAGTTTCGTCCCCCGCTGCTCTTGGCAGCGGTCGGTAGCGAAATAGCGCATAAATCGCTAACGACGCACACTTTGTTACAAAAGCGCGGCATCTACCCGGTCCGCCGCAACCCCCTGCAACCCCGTCCAACCCCCCTCCTCCCTCGGCGGCCTCCGTTCTGCCGAGCCGCGAATTGATTTATCGTTCCAACGTGGACAATGCGAGAAATATTCTGGCGTGCTCGGTTCGTAAATCACGATTCTTCGGCAGTCCATAGAGCGCGCGGAGGAGCGATTCCTCGCTGGCGGAATATCACGCGAGCTTCTGGCAAATGTACACGCTCCGAGGGGTAGATAGACGACGAAGGGAACGAACGGTGGGTCGACGGGGACACCGGGGCACGACGGATAGGGAGATACGACCGAATTGAGATACGTCGCGGGCTACATAAATCATCGGAATCGCGCTCGCGAATTTTGTGTTCTCAGCGTTCGCCTGAGAGACGTTCATCGGATTAACCCGGCTCCGCGATCCTCCATTTGATTGTACGTAGGTCCTCCGAAAATGTCCTCGGAACTATTTTCTTGCAACGCAACCAGACAGGTCTGAGGAATTTAACCACTTTATAACATCGAGTCACACGCGTCGTGAAAATTCCGAACGTAAAGATCTATGTTATTGATTTTCTTCTTATCTGAAGTAAAATTCTGTTTCCGTTGTCAGTTTCTCCAAAGCAATATATTTCGGAAACGCGTCTCCGTCGAATATTCTTATTTCGTTTGTCGACATCGGTCGAATCGGTTTATTGGCTCGTAGAATTCCTGGTAGAATTTCGGTAGTAAAATGTCGCTATGCGTGCGTGTGACAGTAGATTCCTGCGAGCCCTCGCTCTTCAAAGTAGATGCGGCAGCTGTTGGAGAGTTGCTTTTAGGTCTGTCAACCAGAAAATTCTACTCTCAGGCACAACTGCCGGAACTAAAACGCTCAAGCGAACACGTGACCCGAGTGCACTAAAATAATTTCGAAAACTCGTATGAACGTCTGTTCCGTCGAGTGATTTCATGCCTACTTTTTTATGCTGCGCGAAATGTCCGCGCAATTGTTGATCGTGAACACCATCAATTTCGCAATATAAATTGGCGGGGAACAATCTCACAGTATGTTTTGTTTACAGAACGTTGTTGTGCTTCAGCCAGAAATTTATGTGAATCCTGGATTTTCGATAATAATCTCCGCAGTGTATTTTTCGATCTCTAATTATTCAACCTGGTTCAACACTGAAGTATATTTCCGAGATATAATTGTTTTATTCCTTGCTTTGCAAAATACATACATTTCTGATGAAAATATTTTATAAAATATAAGGATAGATTCAATATTTATTTATAATCAAACCTAAGATAATTCAATTTGCATTCTGCACATTTCCATCCAAAGTACGTTTCTGCTCTGCACACTTCAAAATACAAACATTTCTACCGAGGAAAATATTGCATACAATAAAAGGAACGTTTTTTTCCAATCGAATAATATTTATTTCACCTGGAAACCAATATGCATAGTTCTTTTATTTCTTGCATTCCAAAATAGATATTGCATTTCTAGGAAGGAAAATATTGCAGAAAATACAAGAAATGGTAAATCAAAAGAATAATATTTATTTCACGTGAAATCGATGATAGTTTATTTGTTTCCTGTATCGAAATATCGATGTTGCATTTCTAGGAAGAAAAATATTTCACGCGAAATATAAGAAATTACTCTTTATTTATTTAATATTCATTTCATCTGGAATTCAGGGCAGTTAAAAAAAGAAAAATATTTCTGAAAATGAGAGAAATGATTTATTATTTGTATAGCATTTGTTTAATATCAACCGCAAGACGAATATGTTTTTTGCATTACGTTCGAAAGTAGATATATTTCCGGGGCGAAAAATATAGCGCGGAAGGAGCGACGTGTTATTTGAGTAATATTTATTCAACATCAAACTTTCGGGAACAAATGGCTTTTGCGTAGCCGAGCAATTTTTCAGGCGCGAAGGAAAAGCCGTGCTTCAATTTCTGTTGAAATGGTTTCCGGAACGGTGTCCCGAATCGTCGCTTCAAATTTGCACATCAACGACGAATCGTCGCGCTTTTAACTCGCATTTCTCCGGAGAATTTGACCGAAACATTTCATCGTCGACGAGCAACTGGACCGAGAGACCTCCCCTAATTGCATCGACGCGAATGTGAACGCGGTAACACACCATCCAATGAGTCCTTAGCTGCGAATCGTTTCCGATCCACAATCCCGGAGAATAATTTATCGATCGATCGCCGCATTCCCTGGCCATTTCTCTGTCGATTGACCGATTTCCGAGGAACAATTCCGAACCGACACTTTTTCCCCATCGAATCGAACCTTTATTAAACAAAACTAATGAACGGTCCGCTAGCTTTCCGTGCATTAAATAGAAAATATAAATTCGTTAATGTTTTCGGCGCAAGGTTCGATCGTTTGTTACTTTATTCTATAATGCCATTTATTAAATAAAAAACCATGACGCTGAATTAAAAAATCTGCTAACTAGACCGCGGATCTTGATTCATTTAAAGTATAGTATTGCAACAATATTGAATTATTAAACTATACATACGTCGGTCGTATGTTTGTACATTAATATAAGATCGACCAAAATTTTTATAATATCCACTTCAATTTCATAGCCGAAATTTGACGAATACGGCGAATTAAAATACTGAAGCACGCGTGCTGGAAACTTAGGCTGCGGCCACTGCATTTTCATCGCTGATTTTTATGCATAAGTTTATGTAGACCGCAAATCCATTTGGCGCCGGCGCGTTTCCACGGCCGCGTAATAACGTAAATCCGCACGGACGAAACCGCCGGGGATTTTTGCAAATTGCCAATCATCGGTCGCGGTAAAGCAGATTGTTCCCGACCAAGTGAACACTGCTCTCTGCCCTTTTCGGTGCTGTTTTTACTTTTCGAAACGTTGCGGTTGCTTGCTGCGTGTTAGGACTGTCTCGTGCATCAAACTCACCAATTTTCAAAGAACGTTGTGGCTCGATTAATTTTACTAACAATTACTTCCAATTGCAGCTTAATTTAATTCGAACCTTAAAGGAACCGAGTGCTGTTTCATGGTAATGGAGCACACTACGGGGTCGCTTGTAAATTACTTTTACGAGGCGAATTCTTTATCCATTTGCCAAAGTTTTCGCGTCGATCAGCAGATAACCGCGATATTTTACGGGTGCTCCGCAGCCAGAGCCGTCACTTTATCGTACTTCTCGTTGAGTTGCACCGATGCAGCCGGCATCGGGTTATGCGTCGTCAGCAATGGCTTCTGTTCCACATGGCCGCTCGGTAAATCCTGGTGGATCGCCGATTCTTCTTCATGAATAATCCTATTACTGTCCACGAAATACCATTCTTCACTATAATACACATCCACAGAAATAAAGAATAACTCCCCATAAATGCATCTTTGCAATCTCCAGATCTACTATTAACAAGAAACCAAGTCTACATTCCTATTGGTATACTGCGGATTTTAATTTAATAAAATGATTGTGATGATTTTATTTTTCTATTTTATGAAGGTCTACTTTTATATACAAAAATTATCTTTTATTTCCTAAACTTTCAATACAAGCAGAATGGGTCCGCGTACCTGTTCTTACAAATATTTTTTTTGTGTTATGAGGATAACCGAGAGCGTCGGTAAACACGAGGCGAATTCTTCGTCTACGACTAAGTTTCAGTTTACAGTGTGTCAGTCGCTAAGAACAGACGTGCCTTCCTTGAGCAAAAGACGGAATAAAGTGAAAAAAAAAACAAATATATCATAAAGTGACTGTTTATTTAAATCCCATAACCTACAGATTGCGGGAAGAAAATAGACGTACAGATAATTTTGATGTTGCATACATGTCCACAGACTAATTATTACGTTGTGAAAAAAAGGAGGAAGCAACATTGTATTCGGTTTGTGAAAAGAAGTTACCAGGGAACAGCGTCAGCTTTCGTTTCGTTCACGCTTAACGGATTTACACGCGAGGAATTACGTTGGGATCGATCGTTTCTTCTCGGGCAGGGTTTCTATTTCCATCGGCGGGGTCGAACGATTTCAATTTACCTTTGAACAGCAATAGTCGGGCGATCAGAGTCGTTCGGAGTCGGCGGATATTAATTTCTTTCGGTCGATTTATTAGCACGGGGCGCAGACCGGACCTCGTCGACGAGCAAAAACGCCTCGAACGCTAAGCGACGATCACTATAACGCCGAAGGAGGCGAAACATGCCAGGAAGTACACTGCCGCTCAAAAGTATCCAGACAGTTGCAATCCTTCAGAATCTATATTATTTTGTCGAACAATCTTTATTCGAAAATTCTCCTACCTGTCTATTAAAGGGCTTGCAATCCCGCAGGATCCCGCGTCATTTTTTAGCCTCGTGTATACACGTGTACATAGTATATAAGTATGTATAATACATATTTCAATTATAGTTTGTTTTCCAAAAAAAGATTTATTTGAATCTACATTTATGTAGATTTAGATTGTGGTTGTATCTTGTCGATAAATTTTGATTGCTATAATTAAAGATGATTATCTCATTAAGTAAAATTTGTTTGTTTATTAAATATATATTAGAATGAACAACTAAATTCTTAGTCCCGCGGGGTTGCAAACCATAATTAACACAAAGCAGCCTAATCTGCATCGGCAATCAAGTTAAACCAGTATGATAACTGGAAAGATAAATCCAGTGTTGCTACCAGTATTAATTGTCAACGATCGAGCCCGGGTCCATTTTGACCCAAGTGTCGCACTTTTGAGCAGCAGTGTAGGTGGGCTGGGAGCCAGCAGGGAGGCCAGATATTCATGAAATCGTCGTAGAAAAGTTTCGTTTGCGATACAGCTGCCGCGCACTCGGTGGATCCCATTTCCTCTCTCGCCACCCCCATGCCCCCGTAGTGCACCCCCTCTCGAGGATATGCACGCATTTATATCTGTCGAGGTTCCGGCGCCGTCGTAAACGACGGTTCGCGCCCCGAAATATATTTTTCACCGACCAATACTGTGTCTTTGCGGATCCACTGAACATCAATCTCGAACGCGAACGGAAATATTTATGGGACCGATCTCTTCTTCCAACGGGTCGATTCAAGTAAAAACGAAAAAGGAATTAGCAACATATTTGTTCGCTGATCCACGTAAATAAAAATATCCGAGACGCCACGGTTCGTCGCTGTAAAAATATATGAATGCAAATAACGATTTATTTAGTTTCGCTGGACGATGCACGGGAATAAAAATAGCCCTGGATAAAAACAAATAATGTTCGATTTATTCTGTTCAAGTAATAATTTATATTAACAGTAATGTTTTTCGTACAAACAACGATTTATTAAGCTTTTATTTACTCTTGCATAATAAACTGGAATATATTTATTTATCCGCGTTGACGAAGACAAATACACAAATGTAACAGGAATCGTGGTTTGCATTTATTTATGTTTTCTATGATAGATTACTGTGCCTACAATATTTTTTTCACATCAATCCGTGAACAGAATAATTTATTCATTTTCGTGTGTGCTATATTTCATGATGTCGGAAACGTTTTTATTTACCCACGGTTACGAGTCTACAGTATTTCTATTCTCGATCTCGATCTCGTCGACATATCAAGTGTCGATAAAAATTAAATATTTCTAAAGGATCTGAACGATCATTGTTCCCACAATTTGGCAGAAAATTCCGGCGTATGTATAAGATCGTGTGGAAACCATCGCGTCGTTCGGATAGGATTTTTCCAAATAATCGTGACCATCTTCCTCGTACCGACGACACGATTAAAACCATTTGCCGGCAAGATTATTCCCATTCCAGGCGGCGCGATCGTGAAAGGGCGGATTAAGGAACGCAGGAACGAACGACGGGATGGTCTCACGCTAAGAAGCTCGCAGTCATCATAATTTATTCCCCATAAACTGGAGCGAGCGGGGAGAGCGTGTCCGCTTAATCGGCAATACGATTAATTCATATTAACGTCATAATAGAAGCCAATACGTACGGGACCGGAAGAAGGACGAATCGTATTACTGCATTTACTGATCTTCCTATCTTCCCCGTCTCTCTCTCTCTCTCTCGCTCTCTCTCGCTCTCGCCTGCTTTTCACCCGACTCTCGTTTCTCCTGTCGTCTTTGCTCTGCTATTTGTCGTTAAAAACGAGTGCAACGCTGCGACTCATGATTTTTACTGGGAGATGTGCTCTCCCAGAGCAAAGATGGAATCTTTTCGTGTAGATGCGACCGATTGCGACTCCTTCATAGTTTATAATTCATGATTACTTAATTCCATTCCTTAATCCAGGCGAGTCATTTAGACTAATTTTTTGGACCAGTTGCATTTTATTCATAAATGTATAAAATGTCTTCTTCTCATAGAGCGAAATGAAAGTTTCTCTAAAATCTCAGAAACTATTCCACCTATCAAAAAAAAATTATTGCCATATTCTAGCTCTCTCCAAACTGAACAAAATTGGTTCGTGAAGGTTTTCCATGTCTCCAAATAAAATAGTGTTGATAATAAAAAGTTTTATATTTATTTTATCATTGAGTGCTATCGTGGTCCACCTAAAAATTGGAATATAGAAAAATTATGTGGGATGCTGGGTGAAGAGAGGTTTTGCTAAAGTTCTGGACCAATTTCATTCGTTTGCAGCAGCGGACACTAGCACCAACCAACAGCCGCGCACAACAACAACCGTTTTCACAACGCAAACGGACAGCGCGTCGCAGGTTTCCGGTAAAACGAGCTTCGCGGTGCCAGCACCGCCGCCATTGGCGTCCGCGGAAAAAGTCCGCAGACTTTCCGATGGCGAACACTTCCGGCAGCCTAACGTCACCGTTGGAGGTCATGCGACCGTGCAGAAACAGCTGCAGGAGGCGCAGACGCAGGCACAGGCGCAGGCGCTGGCCGACATGATCTTGAAGGTATATTTTTACATTTTTATCTCATTAATTTCCAATCCATCAACTGTAACAACATTCGATTAAACTCCCTTGTCATTTCTTCAATCAGGGCACTACCAAAATGGCTGTGAAGAGAACAACCTCCGATCCTGGGCAAAGACTGCACCTGACGTACCAAACATCGGTGCAACCGACGACAAACCAACAGCAACAACAACAACAACAGCAGCAACAAAATAGTCAACCTCAGTCCCAGCCAGCAGTGACAGACAGCTTTTCGATGACAGGATATTCTGAAGATGGCGGTTACTTCAGCCCTAGTCTTCAAGATGAAGTGTTCCAGCAGGTCACCGCGGTTCCTGATAGTGTTCTGCTTCATGCTACCCAGTTGGACTCCCTCCAGGTAATAGAACTCAGTCCATTGTTTTACTTCTTTATTAAAACAGGATTACAAAAATGAAATTATTTCTTTCCATTCGAACTGTTTTCATTATTTTTTTTCTACTCGTACACATATATTTGACTATTTATTTATTTATCAGATCAATATTTCTTTACGTAAATGTACTATTCCTTTACGTTCACTTCATCCAAGGTAAAGTATTGTATTATTTTCTACTTCTTCGCTGGAACAGTGGCTAAATGAAATTGTAAAAGCGTAGAGGGGTCAGGAATTCTGAAAGTGGTTTCGTCGGACTACCGAAGTATTAATGTAGAGGCTCGTTGAAAGGTCGGCGTACACATGAAAAATACGTGGATAAGAAAGGGGTCTAGAAGGAGGCTGGTGCATTCGCATTCTCGACGGGCATGTTAAGACACAATATCCCCTGGGATCCTTTGACAGCCTAATTCCCGGAGTCTCATTATTCGTTCCACGTCGTAGCGCTGAAAACGCTTTAGTTTCAATTACGTCACGATCGGCGTAGCTGGGCCTCCTCGACGCAGAAATTTAATAAGACGAATTATCTAAGTAGCTGGCGCCGACTGCACCAACGATGCTTGCAATACCGCTTTGTGCCATTTGAAAAGGCTTCTACCTAGCTCCGACCTATCTACAGACAGATATCTCGCATCCCTCGGCTCCGAACCTCTCGTCCTCGAGTAGTCTCGTTAATGTCTGACCTACGGATACTAGAGATTCCACCCTAATGCCTGCATCTCATGCCCCGGGGCCCTTGAAACGCCTCCGTCCCGTGAACTTTTCAGGATTATCCGACCGCCTCTCTCTCTCTCTCTCTTTCCCTTCGCAAATTCAATTTTTATGGTACCGACTCACTCGTGAATTAATATAATCCCGAGGAATTTAAAACTCGGGGGTGAGTCGCAAACGGATTTTCATGCGGCTGGGAGATTTTGACGAATGCCAGCCGAACATGCTAACCAGAAAAATAGTAATCATATTCATAAAGTGTGTTCATGGAAGTCCATACTAAGCTCTAGTTTATTTTTAAAAAATTTATGTAATGAATGGAAACAACATTCATTTCTTATAATTTTCGGCCTTTATCTATCGGAAGCGTATTAATAGGATTTTCAGCTGGCACAGCTCTCTTGCGTGGGCAAATATAAGCAGCAAATACAGGTCCACTGACAAGAGGCTGTTCAGTTTCAGACGACCAGCCTGCTCCAGGAGCAGCCAACGGAACAGCTGCAGGACATCACGCTGGAGGATCGATACCCGACGCAGCACACTGTCAACCCTGATCTTCAGGCCCTGGTGAACTCGCCGTTGCCGGACTCGTTAGCGGAATTCAGTACTTACGGTGCCCAATACACGGAAAGTCCTCACACGCTGCCGACGCAATCTCCTTTGCCATCGCCATTGACCAGACACGACAGTCCAAGCTTTACATATCCAACGCCGCCCGCGAGTCAGGAGGGTCTGCTGACCGGTAGCCTGCCACTGTTAAGTCCGCAGGAGGATCCTGAGAACGTGAGACAGGTCTCGTCGCCTCTGTCCGCGGCTTTTTACACGTCAACGATGTCCTCGGCAGCGGCAGTGGAAGAGGCACTGAGCGAAGTGTTGCCAGGCGAATCTGACGCGGACGCGGATCTGTACGGGTCCGGATCCCCTAACCCTCACTCTCCACTGCCAAGCCCGTTGTCAGCGACCCCGGCACCGTCGCCACTATCCTCTTTACCACCGTCCTCGGTGTCCTCGCCAGGACCCGTGTCGTTCACCGGCACGAGTTTCCCGGTGTCGCCTCACCACGCTCTGCAAAGCCAAATGATGCCGAACTCGGAGGACCCGTTGCTCTCGTCGACCCCGAAGGACTTCACCACGGCCAGTCGCAGACGATTCGAGTTCCAATCGTACAAATTCATCACCAGCCAGAACCTGGTCGATTTCGGCCTTGGGAACGGCAGCCTGGCCGGCATCGTGGTCGACAACAACGGCGAGTTCAAGCTCATACAGACAGCCGGCCTGCAGAAGACGAACGTGCTGGTGCAGACCGGTTCACTCAGCCCGGCTCTAGCATTCAAGAAGGAGGTGCGCCTGGCGACGCCAAAGGTCGAGCCTGTCACCGTCAACATCGGCCTAAATGTCCAGACTAATCATCAGTACAACGTCGGACAGTTCAACCAGCAGCAGGTCGTCAATCCGACCAAGTTCCTCATACAGACCAACTCGGCGAAGAACAACAACCTGAGGCAGAAGACGCTCAGTGGGAATCTACCGGTCCCGGTTGAGCAGATCAAAGAGGAGCTGCTGGATGATGATGTGTTTCTTAATCCTAGCAGCATACCAACTGGAAGTCCTGTACGACACTGTAGGAAAAGACCAAGAATGGACGGTAGTCTCTATGCTAGCTCATCGCATTCGTACCCGTCGAGGTTGAGGAAGGCCTGCGATAGACACTGGGATAGTAGCTACACCCCGCCACCTATTTTGGACCCCTCTCGACCTGGACCTGGACTTTATGCTAGGCTGCATCAGTTCGAGAGAGATTCTGACTTCAGTTCGGATGATTCCCAAGGAAACGATGGACCACCGCCGAGGATCAACATCGGGACTAGGTATCAGGCTACCATACCACCTGTCGGCAGCGATGGGGATAGAGGAAAGGGCGAGCCCGAGGCCGATCATCTGCTGTGGGACCCTGGTATAAATAGTGTGCTGACTGACAGTGAACGTAAGTTTGCTTTTGGGAATGGATATTTAATGGTTCTTCTTGAATCTTTTGGGGGAGGTTGATTCTAGTTGATGTAGCGATTGCTTTCGATCAATTAATCAGGACTAGACAGTTTGTGTGAAGAGGAACAGCTAATCTTTTTTTATATATATTTGAGACTTGTTATATCGATGAAGTGAACATTAACTTAGAGGTTTTTGTTTTATTCTCAGTGGATTTCAATGAGGCATTGTGTTTTCCAGTCGAGATGTATCTGCAATTTGCGTGCTGCGCTGCGGTACCAGGTGGAGGGAGAAATAAAGAGTATGCGCTTCATCTGCTGCACATGTGTAGAGGAAACATTCATGTAGGTTCATTAAAAATTTTTGTTAAATTCTATTCCTTGATAGGAAAATAATTGCTAAGTACTAATAATGTAATTATGGCGTGATTACAGGAAGCGATGTTGAAGCTGATGAGACCAACGCCGATATTGCCAGCAGGGCACCCGCTCTTAAATTACGAGTGTCATGAATCTGACCGATGGACATCGCAAGAGATGGACGCGTTCTACCAAGGCCTCCTGAAATACAACAAGGACTTCTCTGCGATCTCGCGGGACGTGGGTGGCAAGTCCGCGAAACAGTGCGTGCAATTCTATTATCTATGGAAGAGACTCTGCCCGGACGAATACAAGAGACTGCGTGTCCGCCATGGAAAACCAAAGATTAAGACAGAGAATCGAGATTGCAAGGACACGAGGGAACTTCGCGATGCCATTGCATCGGTCACGGAGATGGACTTCAGCGATGACAAATCGATCCTCCATCGTACTCTGGTGAGTCGATTTGTTGTTTGAATCCTTGTTATTAAATTGTGAATTTTATGAGGTCACGTGAAATAAAAATTAGTATGATGTGTCCTGCTTTTGAAAATCCTTAAATAAAGAAATTTTTAGCTAGCTCCTAGTAATTTCCTTAAAATCCACAATCGAAATGTTTTACCTCTTTAGATGCAGCTCCAGTAATATGAATTTTTGTTATTTCTGAATTGTGAATATTGTTTTATATTTAATTTGTATTCACATGTTGTGTTTCTATTCAGTTGCAGACAAACGAGAGAGAAAATTCGGCAACTCTGACCACCAGCGACGGAGAGCTGAGATTATTCGCGTATGACTGCCCTGATGTGAGTACCGTTGTTTCCGGCTCCCTTTACATTTTATTCGAAACAAGCTTTACATATATACAACGAGTCGAATTAATCGAGGCGATAACGATAATGTGTTTTTTGACTATCGAACGGCGAATTAACACTTCCGTTAGTTGCTTAAAATAACATAATGTCATCGCTTCCAGACTAGAAATGTACATTGATATTATAACATTCTAATACTTTCCGAACGAAAGCATAGACCGATTAAGTATTATCTTTTTAGATGATCGTCGAAAACTACTCGATCATTTGTCTGTACTTTCCATCGAACATATATTTGAACTGCTGATCGATGAATGCCGAGTACGAAACCGCTAACCAAATTATGTAATTATACTATTTCTGGTCAAATGAGATGGAACTTGGATTCGTACTCGGTGTACACCACTGCTCAGAAGTCTGGGATCATAACAAGTCTCTCTTGAATTTCTTACTCATTCACTCGAATGTATAAGATATTGTTTTTTAAAGAAACTTATAATATATTAAAACATTGTGACCAAATAAATGCAGACATAATGATGTGAAGAACAAAGATACAGTAGAGGGGAGTGTTTAAATCAATTTGTTAGTGAATCTTGCAAATTAAATGTTTCAGAGAGACTTTTTAAATCAATAAATGAGTGAAAGACATAAATGGACAAACACTGAAGTGTAAGAACGATTAATAGTTGAAGTGAAGTCGCTTCACGGAATTCCATCGCGAAAAACGAATGATCCCAGATTGGCTGGCATCGAATCGCGCGTGCAGCACGTCCAAGACCACTATACATGCGTACATACGTGTGAACGATTAAGTGTCGCATGGTGATTTGTTGTTGACCTGTCGTTTCTTCACGCTTCTCTATTCCACGATGGACCGAGTCGTGTTGTGCGTTGTGCGTGACCACTGGCATTTTTTACTTATCTGTCGTCGTTGTTGTTTGTTTGTGTTGTTTATTTTTGCTTTGTGTTTCTTTGTGTTGTCAGAGCTTTAGCGGAAGTGTAACAGTAACGATGGCCGGGAGCACCCAAACCGCCCAAACCGGCAATACCGGCCACGCCACAGTCAACACCAACTCACAAACTCACACTAGTTCTGAGCAACAACTACCCGTGCCCACCCCACTTCACTACCCCTGCAAGATTTGCGGGAAGTAAGTCTCCAATCTCTAATCTAAATTATCCATTCGATTAAAAACGAAACACACACAAATGATGACCGGCCACTGACACAACGTGCCCCCTGTTCAAAATGATGGCACGAGCGGCAAGTATCCGGCGCAAACACCATAATAGATACATACATACGTTTCCCCAGCTTCTAGAGAGAAAAAGAGTATCCCTGTACACGGTCTCGGGCTACGTAGAATCGGGCCACGTATTCTAATTGTTAATAAATATCAGGATTAGTCTTTGTCACTGTTGTCCCATTGAATCAACAGCTTAACTGTACGTACGTTGTTTCATGGCTAATAACTTAGCCAGAGAAAGAGAAATTCAGTAAAGCTAAAGATATTTATTAACACATTGTTCTATAATACAACCGCCCACAGAAATTACTCGTAGCGACGCTTGCATCCTACTTGCTGCTGTTTCACAATAACATGGCTTCTTAATCGTTGTTAACACGATTAATCAGAAAATATTAAATAATTCTAGCAGCAAATTGGACAGAGTTTAGAACTGATCACACCACACCGTACATTATAGATGTTTATTCCTTATTTTGCATCATTCAGGTTCAGATAATTGTGTCAGTGTGATATTTTTTTTCTTCTACACGTCGAGCATTAGCATTCAGATCATTACTATCGCAATTTCCATTGATATATTGTTGTCACAGTATTCTAAACAACTCTCAAGTAGTACCACCTCGGAAAAAAACCTTTATTCTGTAGTGTAACATAAAACATTTTTTCCTGCTGTTTAAAGCAACCACTTCTTTTCAAGAAACAATTCAACCAATCTCATAGTAACAACATTTTTATCATTCGCATGATCTGTCACTATTAGCTCAATGTTCATACCCAACATCATCGAACATCTCCAAACCAACAAAAACAAATCCACTGACTCTTCAGACTGGAACGTAAACGAATCGTATTAAACACACCCAAATCATCTCGCAACAACCGAAAACACAAAATAGCCTATTAGACACATCATCAGCTCCCCAACTACAGTGTCCCAACTGTATACAGCCGCATACACTGTATGTAGCCGTTGCAGAGCATCGTTGCAACCCAATGCATCCCGGACGACGATCAACAATCTAACGAGACGGTTCGATGTGCCTTTCAGAGTTTTCAACAAAGTGAAAAGCAGAAGCGCGCACATGAAATCTCACAGGCCGGTGCAATCGCCCGATTCAACGGGTCAGGACTCTAAACGACCTACGCAGCAGCAACAACAGCAGCAACAAGCAAGGTCGCAGCAGTCTCATCAGCAGTCGAACCAACAGCAACAGCAGCAGCAGCAGCAACAACAACAACAGCAGCAGCAGCAGCAGCTACAACAACAGAGACAACAGCAGCAACAGCAACAACAATTGCAGCAGCAATCGAACAGCGTTTCACCGCAGACCCCAGATTTCAGCAATCAGCAGCCACTGCCTCCCAGCAACGGCGACACCGGCGCTCAGAGCACGGCGCATTTATGGCACAACCCAACGCGGCTCAGGCCACCATAGGACGAGGCTGAACCGGTTAAACTTAAGTTACCTTAACGAAGGCTGTAACGGTACGATGTAGGGAAAAGACGAATTCACGGTCGCGTGAACTATATAGGCAGGTACTTATACAACCGCGACGTCAGAGAGATTAGAGGATCGTCGGTGCCACACGATGAATCGCGTGGACGGCTTTTGTCTCCGGCATCGGAGTCGGTAATGAAAAAGCCGAACGACTTCCACGATAGATAGTTCCAAAACGAGAATACCTCTTCTAACGCGCTATGGACCTGAACGAAGCGAGAGACCCCGCGATAGTTCTTTGCCAGGCCAGCCATACTAAGTTTACCTAATAGCAACGTGCACAACTACCAGAGAAGAGCGAGCACCTCTGTCGCCGTGGACCGTGGCGACGCTGATGACAAACCAAGTCTCTCAACTTCTCGAAACGAGACCTTGGCGAGAGACGGTGCTCTTCGTGTTCAACAGTCGTCCAACAAGTGGACGATCTGTTCAGCGAGGAGACAGGGTACCGGAAGTCCCCAGAGACCCGCCATGCAACGGACATGATCATGCACAGTCGAACGTATGCACAACCCATCAATTCGTTTTCCAAACCGAGGAGAACGTCCGTCGACGAACGAACGGCCTAGAAGAGCGACGACAAGCAGGATCAGGCGAAGAGGGTTTAAAAGTTAGGGTACGCGACATGACAGCGGGGGCTAAGATTAGGCGAGAGGAGGATCCCTCCCACGACGAGTGTGCTGTATTGTAATCGCGGTTTTCGATGTACCTAATTGCTATTCGCACGCGAGATGTTCCCAGATTGTGCCACAAGACATTTTACTGTTACCTGTTGCCTCTTTGATCATTCTTTCATTTGTTTTCGAATTGCTCTTTATTCTTCTTTTTATTTGTCCTTCTCGTTTTAATTGATTTATTATTTCGTCGGATCAGCTTGCAAGTTGTACACCGTTCAACGGTTGGTTCGTTTCAGGGCGGTCAAGTATTTTCAAAGGAAACGGTGTGTCAGTTTGCAGGCTGATCGGATTCTATGAGATACGACTTGTTGCACGTTCGCTCTAGTTCTACTTAGTTTAATTATCAATTTAGAGTATCGAAGTCTCGACGAGCACGCGATCCTCGTCGGCAGAGACGTTCGTAGATTTGTTGAACCTCCCCGATTTTTGTTACCTCTGTTACTTAATATATATTATTAACTATATTCGTCTAAATAAAAAAAAATTTTAATATATATATATATTATATATATACACACATTATACATATGTATAAACAGATCAATGTAATTGAAAAAGAAATGATTCGTAGCTTAGGGTGAAAATTAGCTCTCTAGGAATGGAGACAAGTTGTTCAAGTTTCACTTCGGTGACCAGCCGGACCGATTCCGTCGACCACGGAATGTAACATAAACGATTATACATACAGCCATGAGTACATTGTATACATAACCAAGAAGACAGACACGTGAGGTAGGGAGAGAAAGAGAGAGAGTGAGAGAATGAAAGGGAAACAGAGAGAAAGGAGAAATCGTTTATTAAAAGAGGATAAAATATTATTCGCCATAACGAATCATTAGAACACGGCTCTATATGTACATAATGGATGTACATGTCTGTACATATTTAACATCAGTGTCTGTATGTACAATTAAAAGTGAATTTTAACGCAAAACACGTAGGCTAGGTTTTAGGTTGTTTTAGGAGGGATCTATATAGAAATAAAATATATATACTTGGCTTGATTTTCTACCTTACTAGGGACTACTATGGCGACACTCTTGGAAGAGCAATGGCGGACCGCGAGAACAATGTTCGATCCATTAGATTCCGATAAGAGGCAACGACGTTCCTGTATGTAAGGTGCCTTGAACGATTTCTGTTCATTGCAAATTTCTTTCATTCACCAAATTTTTCACTTGCCACTTCTCTATAGAACTCTAGACGTTGTTCCAATCTGCGAGAATGAAAAATGTTTCCGAAACGATTTTTGTTATTCGAACGTAATCAAAATATTCTAAAGAGTATTGTTTTGTTGTATTATTTAAAATGTTGCGAATCAATAAATTAGTTTTTTTTTCATTTCACCTTCCGACTCGTCGATCCGGATTGTCGTTCAAGCGTCTCGTCAGCCGTAGCTGCTCTGACTCTACCTTAAAACTATTGTTACTGTTAACACTCTTCTTCTTATTAACTTTTACCTAATTAAAGGGAAAAAAGGAATAAATTACGAATATACATTTAACTTTTTAAACTTTTCACGTGTAAAACGCAAGCGACTGAGGATGCTTTAAAGATTTAAAAAAAAAAAAACGAAAAGAAATCTGCCAAGTTTTAACGAGAGAATACAAAGAAAACATGTAAGGATGGCTTTAAATCTTCCACTTGTTTTTAGTCTGCGAGATAAAGACTACGTTCGCGAGCGAGTGTCTGCGGTGTCCGCGAACAGAAACGAAAACGACGAGCGAAACGATAAGGAGAAAACGATAGTGAAGAGAAAATCACGAGAACACTACCCTTTTCTTGGCTGTTCAAGGCGATCTGTTGGATTCTCAACGCGAATCATCTGTCTTTGTGTGTGTGTGTGTGTGTGTGCGTGTGTCTTTGTGTTTCGAACGTTTCACGAACTCTCCCCATCCGCCTCTACCCTTCCGTCTCTTGCAAACAAAAAAAAACAAACAAATTGTAACGCGCGACCTTTTTAAGCAACAAACGTTCCGGCCACGCATGATTTGTCGAACTGATCTATTCAGAGTACGATCAAAGGCACTGTTCTACAAGTATAAAAATTCAGACGCGACGCACAGGAGAGATGACAACTTTGTTTCGCATATACCACGAACGGAACGAAATTCTTTGGTGAAATAAGGAAAAGACAAAAGAAAAAATTTGCGTTGAAATTACTGATTGCAAAATCGAAGTCAGTTCTTCCGAAAATTCGTGACGTTTGGTGCACAGGTTGTAACGATTGCGTTGTTTTACAAATGAATCTTGTAATAGGTACCATGGAAATACTTCTTTGTGACCATAGACGAGAATATCGATCTTGTGAAAACAACGAGCGATGGCCACCGGCGGTCTGTCGGCAGCGCGGATTCCCCTAGAAATCTATATTAACTATAAAATAAGATCCTAGACGGTCGAGTCTTAAAAATAAGTTCATTTAAGGAACGAAACTGTTATATGTGGCCCGGGCACGGGTGCGGCGTGAGTTGACGAGATGCAACAAAATTAGCAGACATATCATTTAAGACAATACATCTTGTTACAGAAACTAAGTTTCTACTAATATAATTATTATTGTATGTAATCGTAATCAGACTTAGAGATTCGAGGAAAACGGCGTAGTTAGTGGTAACGTGGGAAAACAAACGCGAGCGAGGAATTCGTGGATCAGATCCAAAGAATCATTGCAATCATTTAATACTTCCTATTGAATTAAAATTTAAAACTATAATACTTCTCAAAAAATATTTCACATTGTGTTAAACGAATTATTTCTTTGGGAGAATAGAAATGGTACTTATAATGGTAAATTTCATTTTGACAACGAGATTGCTTATTGTCTAGTATTCTGTGGAAATGGTTACAAGGTAGTTAAACAGTGTACCGCATATTTTGGATCTGCATCAACGCGAGCGAATCGAAAATGGCGTCGGTGGCCGGAAGCTCAACACTTAGGGAAAAGGTATGACAAAAACGAAGCAATGAAACAGTAACGAAGATATGCATGAATTGTACAAACGAGTCCCTCCACGTCACAGAAAAGAGTATATCTGTATGGAGAGTATATATATAACGAGAAAAAAATGATAAATATGTGATGTATTTAAATGGTATGTGGTATATGGTATTACGTATTTGTACATAGGCGGACCCGTGCCATCAACTAGTGAGTTGTACCGATATTGTACTGCCATTTGACCGAGTGACAACATCGTGTGCATGGTAATGAACAATCGAACGGTGTGTACGTTTACCACAGTACAACTTTCTTCTTTTGTTTTTACGTCCATTTATTTGTTTGTTTCGCGTCGATATCAATCCTTTCGACAGCATTGGACGATCCTTGTTCCCGCGTGATATACGCGCGTGCCAGAAACGTTAATTTCTACTGATCGCTTAGTTTCGATCGGCACGCATGAATGTTATTTTAGGCAATTTTATTTATCTCACTGTTCGAACGTGTACTTTTCAGTCTTCCCTCGAGAAATACACATTTTTCTTTAAACTTATTATCCAGACAAGATCGCACACAACCGATTTGCTTTCGTTCCCATGTCCGCCACCGGATCGAGAGAGAGAGAGAGAGAGAGAGAGAGAGAGAGAGAGAGAGAGAGAGAGAAGAACGCGAAACTATATGGGGATATATTGGTACAACTCGGTGAAGAAAGTGTAGCGTGGTTATACACCTGAGGAATGTGCTCAAAATACTGTATTAAAGAGAAAAAAAGTCTACTAAATGATCATCAAAAACGTTTAAAAAAGCGCGAGGAAACCGAACCTCGGCGGCTCGAGGTAAAAGGAGTAAGAAAAAAAAAAGTGAAAAGTTATTACGAATTATTGATATCGTAATCTATTGTCCTCTTACCTATTACCTACTTTAATGTCTATCTCTATACGCCAGCATGGTTCTTTATACTCTTCTATTTGATGTTATACTATTCTCTATTAACTTTTACTACGAGAACGAAACAGGATAAAGAGAAAATAACAAATTGTATTGTTAATAGTGTTTTTAAATAAATATCGAAGCATTGGTCAGCTGTAGGGATAGCCACGGTTGCGTGATGTTGCGTTTCACATGAGAACTGACCGCGAGAAACGTTCACACCAGGAAGCAACAAAATGAACAATGTCGGCCACTCGTTCAAAGATTTGGCAAAATACAGGAACCGCGTTACCATGATCTCGTTCGTACAAAAAGGAAACACACACACACACACACACACGTACAACACTTTTTTGGAATCATCGTCCCTGTTCTCTGTATCCGCTGGTTCGTCGCGTGTGTCTTTTTCTGGATAGCAAACCCCTCCGAGTCTAATCGGACGAACCAGACCCTCTAAATGTCCTATTTCTCTGAAGATCCCTCGATTTCTCGTTACCTGTTTCGCTGCTGGGATCCGTCGGGACACGCAGTCTAAGAGTATTCATGTGAACACGAACATTTTCTATCGCACGGTTCATCGCAATAATTACGATAGAGTGAAAGGGAGGAATGCGTGCTCGGTAGCAATATCGGTGGGACACACCTGTCCCCACTGTCGTTGTTTTTTCCACTTCTCTGCTCAACTAGTTCTTACCTGTATAAGCGTAGCAGTACATTAGTGTTCCTCGTCACGTGGTAGAGTCACTCGAAACCCGTTCTGGTTCTAATTGTCTTTGCTCAAAGCGGAGGAATCCCGGTTCCGGAAATGAAAAAAAAAAAGAAAGACGGCAAGTCAGACGAGCCTCTCGTTACCCCGAAACTAAATGAAAAAAACTTAACGAAAGAAAAGGAAAGAGAACAACTAATGAGACGCGCAACGATATCGCTCAAAAAATCGGTGCCATAAGCAATATGGACAATATACTATAACTCGTGTTAGATACGTGAGTGCGCTAACTACAGCTGGCCGAGGGTGGGTCCATGGGGGACCCTGAAGAGGACGCGTCTCGCAGTTGCCTCTCGAAGACCCAAACAATCAATTTTGTTGACACTTGGCTCGTAGAACGCAACTCCCTTTTCCGATAGACAAACGTTTCGACTCCCATGCTTTCCGAACGCTTAGAAAAGTTTCAAAGAATCTTGTACAGAAATCTTCTTGCGAAGATCATCTGAGTTCTAAACACATGGTAGACATCGAGGGTGAAGATTATGCATTTCTCTAGCGTATAGGAACGTTCGTCTAATTTTCAATTGTATATTGATTTCACTGTACCTTAGATACGTGTAGGCCTCGCAGCCAAGGTCGGCGTGTGCTATCCACTTCCGCTGGGTCTTCGAAGAGACAGGTGTCTTCGCGAGGCAACCGCGAGACGCGCGTTTATGTGTACTCAGCACAGTTCAGTCAATTTGAAGCGCGATGTGGTACCGAGTCGCCAACGAAAACGGAAGCCTAAGTGGGAGGGAACGAAAAAAACCGAAAACCCCCGAAGGAGGCCTCGAAACCCCTAAAGAAAAACCGCGACTCCCACCACATTGGTCTTCGGCCGACTATGGCGAAAGAACATGGCCGATCGAGGGAATAATGTCCATCGGACACTTGGGAATGCTGGGATCATCGACAGAAACGGCCTTAGAAAAACTTCTACCAAAAACAGCCTGTACAGTTCTCGCTCCAGAAGCGTTCTAAACACTCGCTACCCTAATTTCCACGGAAACGATGATCGCTCCAGTGTTCCTGCGTGACAGTGGACACAGTTTAGATGAATTTGATCGTAGAGATCGGCCATAATCGATTGGCTCTCAATGTCCGGCGAAAGCGAGCGAAAGAGGATGAGCAAGATGGCGGCGATGATCAGCTTAGCCGGGGCGACGAGCGTTTATGCATCAGTATTACGTTTGAGAGGCGTTACTATGTATTATACCTTCGATTAGTGGTTACACACTGTATTGCGTACTCGCGATTTTATTTCGTATATACATATATACATATGGAATATGAAAGGGCTATATTATTATTACATAGATAGGTGGGAATACATATATATACATATATATGTATATGTTTGTATGTATATATGTATATAGAGCACACGCACGCGTATGTGATCGCGTATGGGAGCTGAATGGGTGCGGGAAGCCACGATTCAATTGTCCGAGCAGTCCTCGCGGAGATCGTGCTAGTCTTTGCGATATTTCGCAGGAGTTTTGCGAAATGGTGATGGTACTCGAGCAGTTGAATCGTTAGCAGTGTTCTGTCCAATGGAGACGTGCCAGGCTTTGGGATCGCGAGCGATGGGACTCGAGAAAATAGGGTACTTTGGAGAAGCCAGTTGATCCGAAGAGAAAGATTGCGGAAAAAAGTTTCAATTTTTGCAACTCGATCGGATTTCTACGGATCTCGACCGGTACCGTTCGTGATCAATCGATCTGGAAATCTGACGAGTTCTGCCAAGAATTTGGCGATCTCTCGTGTCGTCGAGCCATCCCTCGCGATCCACAAGCCGCGAAGCTCACGTTGATCGGCAACCGAGCACTTGGAAAATCGGCGAGCCGGTTTTTCGCGCGTAGATCACCTGGCAGTGGTTCTAAGGCGAGACGAATCTAATTAGCGATATTTTTGGTGGTTCGGTCGCGTAACCTTTCCGTTCTCCTGGGTTGTGATAGATCCGGGCGTCTGTCCATCCGATCGCACGCTCGCGAAACAAGCATTTCGTGAATTCGGCCATTCGGCGGCTCAGCGAACAGTGTCGATTTTTGTCGACCAATCGGATCGCGGGACTAGGATTAGAAAGGGGATGGATTTCACGTGAATGGGGGAATAAATAAATGAAAAAGATGTTTTAATACTCAGATGTAATGTGCATAATCTAACCGTCGTTTCTAAATGGATATATATAAATATATATATATATATATATATATATATATATATATATATATATATATATATTTACATATGTATACATGTACGTGTACATATATATATGATGAACACTGGATATATGAAATAGAGATATTATATATATACAGTTTATACAGTCATAATATATATATGTATATGTATATAGCAAACGTGGATATAAATATATGTATTATTACTGTATAGAATACATAGTATATATATAAATGTGCGGCGTATATATATATATTATATATTATGTGTATATATTTTATATATATATACATATGACTATTTTCTTCTATTGATATTGTGAGTGATTGCTGCGTGTTATTTCCATCATACGCTGCAAGACGTCGTGCAGTCGGTGACGAGACGTGAATAACGTGATTTCATTGACATTATCATTGTTAGCTGGATAGATGATAACGTAAATTCAAGTGTACTGTACATCGTTCTCTTTCGCTGTGACTGCTACTTCCATTAACGCTAGCATTCAGTATTGCGATTTGAGCTCTCGATTGCGAAATTGTCACAAACCAGTTAACCAGGTGCGCTCTATAAATTTGATACAGAACTAATTAATTTTCCCTACAGTAATTCGTTTCGCATCGCAACAAATCCAGTTCTACGAATATTAATCGAAAGCGATGGGTGCACAGGGTTACATTGCAATTTTCGCTGTACGTGTTTCAGTCGTCTTCGTTTGAAACGACACGCGCTGTTCAGTGTCATTAACCAGTCAGATAATGGTCTTGATTTCCGACAATCATTTCGATTCGACATTTTTCGATTGGAACTGTGTTCGGTGTAGCAAATAATATTCTCTGTGTCTCACGAGTGCGGATCGTCTTGCGCGAGCTATCCCAACACCGAGCTATACCAAAAGCAAGCGAGTAACAAAAATAAATGAACAAAAAAAAAATATGTATGATGTGTAAGCCAAGTGCCTTGTGTTCTGGTAACTAATCGTTGACTTTTAACTACGATATTAGAGGAAATGAGAAAGAGAGAGAGAGAGAGAGAACGAGAAAGAGTGAGAGAAAGAGACGGCGGCGAAACAATATGGAAAGAACGAGGTCGAAGCTTTTTGATATCAGCTCGAGGGAAAAAAAAAAAGTGAAGCGTGCCCTTCGGTGGGAGAAGAATTACTCTTTTTTGCTTTATCGTCCGTGCAATACGATCGTGTGACGATCGTCGCCTCTATCCACTTGCGAAATATTCATTTTCGTCGCCATCGCGTTGCAGATCCGACCGGTAACCGGTATACAGATCATTTCCTTTGGCATCAACATTCGTATCGTTCTTTCGAGTATCGATGAAATTGATCGCAGTATTAAATCCGGGAACTGAAGCGCACAATCATCTACACATTTTTACCGTTTCTTATTACACAGAAACATCCGATGTGCCAACGTTCAAACTTCCTCCGCTTCTCTTCCATCACGTCGACGCATCAAAAACGTTCCACTGCCTAAATTGTGAACAAAAATTGATCTCATATTTTATGGTACGGTGTCTCCGTCGTTTCTGCAACGCGATCATTCTACGTTTCGATGTGGTCGGTCCTAAACGATGGAAGGAATTTTCTAACAGTACGGAAGAAGATGAAAGTATAGAGAGAACGAGAGAGAGAGAGAGAGAGAGGCGAAGCGGTTGTAAATGTTATTAGTTTAATAATAGGTGCTAAACTGCGAAATTATGTGTACCGTTAGGTTCTAAACGAATTCTTAAGGTTATTATTATTCTTTGTCTGGAATGAATGCGAGGGAGCTCCGTTGTTAATTAAGAGCGAATTTAGCGTGTTGAATGTGAATTTTTAAGAAGCAACCACTCAACTAAAGTTTCATTGATGATATTCAGGAATGCCGGTAGTTACATTCATACGCTAAGTTCACTCACGAAATTGTGTTTGAAAAATATTATTAGTCGATATTACGCACTAAACAGTTACACATCGTTTTACTCACGCATGGAATGAATTAACTTAATTGACGAACAATGTTGCACGAGATAAAAGGGATACTCGAAGCCTCGCTAATCCCCCACAGCTTTCATTGAACCGGTGGAACATAGTCGAGAGAAAAATTAGGGCTCATTCAAGGTCATTTCTCAAGAAAATATGCAAATATTTCGATTTGAATCAAATTAAATTGATAGGCCTGGTGTAGAGTAAAGTGAATAGTTATACAACAGCGATCTTGAGCGGCCAATTCACTTTGTTGCAAAGATTAATAATCCAGTTTAGAGTCAAATACCCCCTAAATCGCCTATTGTTATATTATCGGAAGAATAATTAAAAACAGGAATCGCAAGAATTGCGAAACTCTTTAATAGGTTCTAATTAAAAAAAAGATATTCTCGCATGAGTTCCGATGAGAAAAAAATGTCATGATGCTAAATTATTTCAATAAATCATAAGAGAGGTACATGAGGTTACATGAAATATTTTAAGAGATATTAAAAAAACATGACTGTTTCGATCTCTGATCAAAAGCGAGGCGAATAGGCAATGTTGGGCCTAACGTACGATCTGCAATTAGGGTTAATGACGGAATCACTCCTGCCGCAGTGCACTCTGGACCCCGAACTTACGATCCCAGTAGACGAAACAGGGGGGAGAGCAATTTTCATTTGTAGCGGGAATCGTTTGGTGTTGCGATAGGTGGCAAAAAAAAAAAACTGGTAGAACAATGGGATGCTAGTGTGTCTTCGTATGCGTGTATGCTGACGTTTGCGTGTGTGCGTTCGCCTGCAGAGAACGGAAAGAAATCAAAGAAAAAAAAATCTGAAACTCAAAAACAAGATCAAACAAAGAAAAATCAAAGGAACTCAACAGCTCGCGCACACGTATTTCGTTTCTTTCCGGCGGTTCTGAATTCTTAATGTTTATCTTTTAACTATGGGAAGTGAAACATTAGCTATGTCTAAAAGGAATTGATGTACATAGTAGATCTTTGGTAGATAGGAAAGTGTCGTGGCCGAGGGAGCTCTGCATTCATGACGCCCCGGGAAGCAAAGTTATCGTTCGCCTAAGTTCGTCGAGAGAGACCTTCGAGAGAGCTTAGGCAAACGGCGCAAATAACGATCGACACGCCGCCTCATGGATGCACTGAATCGGATGATGAACCCCTTAAGCGGACAATCCTCTGTTAGCTAGTCCTTAAATGCGCGCGTGTCGTGTCTCCGAGTGTGAATGAGCTTCAGAAAGTATTAATTAGTAAGCGGCCGATGTGTTGCGCCCCATTTCACCACAGCCCCCCCCCCCCCTCCCACCTCGTAAACATCTGTTTAATTGGTCGACAATGAAAGTGGACGCGAGACGTCATACTTCATTATCAGTTCATTCGAAGTTCAAACTCTCGTCGCGTCAGATGCATTGGTAGCAAAGCTGAATTTGGAGGATACCCGAGTGCCAACAAAACTGAAAACTGTCTTTCAAACACGTCCAAATTCAGAGCTTAATGCAATGGATACTGTTCTACTGAGGCTTCCGAATCCGAAGTTTGACCCTGGTCGGGATTTAGATCCATTTTAATCCAATGTTAGAAGCGATCCATCTAAACTTTGCTGCTCTCAATTTCTAAACTCATATTTATTTATTTATTTAATGCTTTAAACCAAATATGGTTTATATAGCATGTTCAGTACATGAGTTCAGTAACGTATTACAATAATATGATTTAATGCGCCTCTTAACTTAACTTAACTTAATATTAATTTTCAATTCCAGAGGTGCGTTCAATGAAATGAAATTATATTTTTAATGCACAGCGCTTAACGAAATCGTTTCTAAACTCATATTAGGTTCTATAAAAAGAATTAACGTGAATCATTAATCCACAAATATTTAAATAACGTAGCTATAAAATTGTTAAAGGAGTCTACCTAGCGAGGGTCAAGGTGGTTTTTATTAAGTTCAATAATGGAAGCCAAAGATTGTGTAACAAAATGGGTCCACATCCACCGTGGTTTGTTCATTTGAGAAATTTAATTCATAAATTAAACGAGATCGTTTTGAAAGCCCTCAGTAGCGAGAGAGTCTGTACTGAACATTGTCTAACGTCACTTCGTTCAGAGCTGCGTTTTCGCGTCCGTCTATCAGCGTCGATCTGATCGATAAGTTTCCTTCTTCCTCTCGAATCTCTTGTGAACGCTTGCAACAGAATAAACGTGACGGTAGAACAAGGAAACCAGGAACAGTCGCCCGCGAGTCTGCGATCTTGGCAAGAAAAAAAAGAAGAAAAATTTTCGCCCGAAACGATGATGAAATATTTTGTACGATTTACGTTCGTTCGAAGAGGTGTAGGCGGTTCTTATTCGAAACGGACTGAAATTAGCTAGAATATAAAGTTTTATCTTTGATAGCAGAAGCGTTGTTTCAAGACACGAAAACGGTGGAGAGAGGATCTCGACCGATTACTCCGAACAGAGAGAGAGAGAGGTCTCTTGTATATCTATCTAGTCGCAAACAATCAAGTATTCTGTTTGAAACGCGACGCCCGCGACGAACAAACGACCTTAAGGCGAACTTACACTTCTTCACGTTGAATCCGCTAATGAATCGTTCACAATGAACGTGATAGATGAAAAACCGGGTTATTTATACTTCGATGATCGAATTCAATTAACTGATTCTCAAAATGAAACCGAACGAAGGAAGGATAAACACTATTCATTTAGACTTGTCACTGGTGTTTCACTGTTTCATCCACAGTCAATTCATCAAAACTGATCGGACTTCGGACGATCATTTTGGATCACACTTTTTATTGTGAACGATCCGGGATTTACATGTAACGTGAAAAGTCTAAATTCGCCACCACCGATTCCAGGACGAATCAAATCAAACGGCGATCGCCGAATCAGTATTAATACACTAGTATTCCGAATAATCAAAACGCTTCAAACCAGTCTCGAATCAAAATGAGCAGAATCAATAGAAGCCGCGGAGGGTGCTAACAGTCCCGGATCGTGACGTCAACGTCTCCCAGATCGGAAACGCTTAACAATAAATACCGTGCCAAATCGTCGTTGTAACGCAAACTCGCGATTCTCGAGCGAGCGGAATTCGTAATCAGTGCTAAAACAAAAGGATCCGATCCGGATCGAGAACTCCGAAAAACGTCGGAAGTCTCGTTCACAGAGGAACTCCGGATTTTTATGCAGCTTACAAAATTATTTCACTAATGGTTTCCATACGGCAAACAATAACATTCGAAAAGTTTCATTCATTCTTTCTCGAAGGTCTGCGCAAGCTGTGAAAAATTCGAAGATTCTTGTTTCTACTCCTATTCTGGACACTTCGAAGCGAGTGAATGGGGTGCCTCGTAGCCCGGACTAGCGAACGTGTAGTATGCAATAATACCCTGTACAAATGGATTTTATATGTGTTGTTCCTGGAGTGCGTGATCACCCCGTCGATCCCTCGATCCTTCCTCGCCAAGATCCTCGACGGATCCCGCGACGGACCCGACTCTCGGGCTCGCGTTTCAGTTTCCGGGACACGGGCGGACACGAGCGGCTCTCCCGACCGCCGTAAATCGCCGATCGAAGATCAAAATTGACAATCAAAATAGCGAGAGACTCGCCGAGACATTGGATGTGCTAAAAATTTGGACGAGCGTTTCGGATTTTATCGTTGATCGTCGGCGACGCTGGCTTTCGGGTGCACTTGGACATGCACGATAACAATTAATCGGTGCATCCATCGGTCGCGTTCCCCCGCGTCCCAGCTGCTACTCATGATAATAAATCGGTATGTATTCCGCAGTGAACAGAATAACCGTGGCTGAAGCTCGAAATCAAAATGCACAAACCTATGCGGCGCGCGTCGACTTTCGTTCGACGCGTCCGCGGAATAATTTTCGTGTACCTTTAAGCGATATCGTAAGCGACAGTATTACGCGACGAAGCGATCGTCGACAGGCCAACCACCGTCTGATCGATAACGATCGATCGAACAATCGATCGCGAGATTGATCGTGAACGGAGCGTTGAAATGGATCTTGAACACCGGCGCCGAGCGAGTAGAGATCAAAAACTTTTGTAGCCTTTTAATCGAACCGGAATACCCGTATAGATATATCGTCGTTGGTCGTCGTTTACTTTCCGAGTACGTGTGCTTTGATTAACGGTAATGGTTAATTGGACAGTGTTCGATGGATTGGTGATACGAGAAAAGGAAGAGAAGGATCGTGTGTTGTCGCAGCTTTGCTCGTGCGAACATAAATGGCTTTCTGTATCTCTGTCACGGAAAGAAAATTCTGAACCCTGCAGCACACTACTAACTTACACTGCTGATACGTTTTGTAACATTGAGAAACAGATTTTCGGGATGCTCTTCGTATGTACTTGTAGCAGCTATTGTCGGGAAACAAAAATGTATGGAATATATAATGTGGAATATTTTATATAGGTATTACGTGCCGCAGGGTTGCATTTTCTGTTCGAGCAGATCGTTCGTTCTCTGTGCCCGACGCTGATTTGTGTATTCGTCGATGTTTCGAGCCTATCTTCTCTATTGCATAGTGATTCTCAGTCGTTTATAGACACTTTCGTACGATACCGTGAGATTAGAGATATATGTATAAACTTGACGAATCGATTGAGAATCACTGTTTTCAAAACGCAATCGCATGGAGCCATCTTTTCCTTGCTTGAACACATTCGGGACGGAACTCTTCAATGTTTTCTTCTGGATATGAGGATCGTGGGAACGTTGAAGGGTTCGGACTTTGTGTATTTATAATCAAAAACATTGAGACGAGGAATCGTAAATGAAAACGGAAGAACGAGAGGAAACGACGGAAAATCGAAGCGAGATGATCTGACATATCAAAAGACAGAAGAAAAAAGAATTTTTCTCGACGAACAACTGCATAGCAATACCTTTCTGCTCAATACGAATAATAAGGGAGAACTATAATGTTTCGGGAACGCTTGAACCCGACGGAGAGAGCTCGTGGCGTTGGTGCCGAGTTAGGTGAGTCGCGAGACAGTTTCCGGAAATTATCGTGTTTTAGGACCGTGCAAAATTTCGAACGACGAGAAAAGACAGCTCCGATACTTCCATGGTATTCACAGATGGTCATCCGCGCGTCACGAATCATTAAACGCGCTTTCCTCGATGGTTTTAACGTAGGAGAACAGAATGGAGAAGAAGCTCAAAAAGCTGGATAGTTTAGAATTGGACTCGCCCCGTGCGGTTTAGGGAATTCCAGTAATCACGATTTCCATTCGAACGTGTACGAGAGATCGACGTCCGCCATTTTGTACCATTTAAAGTCCGCCAAATCAAAAATTTTGAAAGCCGGAGAGTACGAGAATAATCTCTCGGGTGTCAAAAAATAAAGAAACCGCAGATCGGTTGTCCTGCATATATAAATATATATACATATAAATGAATATAAAGGATGAGTATTTACGTGTCCCCCACTGACAGAGAGTCGGCCGAATGATTAGGGGATGGTGATCAGGAGCAATGATTGGGTGCCCGGTTTTTTGGAGCTCGAGAGCAAATGATTCATTTCGAGGTATCGTTGACGAGAATCGATTCTAAGAGTCAAAGGCGAACAAGAAAAATTCCATCTGCTCCGTGCCGGTCAAATTGATACGACGAAAGAAAAAGAGAGAGAAAGAGAGCGAGAGAGTGTGTGTGCGTGTGTGCGTGTGTAAATTTGTGGTGTATGTTTCCGTGTGTGTTTGAGAGAAAAAGTGAGAGATGGAGAGAGAGAGAGAGAGAGAGAAGGTTCGTTAGAGAGCGAGGATACGTACAACAGTACAACATAGAGACAAAACAAAAAAATGTTTGTAAGATATCGACTAAGTCCTGAGAAGTTTCACTTTAAATTAATAGTACGACAAAGACAATGTAAATGTACGAGAGATCTAATTATCCCCCGGGTCCGAACACTCCGCCCCCACCCCCTTACAACCCCTTTCTCACAGAAATAAGAAACAAAACACCTTCTCGCCATCCTTTCCCTCCCTCTATACGACGAGTGTAAAAAAATATCATGTAAAATTAACACACACACCGATTAATATAAATATATAAATATGTGTATGTATACATGTGCGTGCGCGTGCACCTATACGCGTACTCGCGTCGTCAACTGATTCGCGTACGTGTATATATGCACCCTGACAACAACAGCAACAACCACAAAAAAAAAATGATTGATTGTGAGTCATTTAAATAATTGTTATATGTATTTTCTATATATTATGACAACTAATACAATGATATATATATTGAGATGACATTACGGTACTATTAACTAAGTGTAGTTAATATTAGGCGGGCGAGGGCTCGCGTTACAAGGAGGAGGATAGGAAAAAAAACCGTTGGATCACTCTAGTCCAATATTTCTATATATCTCGCTGACGAGAAACAGAAGTGAGCGGGACCGAGAAGAAAGAACGAGAAGGAGAGAACGAAGAGAGAGAAAAAGAGAGAGAGAGAGTGAGTGAGAAGACGGGCCGAGCGAGCAAGCGTCGCGAAATATGTAAAAACAGACAAAAAAATTAATAATAATAAAGAACGGGACGCTCGGAACGACAGCCCCGTCACTTCTTCGAAGTGAAACGGAAAAATTCTACTTCTTGTTCTTCTTCTTCTTTCTCTTCTACTTGTTCTTCTTCTTCTTCTTCTTCTTCTTCCGCGGGTTAACGAGCGGAAACGAGAACGAAACGAGCGCGCGCGGCGTCGTTTCGAGGGTGTGCCCGTTTTCCTATTGCAAATGAGAAAAAAAAGAGAAAAAAAAGAAGTAACACTGAGTGAAGAAATCAATGTGGAATTTGCAACAAAAAAAAAATGTATTTTCTCACTCCCCACTGCGAGGTGTATGTTCATCGCTACATCTTATTTGGAACGAAAACCTAAATATTATATTATTATATAAAATTACTGTATAATTGTAACGAAAATTGTTTTTCAAACGATGTGGTATTTTTATTGTAGATATTATTATATAACAAATAAAATCATGATTCATTGTAGATCCCGTTTCATTTGCACCCCGAGACGATTCACGCTAAACCCACCTGCGACCAATTTCAGGTTTTGTTATTCCACATCTTGTCGTTTTTGTAAGGTAACACATGTTAAAAACAGATCGTGTCTCTGTAACTTTCTCTTCGTTTATTCGAAAACAATTTTTTACAATCAGGTAAATACTAAATTTCAGAAGTACTGACGAACATTCACTCTGATTTTAGAAGTACTTACAATTTAGCTGATTACAATATAGCGAACTATTTTACACCCACAAGGCAAGGGAATACTGTTGCACTTAGGACCGTAAAATAAATATTGATTATCAACGATAAACTCCCGTATAAAGCGATTCAAAAATTGTTTAAAAAGATTGTGTATCTTCCATCTTTTTCAACAATGTTTCGTACATTTATTGTACAATTACTGCCACATCAACTGCATATAGATTTTGTAAAACAGTTTTTCGATCACGTTACACAGGAGTTTACTGTAATCGAACACGAATTATTTACACTCAATCACACAGATATTAATAAATACATTCACACGGTTTAATATATATCGTACGATTTGCTAATCAAAATTTGTTAACAATCTACGTATTCGGAGTTAACACAGGTATTGGTAACCGTGTTGAATATCAGGCCAGGCTGACAGTAGAATCCTGCTGGTACTGCTTCGGCATCAAGACAGTAATAAAATTTTTTGCAATTGAAAGGATCACGGAAGTATCCCTCTTCCATACAGGTTGGCACTAGAGGCACTGTTGGCACCGTTGGCAATGAATGAATCGCTGGATCCTGAGGTGGCAGCTGTGCCAAAGGTGATAGTGTATTCATGTCGTGGACATCCACATAATTGTCGTTTATCCTCTCTGACGAAAATGCTAGCGATAAAACGCTCAGTGAGAGGATTATGGTCAGAGAAATAAAAATGCGCATCTGGAACAATACAGAATAATATAAAAACCAGATAAATAGTGTTCGATAAATAATAAAATGAAATTACTAAATATTTCAATTGAAAATACGGTATTTAAGCAACTTGGAATAAATAATATACATTTTAGACGTTCGTTTGCAATTTATCGAAGCTAACAATAAGTACCTTTCCGTTTCTATAAGAATGCAAAAACCTGGTAATATTAAAATATAGTTGATTGATCTATTTTTAACGTAGTTTATCAGAATTTTTATAGAGCCTGTATGTATTTTTAATATATTAATAAGAGAAAAATGTGTATTCCCGCAGATAAAATTTCTCGAAACAATAAGTGCACAACTGACGCGATCATTGATAGTCTTAATACTACTTACATTGTACAGTATATCAAGTGACAGATAATTCACAAAATAAATTTCAACAAACTCTACACTTGACCGGAGACTGATCGATTGATTATAGTTTTCGTACCGAGGTATCAGTTGCGTTTCAGAAACTGTCGTCAACTGTGACTGATATCATACTTATATACGCGTCATCTTCTTCTTTATCGTCATCTATTTCTATTCCATGAAATAAGTACACAGATTTTCGACTCTATCACAATCACAAACTGATGTGTAAGAACTTATGTCGATGATACGGAGAAATGTTTAATATTTACATCGCCGACGATACGGCGAATCGGATTTTTTCTTCGACGGTCTCAGACGGTTTCTCAACGACCATAGATAACTCTGGAAATAACGTCCGTGACCATGACCATTCTCGCACGGCTAGATTAGAATGAGTTTCCTAGTTACAATAAAAACATCTCTTCGAAGCTGTACAACGAGAAAATAATTAAAGATGGAAATGGTTCATGGAAAGTAACAATCACTGTGAAAAATTAACAAACACAAAGCAGCATATAATGGTAATTTTCAGGCACGAAACGCTGCGTGCGAAAATGTTTTTAAACAATATCAGGGTCACTGTGTCAGTAATGTCACAAAAATCCTTTATCTACTATGTCATTACCTCGAAACTTCTCTGACCTTAACGTTTCGAAGTTGTGAGTCATATTCGTCGTGAGTCATATACATTAACGCTTTCAGTTATTATGAATGAAATACTAATTGCAAGGAATTAAAATAAATATATAAAATATCGTAACAAAATGAAATTTCAATTTTCGGAGATCGCTTAGCGGCTTAACGTATCGGGAAAGTGTTCGTTTTTATTAACAAAAGATGTTTTTCGTATCGTATAAATTTATTTAAGCATCCTTAAAACCAAGATAACATGGCTGTTTTATGGCTTTGGTATTTATTTGTCTAAATACTATGTAAACTGTAAAACATAGACTGCGGATCTTCGTGCGAAATAAAACTTGTTTGTACACCTTACCTTTCTGAATAACTTTAGTAGGTCGGAAGTAATATATCGATATACTCAAATACTCTTACTCCTTCTACTGTTTCGCATTGCAACTCATTTTTGCCATTGCTGAATAAAATCCGCAGTCTTGTGATACATCTGGGAATCGTGGAGCATAAGAATACTTCTTTTCTGGTCTAACAACAGTGGTGTTCTTTTTAACAGGGAAAACATTCATAATAGTTGTAGTTAATTCTACAGGCCTCAATGACCCAAAGAAATCTGTGACTGGCACTTTCTCAGGATCTCTTCTAAACAAATCTTTCCTTACACCGACTGTTGATAAGCAATAATACTTGGGGCATACTTTCAGCTGGAACAAAACAAGATCAAATTAATACAATAACAAAATTTCATCAATATGGAGTACCTTTAAATAGAACTTACAAATTCTGCTAAGGTCTTGGTACTTGACGGATGCACATTTTCTAAGAAATCCAATGCATAATATGTATATCTATCTATAATGTAAACTCCAATGGCAGGGTCCAGGTGATGCTATTAACAGACAAACAGTAATGAATATTTTTACTGTTTCAAAAATATATTAGAAGAATAATTGATAAAAGTCCATTACTTACAGAGAGTGAATCTTCTCCCACCAAACTGGAAGCAACAGCTAGGATATTAGGAGAATAGAACTTCTCATACATTGAACTTGCTTGGCAAGTATCAACAATAAACAAGATCTCGTGGTATCTTCTTTTCTGCCACATCTGTTCCAACGCATCGCCAAGGTCTTGACTAGTAATCTCCTCGGAGTCTTGGAATTTTAAAAATCCATTTCCTCCGTGACCAGTCAGATAAATTAAAATGTTGGAACCCTCATCTGTCAGCAACTTCTTCGACCTAGGTGTCTCCGGAGTCAGTCTTCCAGTTAACAGTCTAACAAAATTTTCTACAGTGACTTCGTAGCCTCTGTAGTCGACTTCTACATCGTCTCCGTAGACGTTGATATGTTGCTTGATGTTATTGAAGACAGTAGCTGGTCTGGGGTTTCTTGGATTGCAAGCCATGTCGTCTGCTATCATTAAGATAATTTGCGAATCTGGTATTCCCAGACGCTTAACGCTGCGATAAATTGATAACACATTTGCAACGTGTCGATAATTAAACCAGAAACGCGAGGTGTCGACTAATACTGCCCAATTATTGGAATGACCGGTCTTTACGAAATCTTCTAGTGCCTACAAAGGTTAGGATTTGACAAATCAGGTAAACAATAACATATTCATCAAAGATATTAGTAATTCGTATGTACAAACCTCACAGCCATAATGTATATTGAAAAGGCACAGAGTAATCAAAATTTTTAAGTACATTTCGACGTCTTTACATGTCACATGGATACTTGTCAAATATTTTCTCGTATATTGTACACAAATTTACAACATTAATATCTACCACCATATAATAGAATGTTAACAATACTGTTTGGAATGTTTGATCATTGTTCACCGTGCAATATTGTTTTAAAGTAGGTGCCTTTGATTTTGTTTACAAATTGCACTAATGGACATAACCTGAAAATGCACGTAATATATATTACAGATACAGATGTATAATACAGACTGGTCAATATCTCGGCACTGCACCCAATGCATTCTTCTGTCTCACGTTCCGAGGGCTCTGGAACCCCGTTACCATATGGGGTTTCGTGTCTCATGATCTGAAATACCGACATTGTCAGCAACAACTCGATTTCTTACGCCCTCTACGCTGACGAATGATAAATGTTGGAACTAGATCCACGACAACCCTTTTCGTCATTTCTATCAATCCCTACTAATTGCAATGTAAACCAATAAATTTTGTTTACTCATTCTCTAGCAAACTAGTCGGTCTAACATCTTAAAAAAATTCAATTCCTTTGGACCAATTTTAAAAATGATGTTTGATTTTTAAGTGTCCATTTAATATTGTCCCCGTCTGTATTTGCAGCAGAGAGTATACAATAAAGAGAGTATTATAAATCATTTTTGCAGCTTTAATCGTTGAAGGTGGAAGCAGGAGGAGGGTAAATAAACAACCATAATTGCCACGTTATAATAATTTATTTAAACATTTATACACCTATGATGTTTCCACAGTCTTGAATGTAGGTTGCTAACTGATATATATGTATATGTATGTATATACATCCCCATACACACATACAGACACATATGTATATATACATATAACAAGACGGACGTCTTGCGAATACATATAATATGTATACATATAAATTTATTCATTTTATTTATAAGTTAATTCATCTCGTTACCACCTAGGTAAAGCATTCTCGTAACTTAGAAATTAATTAATGATTATGGGATATCCTGTTTTCGCGCTCGAATCGCCATTTTTAATTGTCCCTCACAGAAACGACATTCCTCGACTGTTATTATTCTTTACAGTTAATCGTGTGCTGGTTACATTTACACTGGTGTTTCGTCACGGTGCTAATTCGATCGCGTGAGAAATGTATAGAACGATCTATAGATGAAGATCGATCCGCAAAATGATCCGTAGGATGACAAATTTCGCGAGACGCAAAATTCGCAATTAGTTAACGCGAAACTGTCGCTATCGTAGCTGCAACATGCACGAAATCTATCTTTTTTTAAAAGATAGAATATTCATCTCGGTTCGCTTTGCATTTCTCGATCCTCATTTTTCTTACGAGAACTTGAATGGTTGAAACGAGCCTGCTTATTGTTCATCTTGTTCGTTCTCCCCATCGGTACAAACATGAGTCAGGTAAAGTGTGCTCCACGAAATTCCAATTGGAACATTCGGAAGAATTGCAATCGAAATTGAAATCAATTACCTCGTGCTTCCACTGCTCGTAATACTTGTGATATTCGACA
Organism: Lasioglossum morio; assembly: GCA_916610235.2. Taxonomy (NCBI): domain Eukaryota; kingdom Metazoa; phylum Arthropoda; class Insecta; order Hymenoptera; family Halictidae; genus Lasioglossum; species Lasioglossum morio. Next base: position 6,877,423 of record OU744330.1, on the reverse strand, counting down.
TCCTTCGGAAATGTGTATTTCTTTCACTCTACAGATTTTCTATTTTCTGATCTGTGCAAAAGTCTCGAACACATAAAGAGTTTATTGTAAAGCGTCACGTTCGAACATTTATGCATTGATTATTAAGATCGACGAAATCGTTTAGTTTTTTTAACTCTGCAATTACAACTTGTGTATTTTTAATAAAGTGACTGGTACGCTCTACAGACTACACTCTATCGAAATTCTCGCCTGAAACTGTTCTAAACATTACATTTTACATTAACTCGGCGGATTTAAACGAACGAATTTCTGTATTGTTACAATAATAAATTAGCTGGTCGTGCAGTCTTGATGAATACTAGCGATCTCGTAAATTTCCTCGGGGTGGCTTATTAAATAAGTTAAGCGGGAGTAACGATGTAACTACGTAGAATTTATTACAGTGCACCTATCTTAAAATGAAGTCTCTTAATAATATTTAGCGAGAATAAATAACGTTCGCGCTGAACCATTTCGCGTTTCTGTTCTGCTGTGATGGATTAAAGATTACGATGGAAGTATGAAGAGTTGCAATGGTCGTGGATGAAGCATGCGAAGAACGTAACAATTGAAACGTATCTTTCACATAATAATTCGTACCTCAATGAATATGTACAGATATGATTAAATAGTACAACGAAAGAGACGGTGACGTCTAGACAAATAAATAAAAATCGGGTTTTCCTCAAAACCGCGTTAATTCGAAGAGAAACGTTTTATCTACAATTGTTATTTGCTTCGAATATTTCGATTGTTACATACGGAGGATATTCTCCTCGTTCATTTCGATTAGGATTCTTCTAATCTCTTTCCTGAGAAGACTCTATACCGACCCCGTTGCTTATGCTATCCCTGGCAGGAAGTATTCGATCAAACCTGGGTTGTTGAAATTATTTGAACACATGAAATGCGAATAAAGAAATTGAAATAATGTAACAAAGTAGTAGAACAGTTTTGAATATGTTTAACAGTGAAAATGGCGATAGATATTGCCAGAAAAATGTATCGAATTCTCGAGGTTGATTAAATCGAGAATGATCTAGTTCGACTATTATGAGAAAACAAGCTTATGGATTCTCGTATGAATATTTTCTTAATATACAACGATAATACGAATAATTACAATTATGGAAGCTTGATTAGCTTGATCGAGTAATTTTTGCCAGGGATAGTAGAGAGGATGACTGTACTCCAGCTGGATCCAGCCGGCACATGATTCAGTACAAAGACCAAATGCTAAAGATTTCCTAATATGGAAAGCATCCCTAAGATTTCCTAATGTGGAAATTTCGAGAGCATCCCCGCTCAGATTTCAAGTACACGAATTCCCGAGTTTCAACCCTTTTAGGGCAGTACTACAAGTACAAACGGGTAATATACGTATTTCTCATTTTCCTGATGTCGACAGCTCCTCTCGTACCTCGCGATAAAGTACATAGACTGAATTCGATCCAGGTTGTGCACGACTCATGACAAACTTTCTCCTTAAACGAGGATAATCAAGATATCAGTACACCGTGTATAACAAAGGTACATATATATCTAAAAATACGCGACATATCGTGATTGTAATTGGCACTAATATGAATGATACATCGATCAGTCCTGAAATCATCGCGTCTCGTTGATCCTGAACCAATTTCCTGCCCCGCACACAACGATTTCCCAGCAAAATTTAGTCGCCTGGAAGATTCAAAGAAGGAGAATCGAAAACATCATGGAAGACATAGTGTTTCGCATTTTAAACCTCAACACGCGATAATAATGATCCAAAACGAATTCTCTTCGGTTCAAGGTGCGTCGAACGGAGCTCAGAGTTCATGGAAAGGTAATCTATGCAAATTTTCGCATAATTTCTAACGACTTCCGGCTCCTCCGTTTCTCCTTCTCCGTTTTCTTTCGGAACAAAAAGGAGAAAAAGAGAACGCACGCGAATTATCCGCTAGGATTTCTTTATTGTCCTTGTTCGACACTACCGTACGCACGTTCGTTTCTCGATGGATTAATCGAGATCCTTTAGAACCCAGGGGCGCACGTTCGAATCGACATCGACGATTAATTACGACAGACATTGATGCGCGACACGTGTAATTTTTGGCTCGCAGTAACGTACTACTATCTAATCTAATATAAAGCTACTATATAATAATTTATATTAAAAATTTATGTATAATACAAGGAACTATATTATCGCATACAATTACATTTCCATCTAAATCAATTTTATAGCTGTCCGCGTCTCTCTGGCTCGTAGACGCTGTCTCGAATTCTCGTTATGTTCCTTTTTTCTATTTACTTTTTTCGCTTTTTAGTGTACCTCTTCTGTCGTCGCGGTTCTTTTCGGCCTCCTTCTCCGGACTAACGAACGCGCCTCGTTTCTAACGATGATAGTCCGATTTTTTCTGTCGAGATACGATCGACTCCGAAAGCGACCGTACGTTTACGTAATCGGAGAACAGATGAACACAATCCTAGATATAGTATTGTCATCGAATACTATACCGGCGTCGCTTGCGTAAACGTCGAAGTCAATGGGAATTTACGGTGGCCTGCGGTCGTGTGTCATTGCACGCGTCATTCGACCAAAATGACACTGAATTCCGTTTCGTTTCAAGTCTACCGGGTGTTTCAGAGTTACTCACAGGGGTGAACGTTTCGTCATCGGAGGGCGAAAGTTTACTGACACCCGCTACTCCGATGTTCTCTTGCAATCTCCATAGGTTTTGTGATTTTAACGAATTGAAGCTGTTACGTCCACGCGAGAATGCCTCTTTAACCCTTAAGTGGACCTTCGAACTGCACTTTAAAAATGCAGTCATTTAATTCAGTTATATTTAATATCCATCTCCATGGGAACATAGTGAGATAATAAAATTTCATCTAAATCCACAGTAATATTTAGACAAAATAAAATCTATCCACATCAATTGTAAGAAACAGGAATCCAGTTAAAGTGTAATAATTTTTATAAATCACGAACAATCCAGTCTAATCTAGTGATATTAACCGTCTCTCTATGTATGGGGTGCAGATACACCACAGGCTGATACAATTTCCAAAGATTTTCTAGGAATTATCTTTAATGCAGACAAATAGTTTTTTTACGTTTCGCTGGAAAAATGTACAAGGTCCAATTACACTCCTGTACACGGTTAACATTAGAATAGCTGTGCACAGAGAGAAGGTTAATAGTCACACATTAAATAGTTATGAGGATAAATTTGAGTGGGGTTGCATCGGCCCCAATAGGTCACTCAAGGGTTAAGCTAGAGAGCGCCGCAGTCGAAGGTTCAAAGAAACGTCCGCGGCTCTCGCGAATCGGTTCGGACATGGTTGAATTGCATTGAAAACGGCCGGCTCCACTTCGATTTAATTATCCGCGGGGAATAACGGCCGATAACGCGCAATTCAAACGGCTTACAGGTGCCCGAAAGAAACGCGCGCCGTTCGAGAACCGACGAAAAACCGTTTCTTCACTCCCTTTACCCCCCGCATCCGCAAACGCATTACGCTCCGTTGCAAAGTAATTCCGATTCCGCGATTTTTGCAAGGCGGGTCGGGGTGTCGTGACACGTCCGTCCGGCCCGTTTCTCGGAACACTTTTGTGCCTGTCAGGAACGTTAATTGTTTCGCGAGGATGGTAGCCCATAAGACGTTTGCATTCCGCAAAATCGCAGTCTCATGGGACACAGAGAGTTCGCCGGGTAAAGAAACGGATAAAAATGGCCGACGGCAGACGGAGAAAGCGAGAGCTTAGAATTCCACGGGCACATTTCATCGCTGGATCGAGCATAACGCCGGCAAAACGCAAAAATCTAGACCGAGTTTCCTCCGGAGAATGTAAATCACCGGTCACGGGATTTTTTTGCAAGTTTTCTTTCACCGTGGGAACGACTCCTTTGTAAATAAACATGTTGATCGATAAATGTTCATCGGCTTTCCCCTTCTGGTTCGCGTGGCACGGTTAAGAATGTCGTGTCAAAATGAATAACAGGTGCATTTTGATAGAAGGAATTTTTCAAACGAATATAAGGTAAATTATTGAAATATTTTCATAGAAGAATGAACGATATCATTCACACTTTGTAATGAAGAGTAAAATATGGTGATTGAGAATATTCTTTAGCTAGTAAGTCCGTGAACGATTTTATTAATAACTTTTACCAGAAGAATGTAGAAACTATTTTTAGGTTTGTCAGGGTGATGATGACTAAATTAGTATCACGATAGAAACCTATAGCCGCCAGTCGATCATTTTCCAGCGAACTGCTCGATCTATTTTGTCATCGCCTTTTTAACGAGACCGGGTCTGCAAATGGCGGCGAGAGTCGGGTCTGCAAAATGACACTTGTGGAACGTTCGGACGACGGGGCGCGCAGAAACGTTCGTCGACGGTAAATAAAAATGACAGATACGTGACTATGGTCGATAAAATGCCTGCGAACAAGCGGGGCCAGTTACGCAGCCCGTAAAGCTAAAATAAATTAAGTACGAATATCACTGGTGAATTCTACCGGCGCCAGACCGGAGGCACGATCGAAACTTGGTTGACCAGACCAATCTATCGAAGATATGCACTGTCCAATATCCTATGCGCGTTTAAGAATGCATAACTTTACGGGTGCTCGTTATCTGTCGTTTCTAAGCGGAAAATATTCCTTTCGTAGACGAGAAAAATCTTGCGAGTTCAATGCCGGTGAAAGACAGCGAGCGTGCTCGCGTTGCTCGTATGATTCTTGCCGATTCCATAGACCGATCTTGTGCACCGAACGGCAAGATTCATCTGAGCGCTGCAGCGCTTTGTTGAAATCTAGGATTTTGCAACACGTTCGACACCACGTGATTTCCGGTGGCTTGCAGCAAACTTTCAGATTTATGTTGTCGATCGTATTCGACGAAAATGAACTGTTCCGTATCGACTCGTGATTATGCGCTTATAAAATTTATGTTCGACTTTACGATCGTCTGATTTGTAATGGACGAATAAATTATTTCTCATCGCACGGAAACTGAGAGGATAATGAAGAAACGATGTGTAATACTCGCGGATGAGCATCGAACATTATTGGATCACGCAATCAGGATTTTCATTGCAAGCGAGACACCCTGTATATTATACAAACGGCATCCGCAAAGAACAGCTATGCAAATTTTATGGCGGACATCGGAGCACAGAAATTTACATCGAAATGAAATCAAATAAAATTGTACGCAGAAATAACGCGAAATAGTAATCGACGGTATCGTATATCGAATTCGCGCGGTCTACGCCTTCGGTACCGTTGGAAAAGGAGATAATGTAAATCTGCAACTTATCGACGAGATAATTGGCCAAACTGTCTGCAATTTTTCCGAATCGCGAATCTGTGCCTCCGTCGTGCGAATATGAATGACGAATACTGTCGTATCATGCAAAATTAGTTTCCTATTTGATGCGCCATTTTTCGTTCGCGTTGGTTCGATGCAACCCTGCGATTTCATGAAACGTACTTTGCAACCGATGGTCAACGCTTTGCCGAAACGAGGGGATCACGTTCACGATCGTTTATGCAAATTTAATTAGTAATTAGTAAAATGCGGACTTCATGCATTTGCAGCAAAACTGGGTATCGTATAAAACAGTTGAAAGATTAAAAGTAGAATAATTGAAGATATTAAGGAGAGAAATAAATCCTTATTTTCAATAAATTATTCAATTTTTTAAATTTAAATATTATTTGGAAGATGGCGTACTGTGTCGGAGAACAAGGATAAACACTACCATAAGAGCACAAAGTTCCCTTCAACCTGAACGTCGAATTTGCGAAAATCGATTAGGTTTCTAAGAAAACTTTTGATTCTATGAGGCACAGTTTACTAATGAATGTCTCACAGAATTAACTAGATCGCAATTTCTTATCAAATTGATTTACTTGTTTGTTAGTTAAGATGCTTTGTGGCCTCGAAAATTGCAAAAACGAGGGACCCACAAGGCATTTGGACCTTTCCAGTGATAGTCTTGTATAATGTGATACGCCCTAGTCGATCATCGACCGAACAGTCGTGCAACGCTCGTTGACATAGTAAAAGCGAGACGATTTTTGTTTACTTGGTGTGTATTCAGTCGTGGATTGCTTCTGCGAGTGTCGCGCAAGGTTTCGTTTACATGTACGCTGTTCGAGTTAGCTGTGCGTCCTTTCTATTTCTTGGACTCTAAGATTGAAGGTGTCTGATCTACGCTCGTCGAGTGATAACAAGTACATTTGCTACGCCACAAATCCAACTAATTTCAAAGTCCTTCGGAGATCGTGAATCGCTATCGACGGCATTAACACGCTCGCGATCTCGATCTTCAATTGGCAACGTGCGAATTGTTCACGTTCTGCCAGCATTAAAAACCGTATCGTCAATCCATATTATAAGTGCATTCTGCTGATGCACGATTATTTCTGTTTTGTGCAGGTTTGTATTATTTCAAGCAGTCCCGATTTCCTAATTCGCAATTCGCTAATAGCGGAAAGTGTAAATCGATGAACGAAAATTTTTGAACATACATAGATCCACTATCTCTAAGATGATCTAACTAGATTTTATTTTTTTAATTGTTCGTCTAGTCCACTGCTCATCAGGCTCTGATAAATGTTTATATTTAGAAATGAATAATTTCTGATCATCGCAGAAGCTCCTAAACAAATCGAACGTAAAATAATGCGATAAACATTCTCACGTGTTTTATACTTTCATTATAAATAACCGTCCTGTTACCTCACTGCCTTCGTAAAACTATAACAATAGAAGTAACTAACTAAAAATCATCATTTTATACAGTATGTACATTTAAGAATAACCAAGAAAGCTATAATATTATGCTAACATAATTTGCACGATTTTTCAGTCAGACTTCGTTCATTAGATTTATTCGGGAACAATAAATTAATTAAAACAATCTAAAGTTAAACGAAGTGAAACTATTGCACAATTTCGCCTGAAATCGAGACTAACAAATTAACACTAACCATTACGATCACCCCTGTGTCTGGGTAATTAAGATTACTAATACGAGCCGTTTGATCCACTATACTCCACCCGTTTCTGGAAAATCGAAATCGCAACAAATCTACGAAAGTATTAGAAATATCCAATTTATGCACGACGATCTTAATCGTAAATCGTGCGTGCTACAAATACAATGTACAGAATAATACTAAGCATTCGGATTTTGTTTACGACTCGAGTCGCCTGAACATTTAAAACGTCATACGACAGATTCAAAGAAACGTATGTTCAATTATAAAAGAATTATATGAAGCATATATTTTTATAACCGGTCAATGGTGAGTTCGTTATCGATTGATAAAGAATTTCCTCTTTTCACTTGAGACGTTTTAATTGAACGAATCGCGAAATTTACAGCAATTGATAATAAATACAAACCTGTGCAAAAATTCAATGCAGAGATTCCGAGCCGCGAAAGTGTTAATCCGTCAGAATCCAGTGGCTATCGGGTTCTCCGAAAACAGGGAAAAGAATACTGATCCGCCCTTAACCTATCTTATCCGTCGCTGGACGATGCATCCTCGCAGCGTATCTCGAGAATGAGCACGGCCGTGTCCGCGAATTGCATCCTGCGAATCGCATCCTGCAGGAAGCGCGAAGTGGCCGGTTGCATCGTCCTCGGTCCTCTCTAGATCCTCGAGGCAGCTCGCTCGTATCGATAATCTGCTGATCGAACTATTGCGAGCGACCCTCCTAAACGGCCGGTAGAGAAAGAGAGAGAGAAAGAAAGAGAGAGAGAATGGAAGAGAGATCTACGACTTATCTGGCGGCAAAGAGGATCGAGCGATCTCGATCGATCGCGCGCTACGACAACGCCAGGGAACGATGCGTCTGCCCGTTGTACGATAAGGACGATTCTGCGTCCTCGAATCTCGCGTCCTCGTCCGCCAGATCGACGCCATAGTTGCTCGATGTGTTGTCCTCCTCTGCAACAAATGGGATCAACAAATGTATCATTTAATTTTGAATACACGTTATTGAATTTCGTAAACTCTTTGCGAGACAACCAAATTCGTTTGGTTCCTAAATTCATTTAGAATCTTGATGCAATTTTGGCAGGAATTCAGTAGGATTCTATTTTCATTCTTAGTAGTTTTAATGAGTTTGGAAATAATATAACAATCAGTATCATTTAATTTTGAATACACGTTATCGAATTTCATAAACTCTTTGCGAGACAACCAAATTCGTTTGGTTCCTAAATTCATTTAAAATCTTGATGCAATTTTGGCAGGAATTCAGTAGGATTCTATTTTCATTCTTAGTAGTTTTAATGAGTTTGGAAATAATATAACAATCAGTATCATTTAATTTTGAATACACGTTATTGAATTTCATAAACTCTTTGGAAGACAACTAAATACGTTTGGTTCCTAAATTCATTTAGAGTCTTGATGCAATTTTGGCTGGAATTCAGTAGGATTCTATTTTCATTCTTAGTCGTTTTAATGAGTTTGGAAATAATATAACAATCAGTATCATTTAATTTTGAATACACGTTATTGAATTTCATAAACTCTTTGGAAAACAACCAAATTCGTTTGGTTCCTAAATTCATTTAGAATGTTGATGCAATTTTGGCAGGAATTCAGTAGGATTCTATTTTCATTCTTAGTAGTTTTAATGAGTTTGTAAATAATATAACAATATTTTTAAATTATTCTTGTTGGTATTCCATTTATTCACTTTCTATTAGTAATTCCTACTGCATTAACGATATCGCAACAAACATTTGCCAGTTTAGTGATCGAAGCAATTTTTCAGTACAGCCTAAAGATCGGGCTTCAGAAGGCGTGGTAAAATATTGAGAAGAAGGTGTTTCTCACTTGAAAAGTACGTTGCCTGAATTCAGCTGGTTTGATAAAAATAACGTTAGAAAATGTGTGTCACAGTGTTCGATTTTCCCGTGACCGGTTCAGTGAGACGCAAAAGCGCGGCACCGTTATGCCGCGTTTATGGTTTACTGCGTAAAGACAATGCGAGCTATTGAAAAGCTTCTGTTCAGTAATGTATTACGATCTCTCTTATAATTTGCGTAACAGTGAGCCGTCATTGTCTCGTTTTCTGATGTAATTACGATATAGTCACGTTTGCCGTGGCACAAGAGGATCTCGCGTCCAGCTGCGCTCCATTATGATTCAGAAAAAGGAACGCGTTCCTGGTATTGTCGGCCGTGAAGACGACCATTCAAAATGTTAATCTATGCAGAATAATAATGAACGCTTGCATAAATCCTGTAATATATGTAGACCAGATACTAACGCGCGTCTCTTAACGCCACGACTACACGATTCAATACGTTAGCAATAAAATAATTCATTCGAAATTGGAAATCTGTCGATCGACGATCTTTTTTTTTTTAAATGAAAGTCACGATCAGAGTGGTGGCGAGAGGTGACACGTGCAACGAGCAGAAGAATTCGCTCCTTTCTATAAATTACGTTCGTATTTCAACGCTAACAGACTACGGTCGACGTGAAATCGTGTATTCGGCGGTGAAATTAATTTAGAAATGCTATAAACCGATGCGTAATAGCTACGTGTCTCTGTGCCACATGCAACAGGTTTCTACGTCTATAAGAACACACGGAGATAGATAAGGATAAAAGTGTATCCTGGCATTTCAATCGAATCCGGCCCGTTCGGGGAGTATCGAATCGTCGCACAATGAATTTAATTAGTAGCTCGATCGTTAATCTCTCGGAGACTTTTCGCCTGGCAGTTTCATTGAAGAATTTTCCGGCGGAGACTGTCGTCTGGTAGGAAGTAGCAAGAATCCAGCTCAAAGCGTGAAAAGCGTGAAAGATTTCAACAAAGTCTTTCCAGCTTAAAACGCGCAGGGGTTCAGCAAAGTCAAGTACCGTCGTTCCCAATGGACGTCGTAACGCGACAATGCAGAGTGGTCTGGAAAGCGGCATTTCCTGACCAAAATCCAATTTTTCAACCTCCGCGTTTAACACCAATTTCATTCCTTTAAATGGCTACCGTTTCACCCGCGTGCACTGTAGCCACATTTCAATTATAACCGTGTGCTCTATTTTTTACTGGTACACATAGTACATTCATTAAAATTCTCCGAAAGTCTTTTTAAAGGAATCGAGTATATTAGTCGAGGTGTTAGAAGAAAAATTTCGCAAATATGTACAGCACATTCACAGCGAACAATATGCAAGCTAAAACTTTCGCAGAAATCAAGGTGAAACAGAACAGTCCGTAACATCATTAAAATGTTGCACGCAATCTGAGCGAAGTATGAAACAACCTGTAAACTTAGTTCAGCCTCATCTTACTGTACTCTCCGCAGAATTTTCTGCAATCTCCTGTGGCTGTTCGAGCCAGACAAACATCTTGAGCCGAGCTATTGCACAACGAGATATCGTGACGCACACTCGCGGGCGAGCTAATATTCGATAAACCGATCACGAAGCATCGGGAAGATATTGTTCTCGCCGCTAAGGGGGCACAATCGCTTTGAAGCGAGAAGATTAAAGTCTCGAAAAGCATCGACGGTGGAAAAGAGAGGAGAAGAAGGTACCATTGAATCGTTTTCCATTCCTATCAAACGGAATGTTTGCCGGGGACCGTCGAATAGTAACAGCGCCGCGGTCCGTCGACACTTCCATTCCGATTTGATTTCGCATTTAGCATGGGATCGCGCCGGTGCGCCGAGAAGGGGCCCACCGTTTCCCATACCGTGATAAAGCGGCGTACGCGTCTGGTCATTTATCTTTTTCTTTCGGAGGCGTGGACCGTTCACGGAGCCGTCTGCAGCCCGAGAGGCGATCGTCGTAATCCACCGTGGAATTCGCCTTGTTCGAGTCGCCTCTGAGAATACACGCGCCCACGCGGTCGCTTGTCTCGCCCGTTAAACACAGTCAATCGCGAAAACTTCTTCGCGAAGGACTAGCCGTGGAATTCTACAGTTCCGGCCGAGCGTGCGCCGGTAGAAAATCGCGCTTCTCCCTCCCTACCGTCGCCCCGTGCTCTCCGAAACCACGATTCCCGGCCAACACTGTCCATTTTTGCGTCACAATTTTTGTTCGAGGCATTGATCGACAGAGCCTTTTTTTATATTTATTTAACGTCGCTCTCAACACTTTGCTAAGGTTACTTCGCGACGGGACATACACTTTATTAGTTATGCGGGTTAGGTGGCCTTTTTTTTATTTGTTTAAGGACCTGGGAGAACCGGTAGAACCCATGTACCTCCTCGAAAAGGTACCGGGGGTGCCGTAAACTCCCAGGTCCAGGGGCACCAGATGACGATGGTGACCCTTCCTCTCGCCTCATTTTGTCGAAGATATATCTCAATGAACGAATGCGCTATTCGCATTACTTATTCATTGCGATCAGTTCTTCGACCCATTCCTTAAAATTATTATTTGTATATTATATATTATAATTGTATATTATACATAATTATTGTATAATATTGTATATTAGTATAAAATTGTATATTATACATAATTATTGTATATATTGTGAATACACTTAAGTTAATCAATTTTATATTCATTACATATACTTATGTTATATGTATTGTCTATAGCGGGTTAGGTGGCCTGATCACGCGTTAAGATTTGAATAGATTCAGACGATGATTAATGAAATAGAGCGTTTCGCCGCTCGCAGTACGGTGCGCCAGCCAATAAGAACAGAGCTAGAATAGTCACCACTGCTGCCGAGCGTCTCGCCTAGAGCTTCTCACGTTCCGGGACGCTACGGAGGGAATACCGAAAAATGAACAGGACTTACCAATGTAAAAAGGAGAGGTGTCGTAGGCGTTGCAGGGGCCGGCGTGTCGCGTCTCGAGGACGAAGCCGGTAACACAGGCGTCCTTGACGATGTGACACCAACTGGGATAGGTGATATTGTTGGTGGCGCACAACATGGTCGCCGATGGATCTCGATCGCGGTGTGTCCGGTTCCGGACCCGCTCCCGCTTCCGGGGACAGCGATGGGTGCAGGTCACGCAACGTGGTCGGCCCGACTTCATTTCCGACAGACACGTCTGCCCCTCGCGGCAACGAATCGTGGTGCAGTCTGCGTTCTCTGTGCAGAAAGACGAACACTGCATCGTTAGAATTGCAATACTGTACAAATTCTCTAGAAAGGCTAACTATCTATCAATCGACACTTTCTTGTCAGGGAAGTCGAAGGCAGATAATCTTCCAGACATTACAGCATCGATATTGTATGTATGTATGTAACATGATATTTGGTCCCCTTAGGGTTTCAAATTCATTTACCAATCCCCCTCTTTTTCCACTCACACCATCGCCTTTTCAGTGGGACCTACTGTTTATGGTGGGTTCCGAACCACCTTCTGCCAACAACACGTGAAAAACACCTCGGGCGGGTCACTTTCCGGTTTTTCACCAGACGGTCACCCATCCTAGTGCCGTTCACGTTCCACATTGTTTAACTACGGTAATCTAACGAGAACCGGTGCTTTCAACGGGACTACGGTTGTTGGCTACAGCGTCAATATTGTTTTCTTGTTTTTTTTTTATATTCTCATTTTTAGCGATAGGTGTTTTAGTCGCTCGTTTAATAAATGAGCAATATTTCAGTTTTCAAACAATTACATTGTACAGTCAAAAATTTCGACAATAAAATAGTGGTCTGATCTTTTGTACAAAAGTTTCCGAGGAAGGCCTACGAGAGTACGCTCCCGACCCGAACAGGTTGGGTCCCACGGTGAAATTGCATTACAATAAATTTGAATTTGAAAGATCGCGGAAGAGGTTAGCGCGCGAGAAAAAGCCGTCTGGACGTCTGAATTCCGTCGGTCAACCACCGGCCGTGATCATTTATCTGAGCGTGTACGGTCAATGCACGAATTGCGTAATGTTTCATCGGGTCGCGTACGCGTTGACGACTGGCAGAATGAAAAATGAGCAATACATTACACGATCCCCCCGTGAGAAGTGGGCCATTGACCCAAGTAGGTGTAACGATATATTATTGCAGTAATCGTGTCTGCGAACGTAGTCGCCGCATGGAACTACTCATTGTCAGTGGACGAGGATAGAGCGCGTCTAATTCGACGATTGAACCTGTCTCTCATTTCTGCCTCGTCACAGCAGCCTTCTACTACTAGCCAGTCTCTTTCAATACCATTCGTTCTCATTAGACTGCGGATGTGTGTGGCAGCGAGCTCTGTCAAAATATGGAAGCGGCGTCTGGCCACTAACAATAGCGTTCACGCCTCGGGATCATGACCGTCAAAATCCATTTTATATCACGTGGACGCTGTCTAAAACAACCTCCACGAACGCGTTGAAATTTTTCACAGTTTATCAACGTAAGGTAACTAATATTTCAATTTTTCGTCAGGTTGAATATACAATTGTACGTCGAATGTATGTTCTATGCAATTTAAGTGGTATTCATGGCTCTCAAGGTCACCCATGTAGTTTTGTATACATTACAACCTTGAAATAACCTTCCACTGGCAACACTGAAAAACACGTTTGTTTTTGTTTCTCTACTGTTACGTATTGTGTAGGGCACATTGATTCTTCGAATGACTGTTCTGGGCCGTTCAAAATGGCGGACGGGCGTCTGCTCTAGGGTCCTTAGCGCACGTACAGATCGGAGCAATCATCGTATCACTCGCGACTTGTAGTTGTTGTCTATGTTTGCCGTACTATGTGACTGTACTATATTAATATTAAGTGATTCACGCTCGGTAATGCGATCCATGTCGTTAGACGCGATGCTTAGGCCACGCACGTACTTTTATATGGAAGCCTGTCCCGATGGCTTGATCTTGATGTTTGTCGCACAGACCACAGAACTACATTGTTATACATTGAGGGACATCTACTTAGCAAGAGCAATTGAATTTATTAAGATACATTACGCAAATTGTAGTACGCCGAGCATTATACTAATGAGAATACAGCGCCATGTCTTTATTAAAAGAATAAGCGTGAGTATCGGTACCATACTTGCGCAGGAGGCCTCGTTCATGTTGGCTAATTCTGTCTTTTTCTTCTCGAACGAGGTTTCATATTTGTTCATATTTTCAACATTTATATGATTCTACACCTTTCAACTTCTTCAAACTATTTCTCTGTGGCTACATTATCTGCGCGTGCATAAAGAAAGTTTCGGCTTTCGCCAATTACAACCGACTGTATGTGCAATTAATTAACAGGTCTATCTGTCGCGTTAACATGTTTAGAGTTTGTAGGAAAGTGTCTGAATCCATTATGTACACGTACTGCATGCTTTCTAAATTTTGTGAATGCGAATCCACAATTTTTTAGGACGCAGTGTAATAACAGCCTGCAGTAATTTTTTCTATGGAACTGTTGTAATTAAAATTAATGAAGATTTTTGTACCGTGAAATTGTTCAAATAATTTGCACTTTCACACGTTGCGCAAGTACGAAGGTAATCGTGTCAGTTCGTACATGTTACCGTAGCCCAATCAGTGATTACATTGTGTCAATGCTACACTAGGTTGAATGACCAATGACCCTCGTACACAAGGCGTTGCATAACATTGCATTCTGTTTATTAGTCATCGCGTATCAAGTGATACGATAAATTGCAGTAATCCGTTGCCTTCGACGTTTAAGACGAATCATTCGCCGGACTCGCATTATATAATAACGAGGAGGCTGAAAAAAAAACCGGAGAGGAAGTTCAATAAGCGCGTTCGGCGATTATGTTTCTTTCGAGATAAACGTCGCTCTCTCGGTTCGGAAAACGAGCGCAGCTTGTTGCGGCACAGAAATTTCCATCGACGAATCGCGGAATCAATTCTTCCTATGATGCGGTCCAGTGGTTCTTAGAAAGATGAGAAACAGAACTAGCAATTGGCTGAAATTAAGTGATGCGAAACGACCAGTGGCACAACAATTTAAGAGAAACGGATCAGTATCTGGAACGATACCAAGAGAAATTAAAAAATACTTAATATAAACGTTTGCGTCACGACTGAACGCAAACATTATTACTAGGCAGCGGATGTTTACGCAAAATAAACATCTTTTACCCTGAATTACAGCAAACTGGAGCGAAATTTATATTTTCTTAATATCTTTAACAGATTGAAAATAATACGATAAAATATCGATAGAAAGCATTGATCAGTTGAAAATAATGACGTCGTGATATTTGATTTCAGTATTCGTAGGATTGAACTCTAGACACTGAGATATGCTAATGCGAATATTGGCCAATGTTAATGGATTATTTATGGGGTACAGCTATAACAGCAACGTTACCACTTCATCGGCGAGGTTATGGGCGATTGTGTCGATCGAGAATTTTTTTCTCGAAAAGAAAAAAAAAACCGGCAATCAGCGTGCTGCGTAATGCGCGCGATTATTGTTCCACCGGTCCGTCAAATATATCACTCTGATCTCCCGTCTAAGTAAATACTTCAACACGTGTCGCGCGTAACACTCTTCAATAGAGTCGTAAATTTTCAAACGGCGAGACACGACTTCGACGACCGCGGGCCTGTTTGCAAATCCGCGATATAACGCGTTTATGATTTATGATTCATGTGTGTGACGGGGGTCAACGCTAGAAGGAATGTACACGACCATTACGTGTACGTACGAACATTGTGGTTTACGAACGAGCATATGCTCGCCAGGCACGTGCTCGTTAAGGAGTTCAAGTATTAGAGACGTGCGGCCATTTCTTCCGGATAACGCTAATTGAGGACGTCGTGACACAGAATCTGACGTGTCTATTCGGGAAATAAATTTCATCCGCACTTGACAGAATTAACACTCGAAAACCATTCTTTATACATTGGCTAATAAATGAATCTTCAACCATCTCAAGGAAATTCTCAATCCCTTTAACCTAAATTTTTAAACATCGTTATATTTTAAAGAATATACAGGGATCTTTTAGAGCTCCGTATCCCCCGCCATTTGCAATACTTCAGCAGCGAGCAAGCCAATAGGAGCACAGCTAGAATAGCCTCCACTGCTCTCGAGCGTCGCGCTGAGAGTTTCTCGCGAGACACGTGCTCGTTAAGCAAGTAAAGAAATATATAATAATTTCATTCTATCTTCAATAATTATGCTAATCTATCTTTAAAATCTCAATTGTTTCATAAATGCATAGAGATCAAAAGATGTCCATTAATAAAAGTTTATAAATATTATTTGAACGACGACGATGGTGTTCGCTATTGGTTCCCATAAGGTTTTCACGGGCGGTGTTTCAACAGGTTATATATAGTTTACGAGCGTGAAGAATTCGCTGGGAATTCGATTAATAAAAGAAATGGAGACGCACCGCGGAGACATGTCGAGCATAAACGTTGAGCGGGTGAATTAAAGAATAAGTGATAGCCTCTTACCGAACAAATTCTTTCGGCGAAATTTATTTGTTTTTCTCCATAAATCGAGCGCAATTTACGGCGGCGCATTTCGCACGCCCACGCGTTGACTCGTATGATTTAAAACAGTGCGCTCGCTTCAGGGTTAAAATCGTATTCCACCGAACGGAGGGCCGAAAGAACTGTTCTTCTGGTGAGGTGTAGTTTTATTCAGCCCTTTTGCAGTTCTTCCACGTCATTCCCCCGAGGAGCACGCACAGAGATTCGCTTAAAATAATTTTCGATCTTCACACAATTAACCCCTTGACATTGTACACGTTGAGGTCGAGAGCAGCGAAATAAATTCAATGTTGTCATTTTTATAATCCAGTCGAACGGAAGACGTATAATTATATATTAGACGTACAATTATATGTATAGAAGACGTATATAATGAAAAAAAACGGAAGACAATAATCGGGACTGTTTTCAAAGGAGAAGTTGTAGTTCGACGACTTTCGAACGGGGGAGAGTGGTGTCTTTTCTAATTAACGAGTGTAAGTGATAAATCGAGTGATCCCGTGTACTTTGGAACACTCTGTACGGACACGTGCACGCCAATAGTAATTAATGAGATGCCGTTATCGATGATCGAATGGAAACATGGCGAAGCTCAAAGCGTATCCTTTTCGGAACTCGTTCTACCAGTCGTAACAAAGCCGCGGATAGAACCGTTGCTCGGATCCACGGCTAGAGCTCTCTCTTAGGGACCCGACATAATTAATTAGCAACGGCATTAAATGGACAAGTCAGCGGGAACCAGTTTTTCGTCCTGTAATTAACGATCGGTGATAAGATCGCTCCCCTTTGTTCTTTATAACGTTATATTTACTTTCGACCGGCCAGATTTGTTTAAGGACCGTCACCGGTCCACGAAAGTATGTCCAAATCGAATCTGTACATTCGCGATCTTGGAAATATCCGCTGCAATTTTTACTTGGAGATAAACGACACGTGCCAGCACGGTCGAGACTTTTCTATTTGCCCATAAATCTTCTTTTTAATTTCAACAACTGTCTCCGAACAGGCCTGCGGGATTTCATTAACACCAACAAGAAAGTTGATTTTCTACTTTCCTCCCATTTATCATCATTCCTGTTTCTTGAAGCAGAAGTTTCTTGATCGCCAGACTGCGGATCAGTATGCAAATCATAATTATTATAGTCTATTTATATCGTCATGGATCATTTTAGTTGACCGCAAAAAAGAAATGACGAACAGTGTCAGTCACATAAACAAGGAAGCTCCACTTAACAGCCTATATTTTCATGTAATAAATTCATGTATTTTCATAAATATTTTTTAGAAGAGGTGAACACCGTCATTGAACATCTGTGGACATTCGTACATCCTGAACACCATACCGAGAGTGTTGAACAGTTAAGACAGCCCCACTATCACGAACTACAAAGACCCAGTTCCTAAACCTTCAAGTCATCATCAAATGAAGCTAGAGGACAGCTAACCGGGCGTCGCGGCTCTATTTACCCCTTAGTCCGACAGAAATGGATTTCCCAGTCGCGCCATTATCTGCTTCCGTCCTGCACGATCGTCGCGACAGCACCACTACCATAATTCAAGGGACGCAGGCAGATGGACAATTTCCCTCGCATCATCATTGGGACGCTCGACTATAGAGCTACCGCACTTGAAAAGCAACTTCCCAGTCAAAATTAAAAACCTTACCGCTATTAACTTTTATCGACGAGAATATTCTCAATTCAATCTGTGCAAATGAAAAAAAAAACGAAAAGACTAACTGTATACGCTAGTGTACATCGTCGAGAGATGTTGAAGCTTCGAAATCTAAATTCAACGATAAAATAACATATCCAAAGCAAAGTCTGGACCGGAAGGACCGACTCTGTCCCCGAAAAACGGTTCACAGGCTTTGCAAGAGCGAGCACGAGCGAGCATGTGCGGGCAATAGCTGGCAAAAAGCAGGCAGGACGCGGCTCGGCGCGGCGCGACGCGGATCGACGCTTGAGAAAACCGTGGCAATGTGTGGTGGAGCTATTAGCAGCGAGTAAAAAGAAATAAGCAAATTACTTAACGCCCGTGCTGGCGTGATAAGATGGCACCGGCGGCGGCGCGCCGGTACGAGAGGTCCGTGAATATGAAAGAATCCGGACCGGCAGGACTCTGGGGTGAGCGAGGCGTAGCGGGGCCGGGGAAACTCGTACGCGTTCCAGCGCGCATATTACCGTGTGCATATTTACAGACACGTGCACTTTCGCGCCTCGGATCCTCGAGAAAGACGATTATTTGCATCGCGACACCTCCTCGCTAAGCCGGCTGGTTTATTTACTTATTTACTTCCCTGTCTTCTGCTGTGTGCCGTGTCTCCCCGTCTACAATCTTCCTTCCCCCCCTTCTGTTTCCTCGTGCCCGACGAATTCTGTGTTTTCGGGAACCGTGATATTTCCGAATTCCCCGAACATTCGGGGAGAATAGACAGCGGAAATTAATCTGTTACACTACTGCTACCTTTGCTCTCAACCCCCGGAAGCTTATTTTTAACGCTTTGCACCCTACAAGCTGTTCAATCAGAAATAGATTGTTCCGATGTATCCTCATTGGCTGAGAAGAATCTGAATAACTAGTTTGATGCCTTTGGAGCCAGGTAAGTGCGTTTACTAGCCTACTTAACACAGCTGAGAAATGTTAGAATTCTTGTTAGATACCACCACTGTGTCCCTATTGTGAGAATAGCATAAATCAGTGAAATAAGTAGCTATCGATGCAACGCTGATCGTCGAGTCTTAAGGTAGACCGTCAAAGGAGCTAACGGGCTGGGATGGAGCTAAATAACCTGTTGGTGCGTTTAGGGCGATTTGAATGGAGGGCAAGCTATCCGCAAGACAGCTTGGCACAGGCTATTATTTGCAAGCCAGCATCGATTCCTCGGTCGGACGCTCGTTCGCGTGTAAATACACGCATGCGAGAGCGGTTCACGCGATTTTCCGCTGGCACGGAGAAAGGAGGTACAGTTAGCCGATCGGAATATTCAGGAACGCCAATGGTTCATGGCTTCTCGCGGCCCGTGGAGGACGTGGCCGCGTCTTCTATACGTGTACACACGGATTCGCAAAATCGCCAAGGTCCTCGGCGGATTTCACGGTGGACACCGGCACCGTCGTGGCCGCCGCGCTGGTCGAATGCAGCTCGCATCGGTCCGTTACCACGGCGATATGTAAAACGCAGTCACGGTACGACGTGCACGGTTTGCATACGGGCAAAGGTTGTCTTTACCGGTTGTTTACAGTATTGAGCAGCGCGAGGACGAACGACGACAACGAGGAACGCCGAGGAGAAAGGGCGCGACGAGGGGCCAATGGGAACGGCCATCGACGCGACAGTAAATTCATACGGGGAACGGACGTTAACTGTGCGCTCGTTAGATATTTGAATTATTTATTAGGTCATTCGACGGCGCCCTGTCGCTTCACGGCAACCCCTTTTCACCACTCAGAAGTTTCGATAAGAAGCCGAGGCACGGTACTTCTTCAATCTACGGCTCGAAAAAAATGCTTGGACACTGTATATCCAATTATTCAATTATAATTTCGTAAAAGAGAACCATTCGCCTCCACATTCGTTATGTATCATTCCTTATTTTACCAGTGCGTGGTAGACCGAAGATATGTTGTTTCGAAAATGTTAAAAATCTAAACTTCTATAGTGTAAACGTACGAATAATCCCACCATTGTTCGTCAATGTTAAAACGTTGTTCACGCCTATGTCCATAACCGTCCGTACGAAATCGCGAAACCGCTCGGTATCTCCACTTTGTCGGACAATTACAGACCGAGGATGATTTGCATGAAACCATACGGCTGGTCAGAGAGTTGTAGGTACGAAGACGTTCGTGGTTATTGACATCCGGCTGGGAATCAATGACAGAGGCAGCGCGCAAGCTTGTTGAGCCGGGGTGCTCGGTGAAATTACACGGGGGAGGTGAGGGGGGGGGGGGAAGAAACGTTAGTTTGCATAAAAATCCGATAACCAATTAAATTGCCGATGAGACGTCCTCGGCGGCACCCTCAAAAAATGGTCACGCGATATCAAACCGGCAAAAAAAGTCGGAAGGGAAAAAGAGAGAACCGCGAGACGGAAAGAAGGGAGCAAGGTAGAGAGCCTAGAGCATGTTACGTGTGCACGCAGAGCGCTTGTCACAGAGCGGGCCCGCCCGGGTTGATGTGTAGCACGTTGTTGCAAGTAGGCAATTATGTGGTGAAATTCGTTGCAAGCGTGCAGACCGCAGGGTGCGAGCGAGTAGTTCCTGGCCAATGGGAGGAGGTCCTGGACGGATCCTCGCGGGACCATGAAGGAGAGAGTATCCAACCGGAGGTATGCGTCGGTGAATGTCGATGTCGAGAGACGCGGACGCGCGGACGTTGATATGATTGCGAGGAACTCCGTACGAACGAACGAACGAAAGGCCGTAGCAGGGCCTGGAGAAGGGAGGAGAGAGAGAGAGAGAGAGAGAGAGAGAGAGAGACCAGAAGGGGACAGAGTGGGAGAGAGGAGACGCGCCGCGAGAGAGAGTCCGATTCGGCTGGCGGGTGAAACGCCGCCGGGCCCCCGAGCGGAGAAACAAAGACGGCAGATCTTGCACAAGTCCAACGAAAAAAGAAGAGCTTGGCGCGGACGCTGCGCCACGCCGAGCCACGCCATGCCGCGCCACGCCACGCCACGCCACGCTATACACACCACGCCACGCCACTGCTCGACTCTGCTCGGCTTTGCTCAGCTCTGCTCAGCTCTGCTCAGTTCTCGCCGGTGACCAGACACACCACGCCAACACCGTGTGCAGCGTTGCTGACGAGGAAGGCTGCGCCCTGGAGCTGCTCCTCCGCCACGAGAAAACCAGCGAGTTTCGAAAACAACCATGCGAGGCGGTTTGACGTTTCAAGGGGAGGAGTGGCCGTGCGTGGCTCCCGGCTCCAAGTGCCCCGCTGAATACTTAGTAACCGTGGAACGAGAATTGGTCGATTGCTCGAAATGGTACTATGTTATACCCATTAATTCTCCCCGAGGTAAGACTTCGTTCAACGTCGGCCGCATTTTTGCCGGAAAATCGAGTTACAGAGACGGGGCCTGCTACCCGGTCGCACGAGGGACGGCTGACTGGCGTGGGATCAGTGGGGCACCGTGCTGGAGAGATGTTGCAGGTCTAGTTGGCATGGCTGTTCCGTTCCGTCCACAGCTTCGTGTTGGGTCAGGAGATTCTTGGAGACCGAGTCGAATTTTAGGTCTTTGATTTGTGTTCACGGTTTTGCACTGTCTCGGGTCAGCCGTGGCTATTGGTCGTTCCTTCTAGGAATAGGAGCTAAACCTATGAACAATTTTCTCGAAATCGCCGCCTGAGAGGCCGGTCCTCCGCGAAATCTCTGTTGCGGAATCTCGGGATAAACCTTTAGCTCGTTGCTCCTCTCGTTCCCGTTCCCTCTGTCTTTTCCACCGGCTCGTTCTCCCTTCGCTTCCTCTTCGTCTCCTTCGTCGCTATCATCTTCTTGTTTTCTCCTCGTCTAACCGTCTTTCCCCTCGTGTTCCTCTTCCTCCTTTTTCCCTCCCTGCATATGGAGGACTCCCTTCTGGTTCCCCGGTCGTCGACGTTTCCTCTCTTCCTCGCGCTCGCCTCTATCAGCGTCTCCTTCCGTCCCACTCTAACCGGCGACCAGTCGAAAAAGACGGCACGTATGGCATACCGAGGTGCAGCCGTGCCACGAGGCCTTCCCGTGCGAGGTACTCAACCTTCTTTGCATCTACCGGTCGCCTCTCTCCACCCTCTTCTCAGACGGGTAAACGTTTGACCTCGTGCGACCCACCTGTTCCGCCGAACCAGAGGTAGGCCGTGTCGAAGAGGAGGAAGAAGAGGAACGGCCGAAGAGAAACCAGACGAAGAAAAAGTCTGCCTCCCGACACCCAGAAAACATCGCGCGATTCTCCTGCCCTTCGAAACTAATTTGTCTATTTCGACTTCTGATAACAATTTCAAGAAGCAGCACTTCTTCACATCGAAATTCAGAATGAGCAAACGTTTACGTCACGAGGCTGGTCCTAACAGAATAATTTCGCGCAAGACGAATTGCTCCGTCTTCGAGTTTATATCTCGCTGGATAATTGATCGTCTTCGATCGTCTTCCCAGCGTGCCAGATCGCGGAAGTTGTTCCAAGAATGAAGAACAATAGACATCATACGGAAGACGTTCGCTATCTCTGGCCAAGTTAAATATTTATAGGTGTTTTTAGGGTAACCGCGACGAAGGTCCTAGCCTTGTTAGGATTCTAGGTTAATGAGGTCCTCAGCGAGTTCGCGTTGCTTTCTTTTCCCGAAGAATTCCGCGAAGAAACGGCTCGCGCCTAAGCTTTCTCAGCTCGACGATGCGATGGGAATAGTTTGTTGTTTCACGAACTCCCAATTTAGATGGTCGTAACGTTCCTTCGCGGTTATACCGGGTCTCTGAGATCGGAAAGAGCTCGCTGCGTTATGAAAATAAGTCTCCGATGCGTTTGCTGCTTCAGCGAACATCTAGGCTCGAACAATTTTGCTACCTACGACCGCTGCGATCCTGGAAACGGGATCTGGATCTTCTCCGACTTTCTTCCGGCTTAACAGCACATCGAGTCCGGTTTGCCGCGCGAAACACATGTTTAGAAACTGTTGGATCAAACTGTGAATGATCGAACATCGAAAATATTTGAAGAACGTCTACCGCCGGCCAGATGTACTCGTGATCTAGACTGGTTCGAAAGCAATTGGTAATTTATTGCTCGTAGAGTAAACCGAAATGTTTAATTTCGAGTCTGTGCAATTTATATTTCACGGCTGCGTGTTGATACTTCAATAACAAGAGGGAAAAACAGACTCTGAAGTAACGTGGTATTTTGGTGAACTGGTTACGTGGATAGTTATTCAAAGATTATGCAAGTGTGAAGTACCGTTCACGAGTACCATACAGGGTACAATATATTTAACTATATTATTTTATAGAAACTCTTGCCCTTGGTCCAAACATGAGTGGTATTCAAATATAAAAATGAGTTCATCCAGTTCGCAAAAGTTCCCACACGACGAAATATTTTTAGCAAGAACAATGGGACCAAAAGGATTTCCAGGATCCCATAAAATCCTGCAAACATAAAAATAGGGGATCCACGATTATGGGCGCGTTGGTTTTTCTGAATTCCCACCTTCCACCCACGGCAGATTACTCACGCTATATGTTAGTCATATCTTTTTCTAGAGAAAAACCTGCGAAACCATGTTACGTCATGGCGGATTAAACTCCTCGCATAATTCTGCTGATTCACCATCTCCAAAACGCCGCGATCACCCCTTCATAATTTCGATACACCTTTTTCTCCAGGTTCCGCCTATTATTTCGTAAACGGTTTACGAAATTCAAGCAAACGAAGGATCATCGTAACCTTTGCTTCGACTATCGAGTATTGACGCAACCATTCCGACGATTTAAAATAGCTTCAATGCCACTTGTATCATTTATAATCGACATGGAGTTTAGAAAATACAGTTTCGTAGGACTCGGTTTCTTAGAAGCGAAATGAATGAGATTATCCAGCTAGTCAATATTTTAGGATGATCGGAGGCAAGTGTAGCAACTCTTCCCTTGAATTTTCTACCAGTATATTGACATACGGGATTATTTTCTATTTCCTGTGATTTGACCTGTATTCGTGTGGTCTTTTTTAAGGAAAATGGACCACCATTCTCTAAGTTATTAAGTTCATTTAACCCTTTGCACTCGGAGCTATTTTAACTAGAAAATTAAACGTTTCTTCTGACCTACAATATTTCCATTCTCTATGATTTTTTAAATTTGATAAATATGAAATTGATATAACACCTCATACAATACTTAAATGTGCAGTAATTGTTTAGATACCGACATATCTGATAGTGTAAACAATTATTTAAATAATAGTACAGCAATTTTTAGTGGCGCTTCGGAGGCGCCACTCGAGTGCTAAGGGTTAAAATATTGTGTGGGAGGTTCCTCGCTGAAACGTTGTTGTTTAAAGACGAAGCGATATTGAATAACTATTCAAAGTAGGCAATTTTTAGGTGCATAAAATCGACGATCAAGTGAATCACCGCGATCAAGACCCCCACCTCGGCCAGAGAGCCGGCCATCGACACGAACAGATCGTTCCAGACGTTCTTCCACGAGTTTCCGTCTGAATTCGTCCGAAAGGACTCGGTTCGTCGCACTCGGTTCGTGACGCGTCCACCAAACGAATCGAAGAACCGCAAAAAAGTACAGCGGCCATCCACAACCAAGTGAACCGACTTCTCTTTCGCCGCTAATTATCGTCTGGCTTCCGGTCGTATGCCGATCGCGCGTCCGTTTCTACTGTCAGGGGAAGCGGCACGGACAGTGGTGGCCACGAGGCCGTGCACTGTTATTGCAAACTAACACAACAACCAGTAGTTTACCCCTAGATCTATCCCTAGATAATCCAACATTTGTGCCAAAACAACCTGGGAAATTAACATACTTTCAATATGTTGTAACTCGTAACTTCAAAATTTCAAATGTTGAAGCAAGGCCCGGGCAAGTCCATTTTTTTTATAAAATTGTTCTTGTTGAAACTTTTACACATTCTTTGTTTAATGCAAGAATTACGCAATTTTTAAAATCTACACTTACCACTTCTTGCAAGGTACTCAATTCCGAATCTACACGAAAAAATCGAGTTTGAAAATTCAGTGAATACTCGTTCTACTAGACAGGAGTCGGCTGGCGCGTCTGGTCATGACCTACCGGTTCTACTTCCTGCAAATACTAGGGCACGCGAAGGTAACGGACCTTTAAACTAATTTTTCTCGAAAACGGAGCCTCGAACGAGAAACAAATCATCCTTTCTTCTTGACTTATTTTTCCAAGTAGATTCACCTCCTTGTAATATATATTATATAAATAAAAATGAAATGCTATTCGTTGGTAAGCGCATCACTTGAGAACGGCTGGACCGGTTCGGCTAATTTTTGTTAGAAAATGTTCGTAATAGTCCGAATAAGGTTTTTAAGGAAATAAAAATTGGAAAACTTGCCCGGAAAAGTGGAAAATTCCGGAGAAAATGAAAGTGCTTTTTCGCTATGGGATTTCTGTATGAACTCAAGACCATAACTCACGATTCCAACGATGGATATGCGTAATTCTTTTTCTGCTTTGTTCGTTATGGTCCTGGACAAGTTTTAAGGAAGAAAATTCGAGACAATTACGAAGAAAAGTCGAAAAATTCGGACAAACTGCAAAAATCATGATTTTTGAAACGGTACAAGTAGCGCAAACAAACAAACACAAAACGATCACAAACAAATTTATTAAAATTTGAACAGGACAATGTCTGTCGGGTCAGCTAGTTGTAAATAAAAATATGATTGATGATATTAACCCTTAGCACTCGAGTGGCGCCTCCGAAGCGCCACTAAAAATTGCTGTACTATTATTTAAATAATTGTTTACACTATCAGATATGTCGGTATCTAACCAATTACTACACATTTAAGTATTGTATGAGGTATTATATCAATTTCATATTTATCAAATTTAAAAAATCATAGAGAATGGAAATATTGTTGGTCAGAAGAAACGTTTAATTTTCGAGTTAAAATAGCTTCGAGTGCAAAGAGTTAATACTCTTGGATGATCACAGATTAATTTCTATTTGAGGCGTAAAAATACGCATTGAAACTCTAGAGTCAACATCATTGACCGTCCTCGAAAAATATGGTTATTGACATTAGGGTTAAAAGGCCACGGTTAGTTTAAACAATTTCGGCGGGGGTGTGAGTGTTGCACGCGGAAAAGGGTTGACGCGCGTGCACGTGCAGAGGAGCGAGTCGCGCGGCTCCGCTTGCTTGGACGTGTGTTGGGGCGTGTCCTTGTGGCGTCCTTGCCCTCCGGTCGTTCACCGTACGCACGTACGAGCGCACGCACGCGCGCGCGCACGCATGCACGCACGCACGCTGCAGAACGCGCCCACGCAACGCGTGCACGTTTGGAACCCGGGACACGCGGTCTTTTACGTTTACGACACTTACGCCCTCCCACCCCTCCGCCGCACGCCGACTAAAAATAACTCCCGGCTCGAGAAATTCGGCGTGCATCGATCAGCGTTTCGCCATCGTCTAAACGAAAGTCTCATAAAATTTTTTTATCGAGTCACCCCGCACCCAAAGGGACGGAAATGCAAAGAAAATTTCATAGAACTTTCTAACAATTTATTTTACAGTGACTGTGAAGGAATTTTTCTCTGATTTTAACTGTTTTGCAAGATGAGCATCCTGAATGTTTATATTTTATGCCAGGAGAAATGTCTGATTTCAAAACGTAAACCTAATGATTGGTAAAAATATTTTTTCAAAGCCTTTTTTTGAAAATTTGGTCACCGTAGGTTTTTTGAAAGATATTGTTTCGTTATCGACACAGAATGGCTAAGATCCATTAGGATCCAATAACTTATAATAGTGTGACCTTCAGACGACCTTGATTGGAAAAAATTAATAACAATAAGTTATTAAAATCTACGGAAACCAATAGTTTCTATTTAACCTAGCAGAACATTGGTGGAAGAAAAGATTATCCTGTTGCGATTCAGTTTTTAGAACGACGACTTCACGTGAGAGTTTCTAGTCTAATGGTCAGACGGCCTATTCTACTTAAACTGCCTCACGCGCTCGAATCTTCTCGGTTGTAAATAAAACAGCAGCATGTTTACATCGTTCAAACGTTTTTATTGCTTCGCATTCGATCTGGTTCGTTTTAACATAAATGCATATAAATCTGCAGTCTATGCATAACCATCATTCGAGTTTGTCCACTTGTAGATCCATTTCCGTGGATTACAAACATTCTGCATATGCAAACGTTCGCGTACGTCACGATCGACGATCACTCGATCGAATCTCGTCAACGCGCGTGCGTCTGAACTCTCTCGCGTCACAGAATGTCTACAACCGCAAAATTTCGATACGGACAACTCATTTCGCGCGTTTACGTAAGCAAGAAGAAAACACGTTGCTTACGGAATGAGCAGATATTATGGGAAAAACGCGACTCGCGTGTCCTTGGCATTCCACGCGCCGTAAATCAACGACGAAACCGCAGATTATCTTCAAACGGCCTCGAATTATGCTCTGGTTTCACGTCCGCGTACTTTTTCTCTCTCACTCTCTCTCTCTCTTTCTCCACCCTCCCTTTTTTCGCGGGCTGATTGCCCTAACGAGTTTTTGATTCAATGTTTATGCATTATTGTGATGCATTCTACGACGGAGGAGCGATGCTCGGCTACGAACGAATCTGCTAATCGAACAAGCGATCAGCATCAGGGACGAGAAACATATATCGACGTTTTTTTTTTTTTTGGCGAAGGAAACTCGTTGCGAGACCGTCGAGAGACTGGCACAGTTTAATTCGATAAATCGATTATATCGTGATGTGTCTGACCTGGAACATCGACGACGATGACTCTTATTACTGCGGCGATCAGCCGCTCAAGGAACATTTAACGCTCGTTACTGATTCCGTTTCCTGATAATCAGACCACGAGTTTATACGTGCGTCGCGGATAAAACTGCAGAATATTATTCATGATAAACGCGAATAAAAACGTAACACTTAATTTCGCTCGCTAAACGAACTAAACTCTTTTGTTGTCTAAATGAACCGAAGCGACAAGAACGCTCTAGTCATCTAGATGCTGAGTGATTAGTAGACGATGGTACAAGTAAGATTTTCGCGTGACCTTTTTCGAAGGTGTCTGGCCGCCATATTGGAAAAGGAGTTGCCACCAGCCAGTCTCGCAATCGGCGATCTTATGTCCAAAGTTACAGGCTTTATTACGACTTCTCTTCGAGGGAATACACAGAAAACGATACTTCTCTCTTCCTCTCTTCGCCTCTCCCTCTGTCTCCGTCTCTTTGGTCTGTTTCTCTCTCGCTCTCTCTCTCTCTTTCGGTTCCTCTCGCGCTGTCTTCGCTCTTTTTACAATTTTTTGTTCTCTCTTACAGCCAGGCAGATCGCGTCTCGGTCGATGAACTTCCTGGAACGATCTTGCGATTGCCTCCCGATGCTTTTTTTCTACTTTTGTTTCTTTCTCTCCTTTTCTTCTTGAATCCACGCAATGTCGGGCACACCGGCGCGTTGCGGCGCGGCGTGCGCGCGGCGAGAGAGGAGAGCAAAGTCCGAGAGCAAAAATCGTGCCTCCCCGCGATACATCTTCGAGAGAGGCCCAGGGCCCAGGCCCAGGACCGCGAGAGGCCGAAAAACTCGCGAAGACAGCTTATTAGCTTCGTCATGTCTGGCCCCGGCTGTTTGTTCCACCGTCTGTCGGACTGGTCGACAGCCGGCCGGCCAATTAACAGATTTTCGCGAAAATTCGTGCCCGTCTATTTAGCGAAACCTTCGATGCTCCCGCAGAAACGCTTGGACTCCACTGTTTTGCATTCGCAAGCGAATCTGGCATCAAACGCATACGAGTTAATCGGCTTTTAATCGTATTCGATCCCCTTTATTTTCGGTGGGTTGTTTGTTACAGAAAAATGACATAATGACAGGAGTTACGTAAGTCGCGTGTCTGATTCTTTTTATGAAAAAGTGAAAGTGCTCCTGATGCGTTGGTCTGATCAGTTGTATTTTTGATATATCCAGTTAGATGGAATCTGTTCTAAATTGCATCTAACGAGAACCGGTTCATATTGAATGGATTTATAGTCATCGGTTTCAGTTCCTGCTCGTTTTCCGATTAAATAGAGCAATGTTAGAAATGCGTTCGGCACGGAATTATATAAATATTAATAGGAACTGGTTGATGATTGCATTAAATGTGTAAAAGAATTTTAGTTTATCCTCCACGCTTCATAAACCGCTGGTTATTTTCCATTCAATACAATCATTCTAAATAGGTGATTGCAATGCTATTTTAAGATCACAATCTGCGATATTTTCATACGATCATTACTTTAATTAAATTACTGGCTCAGTTTTTGTAGAATTACTGATCGTTTGGCTGTTGGAATTGTTTATATGCGACTGCCACCATTTTGACAGGCGAACGGAGAGTAACGAGATCGATTGCAAACAGCACAGTGGGAATAAAATATCTGCAAAAGGCGAAGACAACGAAGAAGCCGAGACCGAAAGAAGCACAAGGTTGTTCGTAGAATATGTGCACGGCCAAGATCTGTTATCCCTGGAAAAAGGATAAAGTAACGGGCGGAAGATCAAGAGGCTGGAAACGCGCCGAGAAGAATGCAGAGGAGCAAGAGCGTTAAAAAAGATTTTATTTTCTAGGGAAGAAGATCGCATTGTTCTTTCTCGGAAGGTAATCCTATTAATGATCCGTAAACATGGCGTTGTTAAAACGACACGATTCTCGGAAAATCGATTAAAACTGAAACAACGATCTACAATGAAAAAATATCTGTGCTTCGATCAGAGACTATAGAGGTAGTTCCATAAACATTCCCGGACTGGTTTCGAAACAAATAAAGGTTCAATTCGCATAGAAAAATTTATTTAATAACGGAAACTTCTTGCATATTTGTATTTAAATAATTCAGAAAATCCAATAGCTACTTTGATTGGCACGCAAGAAAAATTGCATTAGAAGAAAGAATGCAACAATGCGCAGGTGGTTTGTTTCAGAAAGAAGAATTGGAGAGTTGGTCCTGATGAGAGCTCGCGCGACCATGATTTTGTTATTCTCCGGCGACCTCTTGTTTAGCCATAACTTTGCTCGGTGACTTTATGGTACCTGTCAGAAGAATTCGGCACTGTGCAAACCAGACAACAATAAGGTACATTCCGATGCAAAGCAGCGGCAGTCTGGCTACTCGGCCGCTCACCAATGAACTTTCCCTCTCCCCCTTTTTTCTTCGTCTCCTTCGTCTTCGTCCTTCACCCTTTCCTACTCGCCTCTTTTCCATGCTAGCTCGTGCTTCTTTTTCTCGCGCAGGAACCGCGAAGGAAACGCTATCGCGTCACAAACATTCGTACGGTGCTTTTGCAGCAAGACATTGAAACATTTTAACCCTTCGCTGCATGTGTTTTTTAAATGGTATGAAAAAATTGAAAGAAGATTAGTTTTTGTGTTTTATTTAAAGGAAAAATATTTTAAATAATGAAAACAACATTTTCAGAAAAATAAATATACATGGTAAGAAAACACATTCTTAGTTTACTATATACTTCCATCTACGTTCAATCTAATATATTTCTAATAAATTATTTTCACTGTTGAAGTACGTGTCTGTCGATATGGGTTTTCTTAGTTGCACCATTGTAGTTGCATAACTGTATCAGATATGATGCACTATGCAGCGAAGGGTTAACTGCTCTGGGAACGTTCTTCCCGAAATAACAGCGTGATCTCTCCGCTACCTTAAAAATTTGATAGCGATAACCGACAGCACTGTCCTCGAAATTTTCCATAGGAAGCAATATTTCGAGAAAACAAAGAATTTTATAAAATTGAACGATAGCTCAGAACATTTGATACGAACGTTCTAATTCGCGCAACATCTGCTTTCCACTACATAAACGGCAGCTCCACGGACGAGTTTATTGTACATTTGAAGAACACTGTTACATTGAAGTATCATAAAACGTTCTATACAATGGAGTTTGTTATCCATCGATCCCATCTGGTTTTACGAGAGACACCCTATATCACGATCCCGATTTCCTGCGTTTAATCGCTCTTTCACGCGAGGAGCAACAGGTGCCATCGAAAGAAAGCATGGAACCCGTTGAAAACCGCAGATCACTTTATGGAAGACAATTCAGTCTTTGAATGGCACGTTTTTTGCTGAATCAAAATTCCTTTTTGATGTGACAGGTACACGCAAGCATTAACAACAATATACTTCTTGGTACAGCATGTTCACACGAGGTGCTAGCTAATGAGAACAGGAAACATGCAGCGCAGTTTATTCGACGGATCAGAAACCTACATTGCAAAACGTGATGAATGTCGAAAACCTGAGCTAGAAACAACTCGACTTCGGGAACAACCAACACTCTCAATCGTTCCCGAATCCCCACCATGCTCGCATCGAACCACGATCCTCGCATCTCACTACCGAACCCACTCACCCGCTCCATATTTCTTATTCCTCTTTCGGTTTATTCAACGGCGAACATTCCGTCACGGGTTGCGCATCGATGCGCCGCGCGACCGGCTAAAAAACAGCTAAGAACAATGCAAAGAGAGGCTAAGGAGAGGTCAAAGAGAACCCCATGGAAAGGCAAACACGGAGGCTAGAGAGGAGAGGCGAGGCGAGGAGGATGAGGAGGAGGAGAGGACCGAGACAGGGAAACAACGGGTCGTAAAGTCGTTAGGGGATGAGGAGAGGTGCGCAAGGAACGAACGGAGAGAAAGAGAGGGCGAGAAAGAGAGATGAAGAGAGACAGCGAGAGAGAGAGAGCGTCGGGTGAAAGAGGAGGAGGGTTTGGTAGGGAAAGACGAAGCAGGAAAAAGAAGAGAGAAAGAGAGACTCACGCTTGCAGTGGCCCTTATAGGCGACGGGAATGGCGCGACCTGCGCGGCAGGCGGCGAGTCGCAGGTGGCAGGCACTCTTGTAGGTGTTTCCGTCGGCCCCGCAAACGGGGCGTGCGGCGGCTCGCTGTTGCGGGGGCGGCTGTGGGCACCTGCGGGCGCACCTCACGCAGTGCGGGCTCAGGTTCTGGTCCAACAGGCAGCTCCGGCCTTGGCCGCACCGGACCCGTGCGCACGAACCTGCTCGACACTTTACACGTTATTACGCACAGTCGTAAACCGCCCCCGTGATCAATCTGTTGGCTGATCGAGCCCCCTACCCCCCCGCCCCCATTTCGCAACGACCCCACATCTCCTGCGATTTCTATCGCGAAACCCTGCACCCACCTTAACATTAGGTTCACGGGGCACTATGACTGATTATGAAATTTGTTGTATTAATTTATGGGAGAATGTGGATGTGGAATGTATGTGCAATGTTCGATTATTAACGGTCGTCATTTTAGGATTCTAGATAAAATAGTTGATGTTTGGAACGTCTTCTTCGAACGATTACAACTTGGACTCGGGAATGACGGTGCATCAGCCAGATCAGCAAAACCAATGACGTACCCTACTAGAGTCAGACGCTTACCTTGAAGTTATGATCCGAGTCTGTCCAAGCCGCGGCTCGCACGAACCAGTTTCGGCGAGCCAAGTACCACGAGACGCGTGCTAGCGAAGCCACGCCCCAAAAAACCCAGAGTCTCGTGATCACTATACCGCCAGATCCCCCTTACTCGGCACAATGACAGTGTGCCCCTACTTCGTTATGACTTTGACTCTACGCGTGACTCGCTGTCTAAGTAGCGAGACTCGAGGATCTTTGCCTGCGAAAGTCCTAGTTGAGCATGCCTGGTACCATAATATGGGACTGAGGTATTTGGTAATGCATTTAGCAATGACGAGGAGCATTAGTGAGACATACTTGAACTTATAGGATGAACTTATGGACTTCAGAATATTATTGATTACTAATAATCTGTAGCTAAAATCGCAATACCCTTCTTAACCCTCATTCGCACGGGTAATTTTTTATACGAATTTTATACGAATTTGAAATACAGGGTGTCCCAAAACTACCGTAGGAGCCGAAAATGGGAGGTTCCTTGGGTCATTTGAAGCGACATTTTCCTTTGCAAAAATGTTATCCGCGACTTTGTTTAGGAGTTATTATACCATAAATTCCTTTTTGTGTGGACCCTCTCTTTGCCCCTTATTCTACATACATGGATTTTTGAAATCACACTGTTTATATCTGTAGTGCTGATATTGTACTTAAAAATTGTTCTATGCGTTAAATCTGTCCTAGTTTGTAAGCCATTTTTGTAATGTTAGCATGCACAACCAAGTGCATGCTGCTAATAATCCCATGTGGGGTTTCAATGCTTAATATAAAAAAAAAAAAAAAACGAAAAACACGGACCAATCAGAGCGCGACCTAGACGCGAGTTGGCACAGACGGCCAATGGACAGTTGGCGCGCCGAGCCGATTTTGCCAACTCGCGTCTAGGTCGCGCTCTGATTGGTCCGTGTTTTTCGTTAATAATTCCTAAACAAAGCCGCGGATAACATTTTTGCTAAGGAAAATGTCGCTTCAAATGACCCAAGGAACCTCCCATTTTCGGCTCCTAGGGTAGTTTTGGGACACCCTGTAGATACCAGGTCACCGCGTCGCGTGGATGAGGATTAAACAAACGACCACTCATAATCGAACATTCTGTGCAGAAAATGTGAATGAACGTGTATGAAATGTTTCCGACAATTGCTACTGTCACGGCTAGCTACTTGGGTCGATTTTTGCATTTGAATGCTGCCGGCAATTCCACGGCGTTCAATTAACTGAACGCACGGTGTTGAGAAGCACGCGTGTACATGGAAGATTGAATGAGCTCGTGTCACTCGACGCGTATCTTTTCATAAAAACAATCCTGAATGGATCAAACGGCAGCGATTCAATTACAAATGCGGTCGTGTGATAATGATTCCATCACATTCATACATACTCACTTTGGCAGTGGCCGTTATAGGCGACCGCTAGCTCGTGGCTGCCCTTCTTGCAAGCGTGTTTCTTCAGCCTGCACAGATTTTTGTAACTCTTCCCGTCGGTTCCGCAAACCGGACCACCGCCTCTCGGCGCCTTGCACTCGGGGCTGCAGACGCACCTTGGCCTTCCCTTACGCACCACACACTTTTTGCCCGCCTCGCACCTCACTTCCGCGCAGCTGTCTGCGAAAAAACATCGCGAAATTCTAAGAACATCTTCACTTTCGCCCGTCTCTCCTTTCAATTTCTTCTACTCGGCGCGAACGTTAGTTTCGTTTCACCTTGGGTCACCATTTTCAAAATTATTTATCCTCCCATCGTATTAATTTGTCATTTTTTCGTCAACAACGAGGGACAAACTGAAAAACCATTCTTTAATTTGTTTAATTTGAAGTGTATAGGGTGAATCTTATAACACGACGAATTCGAATAACGCGTAAGTTATTTATTGTACGAAAAAAATTACATACAAGCGTTTCATAATTTTTTTCAGAATGTGTTATATTAAATTGGTCTTACTAATGTACGAATTATTTGAAGTCGCCATGTTACGGGTCTCATCAGGTACATTTTACACATTCACGGTGGTCGAAAGGGGCTTTAGCGTTTACCAGTAGGACCAAAACGAAAATTATGCAATTACATGATACAATGTGCAGCAGAGAATACGAAGGAAATAGGCGTAGTTCTAGTAGGAATAGCTAACATGTACGATTAGTTTCCAGAACGCTTATGGATTCTGCGAATCTAACTATTCTTCTGCTAAATAGTTCGTTATGCGAAACTGTTAGTGGATCGCCGGGAATACGAATAAACGCGGAGTAATTAGTAAAACGGTCGTGTGCGTCAATAAAACAGCGGAATCTGTCTGATTTATGGTTGTCAGTCGTTCCATGCGTAATGGGCCGCGATATAAAAACACGACGAGTGAATTCTAAAAGTTATTGCACGCTGCGAATGCGTAAAGTTCGTACATCGGTTACTACATCGTTGTGCAAAGGTAGAATGTAGAATGTGTATATCATATTTTTTCGATCGTGTTTGCACATACCTCTGCAGGGAAGACACTGCACGCCCCCTCCGAGAACTTGCCAAAAAAAAAGACTTCCGCTATCGAGATCCTCCTCGGAGTACGCGGTCGCTGCCGCTGCGTTCGACGCGCAACAATTGTCCTTTGTCACCTCTTTCGACAGCAACTCCTTGCAACGACCATTGCTGATAGAAGACCAGCACATACCGCCTGCAACATAACCAACCAATTTCGATTATTAACAAAGTATACTCCGTTTTACCAATGTGTTTAATAAATGTTGAAGAGCTAAGTCATTCTGACAATTTATATTAGCTAATTGATCGAATTCTACGGAATTCTATCCAAAGAAAATATTTCACTTTATAAAGAAACACAGGATATATCAAATGAAAAGGTTGTTTGGTACTGAATTTATTAATTGAGACATAAGAGGAGGATCATAGATTAAAGGAATGGATGGACTACATCTCGTAATCCTCGCCACAAGTTGTACACTGTAGAGCAAAAAGTGAATAGGAAACGGTATATAATATTACGGTATAATATTACGGTATATATAATAATATTTCATTTGATAAACACAGGATACATGAAATGAAAAGGTTTTGTTTGAAGGACAGCACATGCTGCCTGCAACGTAACTAACAAATTTCGATTATTGACAAAGTATACTCTGTTTTACCAATTTGTTTAATAAATGTTGAAGAGCTAAGTCATTCTAACAACTTGAATTAGCTAATTGATCTAATTCTGCATAATTCTATTCAAAGAGAATATTTCACTTTATAAAGAAACACAGAATTTATTAATTGAGACATAAGGAGGATCGCAGATTAAAGGAATTGACGGAGTTCATCTCGTAATCCTCGCCACAAGTTGTGCAATGCGAGCAAAAAGTGAATAGGAAACAGTATCTGCTTCAGAATGAAAACGTAAAATTCCAATCCAACGAGCAAAGAAACCTTGAGACCGAAAGAATGGAACGGAATCGTCTCGTGAGGGTATTTTTTTCCTGTTCATAGCGCGCGTAATCGCGGCTATAACTATGCTCGGTGTGTAACGTAAAACCGCGTACGCGCCTCTTTTTAATGAATGACGGCGAACGAATTAGTATTCCCGGAACGTAGTATTAATGAGACGTGTCGCAGGGGAAAATTCTTCTAAGGACTTTTAATTAACGCCATCTATGGAAGGCGTAAACGCGCGTTTAAAAAAGTGGAACAAGGCCCGCCGCGAAATCGAGGGACGTTCGTTAGAAAGCTTGACGAGCGTGTCATAACATTGCAAAAGGAACGTTGCTCGCAATAATGTTACACGTGTACGTCGGCGACGGGCTGATGGAATGAGACGAATGCCACGAGACATGGACTTCTGATCTTCTGAGAAGAACATAGACTATCTTCAAGCCTTGTGCAGCTATCATTTTTCGTCCCATTGACTTGCCAAGTCAGGAAACGCTTCAGAACGAGCTTAACACTGCTTGCATCCAAGAGCAAAGCTAGGTAAA
The DNA here is from genome assembly GCA_916610235.2 of Lasioglossum morio. Lineage (NCBI taxonomy): Eukaryota > Metazoa > Arthropoda > Insecta > Hymenoptera > Halictidae > Lasioglossum > Lasioglossum morio. The sequence continues at coordinate 6,840,855 of OU744330.1, read as the reverse complement.
ATATTAAAAAAAAATTATTTATCTATAAAATTCGCATTAGAGATACACTTGTAAATTTGGATAATCAAATCGAATATACCAATTATGAATTCGTAAATGAGTAGTATAAAAAAATTAAAATTATATTGAAATAACAATTTTATTTGACTCCTGTAATGGACGTAGAAAATGTTTATCGTGTATGCAACTATTAGTGCAGCAATTAATGAAAATTAGCATCAAGTAACATCAATTTTAATTGCAATTTTGTGTGACAGGATTTGCCACCTGTGTTTTTAGAAACTAAATATTGAAAAATCGTTCAGCGATACAGGATATCCTTCGGGCGAGTCACAGGTGTGTTCCCAGTCTAAAAATAAAAGTGCAGCATGCTCGGGGAATATTTTTACAGCATGTGCATCATTGATAGATAAACGATGCGGTCTTGAGTCGCGAGAAATGGGGAGGCAAAGTACTTTTCTGCGCTATGCATTCATAAAGGAAACGTGTCCCGCGTGAACTCCGTGTGCAAGTACTCCGGCTTGTGTGATCAGCACACACACGGACCTCGTCCAATTCCTGGCTACAAGTTAGGAATAGTCGACATTGTTTGCCGAACTCTCCATCGGCTAGGGCAAAATTCTTCGAAGACGACGGGCTCGAAGATAAGCCAACATCCACGCCACGATGATGGCTCTCGCAACGAACGTACTAATTACTTCCACTTTCGATTTGTGTATATTTAAATAGTACTTGCACGCATTTTGCATAGGAACTACGGGACTCTCCGCGAGATTCCTATTCTCGCGCGGGAGAAAGAAATCCTAATTTTTGTTTATCTTATTACCAGTAAGAACAGACACTCTCTTGGCTGGAACATTTCTTTTTTATACGAGGGAAGACGATGTACAATGAAAGCCTAATTTTTATAGCTTATTTTATAAAAGAAATTGCAATTTCGGCGCACAGGTTCGATCCTATATTATTCGATCCTATATCGGTAATATAGGATCAAACCTGTGCGCCGAAATTGCAATTTCTATTAAAATTGGTGATCGAGATAAAATAAAACTGTAATTTATAAACATCGGAACAAGTAATTTTTCGTACGAGAAAAAATAACGTGCAATAAAATCTTAAAGCCTAGTTTTCTAATGTTTAAAAAATCCCCAGATGAAATGAACGAACGCTTTTTAGATTGCTTTTATTCTTCGAGTTGCACATGCATCGATCCAGAGATAATAAATTGACTCGCTATCTATTTTGCAAGATCAGCTTCAAGTAGCTTTAAATGAAGCATTAAAAATGATTGTCCTAGGTCACAATGAATCTATTCCAGCTCGTTATTGAACGATCTTATCGGTTATCGAAGCGACTCGAACAATGGAATCGCAGAAGAATACGACAGAAATTACGCTGATAAACGTTGTTTTGAAACACGGGATGTTTACAGGAGACACAGTGAACGCGCATAATCGCGCAACAATCTCGATTGTATTCAAAGCACATTGTAGATCAGCGGATCAGAAAACTTGCGATCCCTGTCTCTGGTTTCCTTATACAATATTTTCTTTGGCCGCGACTAAAGAGCGAGTCAGACGTCGTCAACAAAGGCGTGTGCTTAAAACGCGTTTATAAAGCGATTATGCTCGGAACAGATTGCAACAATAAACGTCATTGAACGGTTATAAAGGAATGCCCCGGGTGGATTAGTTAATAACGTCGAGTAGCGATCGCGCAAGTAAACGTTAAATAAAACAATTTCGAATTGATTCATTGTTGTGATAACTGCTGCCTTCGTTCGCAGATAAACATCCCCGCCGTTTGTTTTTGTTCGTTCTTTTATTAATGCTCAGGGTCGTTGCTAGAAAGAATTGGAACAGTTTACTTGATCCCAGTTATTTGTATGGGGCTTCGGTGTTGCGCTACGCTAAATAATTATACACACAGCTGGGATTTGCGATAAACAGAGGATGCTCAAACATTGTTGACGATTGCTCAATCTATCGGCAAATATTCTTAGCCGAGGCGCAGCGTTTGCGTCTCCTAAGTGCAGAAAATAGTACGTTCACAAAAATTAATTGTGAGTAGTCATTTATTTTTAGCAGGAAAATTATAATATTTACACTTCATAAAAGGAAATCAAATATAACCTATAATTTACTTTATTCTGTTTCTGAGAGTTCTGTGAGCAGATTTAACTGGGAATTTTTTTTTTAAATTTGTAAAAGCAGTCGACAAATTGATCGCAATAGGGTTTCCCATCGAATCGAGACCAATCGGTGTCGAAACCGAAGAGCGCACGTGGGTGGTTCGCGTCCCATAAAAATCCGCAAATCGAGATCGGAGAAATCGTGGCGGGGTTTCGCGTAAAGGGGCGCAGAACACGCCGTTGGGGCCAGAATCGAGACGTCCCTGAAAGACAATGGAACACCTCGGGCATCGATTAATCACCGCGCGATAATGCAATCGGAAACCGGCAGTTCTCCGTCTCCTGGTAAGCCTGGCCGGTGTCTGGCAACGAACTGTACGTAACCAAGATCCGTGGCCTTTTTGCTTCCCTCCTCTACAGCCCTATCTTCCCTCATTGTCTCCCTCGCAGCCTTGTTCTCCCTTTCCTCGTCGATCTTTTCCCCCCGTCGCGTCGTCTCGCGGCGGCCACCGTTTTCCTCTTTTTCTATCGGTCGTTCCTTTTTCCCGCGCCTCTTCCTGCCCTTCGGTCCCTTTTTTTTCGATTTCTCCCGTGCCTGTGCCCGTTCGTCGTCCTTCTCCCGACTTTTTCCTCTCTCCTCCATTCGTTCCCCTTTCTTCGCCGTCTGTCTGTCTCTCTATCGCGAAATCGACGGGGAGCTACCGGCTGCAGACACCGACTAAGCGCGTTTAATCGGTTCTCGGTACCGATTCGCCAGCGAACGATCGTTTAGCACGTGTCTGCCGTCCGTCCGGGTTTCCCTGGATTTGTCCTACTTTTCTTTCTCTATTTCTTTTTATTAACGCGTTGTCGGCCGGAAGCCTGTTAGCGCGATTCTCAACGGCTACGCCCGATCGGAATATCGTTGGACAAAAGAATCTCGCATGAAGTTCGTCTACCAAAACTTGGAAAAATTGAATATCAAGAAACGTAAAATACAGGAAAATTTTTTAATGCAAGTTTTGTAATTTTTGTGATATTACGGATACTATTGAAATTTGTATAAAGCAATCACTGTTACGGTCTGTTACGACACAAAGATTATGCTTTTTATTATCCGGCGAGTAATATGACCACTTTTACGTCAGATATATGCAGGTCGGTTACAGATTTGTATCGCCTGTGATTACGGGTAAGCATTACTCCAGAAGTAAACACGGCAACAGAAGCGATTCGATACTAAGCTTTCCGGCGAGCGACTTTCGCCGATATTTTTTTTACCGCACCACGGGAAATTCGAGATTCTCAGGCCTAAAAACACAATCGGAGTTAAATTACAATGTTTAATTGTATGAAACTACCGAGTGTATTGAATTCTGACCGCTTTCCTTTCCTCTCGTTTCATTCGGTGATCGAATTATTAAAGAAATTTCAACCGGGCAAAATAATCGATCTAAAAGAAAATGAAAAAACACCTGGCACTGATTTAATACCTTATTATTTGTCACTTTTTCCGTAACACACATTAAATGATGTTAACCATTTTTATTCAGATATTTGTTTCTTGAGTGAAAAGTTAATTAAAAATAGGGGTCTGTTGGAGAGTTAGGATGAAAGCTCTGTGACAATTCTTAGAAGAGGCTACCCTCATTTTCTGGCTCGCCTTTGCCACTGACCTCCCTCAACGTCGCGCGAAATACGCCTTTCACACAGACGAAAATCAGACTATTTTTATTGCGATCAAAGAACGACCGAGATGCCTTCGATCGACTCGCTTTCTTCGCAGATTCGAGTGCTTTCCAATTACTCGTCGAGTGACAACAACCGTGAGATTTATACCCACACAATAACATTTTTACTTCAACAAATATACTCGTTTTATTGATCATTGATATTTATTCTACTTATTAATTTTACGGAGTCGATGAATTAAAAGGATAGCATTTTTCGCGACAGAAATTATCGATGGTTCTTATTACATATTGAATCCCACTGCTTCTGTGTATCTACCTTACATAATAATCGATACGATCGTAACCACACGAACCACATAATCCCTGATCCAGCGACAACTACCTTGCTACCAAGCAGTTAGAAAAAGGTTTAACATCTTCGCACATTAAAGATGAATTCGTATCGTGTACGACAAATCGCCGCTGTCACAGCTGATCATTTCATACAAGCTCGTAATTAATACGTATTCTACGAACACGACAATAATTCTCCATTATTCTTAAAAATTGCAAATTGAAATATTTCCAGTTAGAGCCATAGAGCACCACTGTTCCATCACATAAATGGCTGCAAAACTTGAGACTCTAGTAAAGCCTCCAGAATTAAAATCGCGAAAGGGTCAATCAAAAAAAAATGAAACACAATTTTGGCAGCCGTCCCTAACCGTTTGAATAGCAAAGTGATCTCGAAGGTTTCCCAAATAGTAACCGCAGAGTGTTATCGTTCTCTGAATGCCTAGAACGTTCACATAAGTTTATCCAAAAATCCTCCAGAATTAAACTCGCGAAAGGGTCGATCCAAAATAAATGAAACTCAATTTTGGCAGCCCTCCCTAACCGTTTGAATAGCAAAGTGATCTCGAAGGTTTCCGAAATAGTAACCGCAGAGTGTTACCGTTCTCTGAATGGCTAAAACGTTCACATAAGTGTATCCAAAAATCCTCCAGAATTAAAATCGCGAAGGGGTCGATCTAAAATAAATGAAGCACAATTTTGGCAGCCCTCCCTAACCGTTTGAATAGCAAAGTGATCTCGAAGGTTTCCCAAATAGTAACCGCAGAGTGTTATCGTTCTCTGAATGGCTAGAACGTTCACATAAGCGTATCCAAAAATCCTCCGGAATTAAAATCTCGAAAGGGTCGATTCAAAATAAATGAAGCACAATTTTGGCAGCCCTCCCTGACCGTTTAAATAGCAAAGTGATCTCGAAAATTTCCCAAATAGTAACCGCAGAGTGTTACCGTTCTCTGAATGGCTAGAACGTTCACATAAGTGTATCCAAAAATCCTCCGGAATTAAAATCGGGAAAGGGTCGATCCAAAATAAATGAAGCACAATTTTGGCAGCCGTCCCTAACCGTTTGAATAGCAAAGTGATCTCTAAGGTTTCCCAAATAGTAACCGCAGAGTGTTACCGTTCTCTGAATGTCTAGAACGTTCACATAAGTGTATCCAAAAAGCCTCCAGAATTAAAATCGCGAAAGGGTCGATTCAAAATAAATGAAGCACAATTTTGGCAGCCCTCCCTAACCGTTTGAATAGCAAAGTGATCTCGAAGGTTTCTCAAATAGTACCCGCAGAGTGTTACCGTTCTCTGAATGGCTAGAACGTTCACATAAGCGTATGCAAAAATCCTCCAGAATTAAAATCGCGAAGGGGTCGATCCAAAATAAATGAAGCACAATTTTGGCAGCCGTTCCTAACCGTTTGAATAGCAAAGTGATCTCGAAGGTTTCCCAAATAGTAACCGCAGAGTGTTACCGTTCTCTGAATGGCTAGAACGTTCACATAAGCGTATCCAAAGGCGGAGGCCGTGCCACCCCGTCCGGGAATAGCGTTGATTCCGCGCGGCCTCGATAAGATTCGCGCGATTATAATTAGTAATCCGTCGGACGTCACGGATTACGGGGCAGACGGTGCGGCGGAATCGCGGCGCGGCAGCTTGTTACGGAGCGAAAAGGAAAGTCTGGCAAACACGGAGCATTAATTCTCAGCCATGGCGTGTCTAGACCGCGACACAGCCACCGTTTGGCCCAGTTACGCCCTTCTTCCTCTCCCTCTCACTCTTTGCTCACCGGCGTCGGTGCAGCTCCCCCCCTTAATTCCCCCCTTTGGTTCCCGTCGTCCCTTTCGCGTAAATGCAGTCGCAGTTTGCCCCACTCTACCCCCCTTTAGGTGGGCCGCGTTGTGTTCGCCACCTCGTGCAGTTCGCAGAAAGCCAGCAAACCCACTGTGGTTGCATCTACCGACACGAGGCGACGAGACGAGACGGGGCGCGAAGCGGTTCCGCGTCCTCTCTACGGGTTTGTTATTTGCGAGCTTGGCCCAGATGAACGAAACTTTGAGCCAAGTTCTTCTTTCACGCTCGAGTCTTTCCGCCTCTGCGCGCGGGCTTGCGTCATCGCAGCCCCGAGAACCACCCGGACCTAGAAAGAGTATTTTTCGCGGACCGAGTTTCGACCCGGGTCACCTCTGCCCCAGCAATCTCGCCGGTGAACCGACCAACCGTTTTGCAAAATCAGAGAATTGTAATATTTTGCTCGAGCAAACGTGTTGAGGTGGTTTGGTGAATTTATTAGCAAACGATTGCTAATAAAATGCTACCTTGTTTGTAGGTGGTAGAGAAATAAGATGGAACACTGAATTGGACTAAGAAAATATCAGATTTAAAAATTACAGGGCATTACGACTGATTGTTATAGTTCTCGCGTCATACCTGAACATGTTCTTTAACCCCTTAAGAATTGTTGGTGCCCAGTATACAAGATATAGCATTTTTCTGTGTTAGAATAATCAGTCTTTTATACAATTCTATCTTTGTTATAAATGAGTCGTTTGAATTACTCGAAAGCCACAACGTTAATTCCCATCGAAAAATAGAAAAACGAATTTATACCTGTTGATGAATGTAATAATGACTTGAATGAACTTTCTCGCATATAATAGCAATGGAACTGCGCTAAAAAGATTATGCAGCCAGGGGTGCTCGCAATCACGATCCGCAATGGTATTTATTACGCCGTGAAACGCACGCTTTAAATCGCTTAAAGGAGATGGCGCCGAGCAGATTCAAGGTCCTTAAAGAGTATAAAAAGAAAATACAATGGTGCAACGAAAAAAGCGCATATCGATAGACACGTACTTCAACAGTGAAAATAATTTATTAGAAATATATTAGATTGAACATTTCATATTATCCACCCCTCTCTGCATAGTGTATCATATCTGATACAGTTAACAAATCTGGTATATAGTAAACTAATAATTTGTTTTCTTACTGTGTTTATTTTTCTGAATATGTTGTTTTACTCTTTTTCAATATTTTTCCCTTAAAACACAAAAACTGATCTTTTCTCAATGTTTTCATCCTAATTAAAAAGATCATGCAATGAAGGGTTAAATAATACAACAACACAATTTCCTAGGCTTCCTCTGATCGAATCAGGCAACTGCTTTCTTCAAAGAACAATTCTGAATTCGCATTGCGCGAATCGAATGAACAAATCGAATTTTCCGAAGTATCGAATAAAACCGTTTCCGTGCAGCCAATCGACGAGCAGGATTTTCAACAAAGCTGAAATCCCTGTAGCCAGAGGATCAAGATCCAAGATATTGATGAAACATTTGACATTGTTTGCGGTACAAGCACTTTATATTCCACGGGGACGAGGAGGAAGAATATTTTCGCGAAGCGGAGGATGCGGTCGGTTGAGCACCGTGCTTGTCAGCCAGTTTTATCGTAAACAGGAGGATAATGCGATCCACTCGGAAAAATCGTGGAAGAGTTATGGGTCTAGACTCGGGGTTCTAGGCTCTATCCTCTAGGCTGCACAGGCACGTCGGTATGCGAGATACAAGCTGCCGATTAAACCGCCTATCCGTACTCTGTGTGTGCTTACGCTCGACGGTGCTGGCTTTTGTGGATGCGCTGTCTTAGACTCGAAAACAACGCTGAATCTCCCGTCAGACTTTTTTCATAAATCTCTTGAACCCTCTTCCTTGAACGAGAATCCCAAAAGTCCCAGTTCCTTATCCCTTCACTGCCTTTCTATCCACTTGTCCCTGTTCGTAATTACTGAAAACATCGCGCTGTATGAAATCCTGACGTACAAATGTACACAACGAGGTAATGTTCCAATAAAATCCCAGAACAATCTGCAGATTTCACTGCGACTGAAACGTAAATCGCAAAGAAGAAGTGGAACGCGGTGAAAAAAGAAATCGGCAGATTGATGGCAGATTGCCGACAGCAGCAGAAACTATTAAACGTCGGCGTTTCCATGCAAAACGGCCGTGTGCATTCGCAACGATCCTACGAGAGAATAGAAAGCTACGTTCACGAGCGGACCGCCTCTAGGAAACGCATTCCGAAGTTATCAAGATGTTCCTGGCCGAACCCTTTTTGTTCGCCAACACCGCGACACAAAGTATCGCGAACTATTTAGACACCTGGTATAATGTGTGTGTGTGTGTGTGTGTGGCTGCGCCCGCGTGCGTTTAGGAAAGCCGCGCTTCCTGAAGAGCATAATGATCGGTGCACGATCGGAACCGAGATAAGTTTCTTCCGGTGTTATCTCTGCACAATGAGAAGACCTAAACGTGTGAACGAGCGGAGGGAATGAGGGAACAATGAGACACGGTTCCTGTACCCTGATCAACGGCGCGGCGAAACTCGCCTGGGGTTGCGAAACAGAAAATTTACAGTTGCACGCCGTTCTAGAACGTCGGAATTTTCAACGAGCTTCTTCCTTTTCCAACGCTTCGTATGCCTGACAAGTTTCTAATAAGTTGACTGCGGATCTTCGTTCTTAGGAATTAATTTATAAAAATCTAAGAGGTGGAAAAGCATTTGTACATGAAATACCATCGAATCAGGACAAAAATAATATGTCTAGTGATTTTCCGAGTCGAACACAGAGCACGATGGAGCCTCGCCAGGCCGAGGTCTCCGCTCCAGAATCACGTGCCGGTTCTCGTAGCGTCAAAGATTCTCGGCTAAGCTGGAACACGCGCACGCCATGGCAGTTGACGCGTTAACCCGATACTTGAGCACGATTACCGCGAAGAACTGGTCGCGGGCAAACCTCCCTCCCCCTCCCGGTAAAACGATAATAAATCGCAAAATGTCGAAAAAGACAGTGGGTCGAATCGCGGGAAACCTGGTAACGTATCGTGCTCCGATGACGACGTTCGTGGTGGTGGATTGATACTGGAAAGGCAGACAGGCACGGTGGTAGAGGAAAGAGTGTCTCCGGAGGTGGTGGATAGTCCTGGGGAAGAAGACAAGCGGGACACACGGAGCGAAGTCACGGACATGCAACAATGTTACCCATCAATACCCGATACCCAGTTGACTTTCTAAGATTACCCGATCTCGGCCGAGACCGGACGCAAGGTACTCGAAACGGAGACGACCGCGGCCACACCGCGCCGAGGGAAATGCTGGTCAACGAAATGGAAGGAGGAACAGGGACAGGACAGGCTCGCAAAACAGTAGGAAAAGGGATAAAGAGAGCGCGCGAGCACCGTATACACATGGAGAGAGCCAACGAACCGGTGGGGGTGCGACGGGGGAGAGATGAAACGGGGGGAGGAAGAAAGAGAGAGAGAGAGAGACACTGACGGGGGGGAGAGGGAGAGAAGCTTGTGGTTTTGGTCAACCGGTCGGGTCGCCGTCCGCGGGAACAATCTCCGGGCCTTGATGACTAACCGCGTGCCCGTCTTGCCGAGGCAAGAACTCGCCTCCCTGCGGCACGTCGGGAATGCCTGCGCAGCGTTTGCTCGGCCGAGTACCGATCTTTTTACCACCTGCTGTCGCCCGATCCCGTGATACCCCTCTCGTGTTATTTCACCGGTGCCCCGGCGTGATCGCCACCCCGGAAAACGCTCGAGGGGATCCGCTTACGTCCGACAGCCTCCGACCAGACCGGAAGATTCTGGTTTAGTCCCGCGCGACGAGATAGAGGACTTCGGACTGTCTGACTCTGGGCCAGGGGCTGTTCCGACCAAAAAATCCTATGGAAAGAAGACACTTTTGAGTTTGTGGTTTTGAATGAGAGGCTTGCAATGGTTGCTTGATAACTGCCAGGCAGGAGTGTCTTGAGATTTTGGTTGGATTTTAATTTGTTTTAAACTTGAACAGTACTTCTACATTGTGGTGAGAAGACTCACAATTGAGAGGAGTGCGGTGGGCTTAACGCATGATTGATTGCCAACTACCATTGGTTAAGCGTGAATAGGAGAGAGCTGCATTTACAGCTCTGAGGACGAATGGTTATCGAACAAGCGTTATATCTTGCTCTCGCTAGGTCAAGTTTTACTGATTTTGTGAGCTAAAGCATTGACTGACAGCACGTAGTACCGTCGCAGTATTTAATTTAAAAGAGGATATCATTATTTGGTATAAAATGTTTATTGAATATTAAAAGCGATCTTATCCGGGCATTTATAAATTTTCGAAAATGTTCGGAGAAAGACCGTATCCTTGTAAAATCAGCTGGGATCGTCTTTGTTACGCGATAATTTATTGAAAACAATTATCTCGTACACGGTGTTCCGCAATTATTTTCGTTCCATTAAAATGTAAATTTCCCTAGAAAAGATCGTGCACCGTCTGGCCGGCGGTGTACAGGGCGTATCAGGTATGATGGGCATAGCCTCGAACGCGAATGTAATGCGCAAAAACTACATCCTGATGAACAGTTTCCCTTGCAGATGTCGCGTACGAAGTTGTTCTTGCGTCCCGCTATTAAAGATCTCCTGTCTCAAAATATTTTTGTTGAATTCAATGTTACCGGAACCACATATTATGAGCCGCCTTATGCATATTGACCATAACTAGCCTTATAATTTCTCTCAATATAGAAGCAGCCGCTCACTCCTCCTCGAGACACGTCTCGCATATCTAAATACTAAATTTGTACCGTGCTCGAGCATCACATTGATATCGGATCTATTAATACGCCGAGTACAATATACTTAAAATAAATTCTTGCCTTAACTAGCGAAATCGACCGTGGCAGGAAATTAACCGGATTTAACTGACTGGTTCGCTGTCCATTAGAATACCGTTTAAAAGACGCTAATCGACGTCGTCCTTGCCCGTTCAGTTCTTTAATGCGGCGCCGTTCCGCGAGCGAAAAACGAGGAAAAAAGGAAAACGAGCAAGACGCACGGCTCGAGGGGGAAAAAAAGGCGAAAAACGATACGGCGTCCGTACAAGGAAAAACTGCGAAATGGAACAGCAATCGGCGAAAGAGACGAGACATTATAATAACGCGCGGCACGGCGTCGTACGAGCGGCGCGCACATCCCGACGCGACGGTTAATTAACAGCGTAAAACAGCGTGTTTATTGTCAACGAAAAACGTGATGTAATCACAGCCTGAGTAATTCCGACGAGACCAGCATCCGCCGCTGAAAGCCGACCGATTAGATCGAAACCCATTGAGATTATCTGCGTGGGTTTACCGTTAATCGGGTGTCAGCTTGCGAAGATCTATCCTCGCGCTATACTCTCGGCTGTTCGGGTATTAAACGCGACGCCATATTCGAAATTTCAGCTCATCAATTTCCCCTGTCTGGAAAAAGAGAATGTTCTACTGCTGTTTCAGAAAATATTGTTTTTCCATTTGTTTCATTATTAGAAACGTGTGAAGGTGGTCCTAAATAGAATTAATTTTGTTTGACGTAATAATTGAAATTTTAAAGAGTGTGCGGCTAAAATGTGATAAGTAGACTGCAGATTTTTTTGGTAACGTTTCAATAATTTCTAGTGTTAAGTATATCTCCCATGACATCGATCCAGTCGAAAAGCGAATTCTCTGCGGAGCGTCAAAGTTCATAAAAATGTACAAAAACCTAATAGCAAAGTATTTTCAGTGGTACTGAACTGTTCGTACCGGAGAGTCTCGGAAGGTGATTTCAGCTACATTAGAGAAGCGGAGCCCCGATTATCCACCCGTTTACTGATTTTTTTATTATTTTTTTTCCCCCCGTTCGCCGTCGAACCCCGACGAGGAGAGCCAGGGGCCCATATTCCCGGGCGGCCATTTCTCCGACTGCTGGCTCATACACACGGCGTCGGTTTTATCGTGGCGCAGGTTTTCGAGTAATCACTCTCGTTGTTGGAACTTGAAACTAACCGCACGCGCGCGCATAACTCGAGTGTTTTATCGCAACCTCATCATCACCGCAGACTGCGCCTTCGGCCATGCATGTCGGTCTGTTTTTGCCACGCTACACGTATTAAAGGCCTCCAAGTCAAAGTGCTAATCCGATACGTCTGTATACGCGGGCTGTGTAGAACCAGTTGGTGTTCATTAAAATGTAGTGGTCCGTAACTTTGAGAAATGCAGCCTCCGTGATCGCCGTGGCCCTCCTGGACCCCTGGTCGACTCTCCTTGCCTCTCCTTGCCTCTCCTGTTCACCCTTTCCTTCCTTCCTCCTCCACCTCCTCCTACTTCTACCCCACCCCGTCCCCTCCTCCCCCTCCCGTTCATTGTTTTATTCCGCTGTCATTATCCTTGAGAGGAATTCTCTGTTTTCACCGATCGCCAAGTAGTTTTGGTCTTCTTGCTGTCAGACTCGCTTCGGCTGCTTTTCGACGCGCCGCTGCACATTCCCGGCGCGGGAGTGCGTATATTGTTCCCTCGGCGTCTCGTGTCAGCTCGAAATCGGTATGGCTCGGTGAATTTCGGATTTTTCTACACGCGATCCGATCCATCCGTACGATCCATCGAACCATCGTCGACGACGCCCCGCGCACTCGATCCCACACCGCTGATCGATCTCGACTTCGGAACCGTACGCGAGCACGGGCGATTTCAAATTAATTTTTCACCCGACCGGGATTCACGCTGAATGCCGTCCAGCCACATCGTTGTACGATTTTTTTTGTTTCCCACGAAATTGCAACAATGTGACAGTAGCATTGTCTAAAAACGAGAATATTTAGTGTTTAAATACTAGTGAGAGTCACTGGACACACGAATATAGATGACCCGAGTTCGCCGAAATTTCCGAAGTGGATCTAGAGAGTCGCGCGAAGGAATTTGCATTAATTCACGAAAGCACGTTGCCGCCAGAAAGCTGCGCAAACATCGTGAGCCGCCCACAGGTTTGCTTCCAAGCGCGAGCAAAGGAGCTGCCCGTAATCGCGGTGGCATATAATTTTACGTAACGACGTATCCGATATTTTTCACGATCGATCGATTCGATTTCCTGATATTGTAGGCGAGATAATCGCTCCCGATTCCACGAGCCGATCGCGTTCTACACGCAACGTGTGTCTCGTTGCAGCGAGTATTTGTACGCGGACACTTGTCTTTCGTTATTAGACTGGATACCCTGAGCAATTTGCAATTCTATAGCTGGCAAGTGTAACTGGACTTTTGTGGAACTCGAAACACGATCGAATTTTTGTGGTTCCCGACAGGAAATGTTTTTTTTTTTTTGTAATTTCCGTATACTGCATGGGAGTTGTACGTAAATTATCACCATTTTTAGTTAATCTTGTTCCACTTCAGACTGTGACTGTAGTTAGCATGTGTACGTGTGTTCGTACAGATCTCGTTATCGCTATATTTATTATTCTGTAGAGCTGGAATAAATCACAACGTTGGGCGAATCTTTTCGAAATTTCAGGGCTATTTTACTATACTATTCAAGCAACTAAAAATATCTGTCTAGTCCAAAAGTGCTATTCACGAAGGAGTTACAATTGATTTTCAGGGAACTCATTTGAGCCACTAGCAAAAATGGCAACAGCCCTCTCATTTTTTCGTGTGTCATTAAATGCTTCTGGGAGAACATGTTCAGAATATTCCGAATACTAACAATCTATACATTAAAAAGTCATGCTCCTCGCATAAGGGACCGAGGAATCCGCGTACGACGTCGGTGAAAAAGCTTCGCAAACAAACGAACGAACCGGCGTTACGTAACTCGGCGATTTATCTAAAAATATCGAACCGGGATTATATTCCGTAAGCATCTAATGTTACACGTCGGCTCGAGTAATGCGAGGCACACGAAAGCTTAGCGTATTTTAACGCGTTGCGAATAGAGACAGAAAGAAAGAAAGAAAACGAGAGATAAAAAGAAAGAACGGCTGGACAACCATGTTCGTGTGCTTTCGATCAATAAAATCGGCAGTGTACCAGCGAACACCGACCGGAAATATATTTACGGCGTGTAAACGCATTCGCGTAAACCCATTGGCGCAACGATGCAGCGATGGGCCGAGTCGAGCCGCGCGATCAAGAAATTACACGGAGCGCCGATCTTCCGTCGATCGCGGTCTCTACAACATTCGCTGCACGTTTCTAGCCGTCTTATTGCGCCTCAACAGTCTTATAATCCCCGTCAAGTCCTGCACGTGTTTCTGATTTAATTAATTCAATACATTATTACATTATTATGTGGTAAATATACTGCAAGATCTTTACGCAAAGTAGAGATGATCTCCGTTAATTATACAAAACAGGGGTTAAATTAGAAAGAAAATAATTCGACATTGAGAGCGTGTTACAAGTCATCGTACAACCGACCGAGAAAAATCGGTACGAAAGGGACAAACGCGTGCAGGCTTCACGAAACTTAGACTTGGACAACAGCATGGCGGATAGTTTGGCGGTGTATAGGAGGCTTAAGATCCCTAAATCCATCCCTGAAACCTATCCCCACCAGCGGCATCATCTCGAGCAACCGTCAGTCTCATCCGGGGCCTCCGACTCGAAACGAGCTTCCGTCTCCCTCGGCGAGACCCTCCCCCAAGGAGGGTTGGAAAGCTCTCTCGAAAGCGAGGCACGCTCCACCATTTTGCTTTTCCCACTTGAGAAATCGAGGCTCGGCCCACCATTTTGCTTTTTCCTCTTCTGGGGAAAAGCGGGGTGATATCGGCGGCTGTCTGCTACGATGGTTTTCGCGATGCTGCGGCCCCAGCGCAGTGGTGTGGCCCCTAGGTCTCTGTCCGCGTTTGCGAGCGGCTTCACGACTCTCCGGGCCCTTCTGGCCCCTTCGTCTGTCCCCGCTGGCCCTTCGTTCCTCCCTGATCTCCCTGGCGAAGACCTAGAGGGACCCTCTGCCCCCGCCGCTGTCCTTCTTTCGCCCAGTGGCATCGTCCTCGCGTCTACAGGCTCAAGCTCCACTCGGTGATGCGGAGCACTGACCCGCAAACTGGTTCCTCCATTACACCAGGCTTTCTTCCCCTGCCCGTCTACCCCCTTTTCTCTCCCTTCCACCTTCTATACACAAGCGTGCCTGCCTGTGTATGTCTCTGTCTCTCTGTTCAAGCGCGCGCGCGCCTGCGTGTGTATGTGTATGTGTGTGTGTGTGTGTGTGTGTTGGCTTCTTCTTTCTCTCCGTCCCCCGGTGTCTCGGATCACTTCGATTCCTCTTCTCTCGCTCGCCTCTTCCCTTCGCGCGGCGCGTCTCTTTACTTACAAGTAGCCTTCCTACGTCCGTGTCAGCTTCTGCAACCCCCTGCGGAACGATCGGCCTCGTCAAGACGCCGCAGATTCGGTAAGACTGCCCGGCAAACCCGCTCACAGCGTCCGATACCCTCCTCCGCCACTTTTATAGATAGTCCGGCCTTCGCGACAGCCTTTCTGACCCTCCCCTCACTTTTTTCCTTATTTTTCTTACTCTCTTTTGTTTCGCTTTGGTTTGCTCCGGTTTGGGCCGATTTGAACGTTCGATACCCTCTCCAATCCCCTCGCCAGCCTTCGCGACAGTCTCTGCCCTTCCCCTATTCTTTTTTCTCTTTTGTTTTGGTTTAGTTTGCTTCGGTTTGGGTTGATTTGAGCGTCTGATTCCCTCTCATCTTCCTTTATCTAGCTTTGCTTTGACTTGGTTTGAGTCGATCCGAGTCGATTTGTACGTCCTATACCCTCTGTCGCTTTTATAGCTAGCCCGACCTTCGCAAGAGCCTCTCTGCCCTTCCCCTTTCTTCTTTCCTCCATTTCTTTCTCTTTCCCTTCGGTTTGGTCTTGGTTGATTTGCTTTGGTTTGCTTCGGCTTGATTTGGTCCTCTTGCCAAGCCGCTCGCCGTCCCGGCCCTTCTAAACGCCGTGTCCCCGTAATGGTCGCAATAAAGTGTTTTATCTGTTTCATATTTTATGAGACCCCGCTACGACGATCCACGCCGCCGATGAAGGCACCGGTGATCGATGAATGAATCCGCCGGCCTTACCAGCGAAGACAGGTGTGTTAATTGGGAAATATTCTTGACATTCTTGACGGGATTTATTGACACGTCGCGGCAACTATGTTGCGAGATTTACACTTCCGCGGGGAATTTAGAAGCAATTGCTTAGTTAGCCAATGGTTTCCGCGAGTCGCGAATGAAGCTGTTGTAGTCTCTTCACCGAGCAGTGAAGTTAAACAGTTACCTTCGATTTTTATAAGGTTCCACCTTGCAATAATATGCAGTCTACAATTCGCAGTTTACTGATGATATTTGAAAAATGTTAGATTATTTTGAACATATTAATGAAATAGGTATTTTACAATGACTGTATAATAAATATTCCAGCACATTTGAATCGAGCGCCAACTTTATTGTGAGAGGCTCACTCGCGTGAACCGAACGCGAAGGGTTAATTCGGAGAACGAGTCGGTGCATTCAATAAGCGATTGTCCCCTGGCAATCAATTTATTCGATGAGTCGATGCAATTTGTCTGGTAAGAATCGCGTGCACGTTTTAGATCGCATTCCGTTTAAAATCGAACGCATGAATTTACAAAACGTTCGCTCTAGCCGCCGTAACTTCACTCAAAATCACTTAATTCATCCTTCTTCTTATTTTTACAATCGGTTGACATCATTAAAAATATTCTATCCTCTTCGCTCTCCAACTTCGATTTCAAATAGTTTTTGTTAACATTTAAAATCATTTAATTCCCTTGTTCTGACTATCAATTGGTATCATTCAAAATATTCTATCCTCTTCGCTCTCCAACTTCAATTTCCAATAGTTTTTGTTAACATTTAAAATCATTTAATTCCCTTGTTCTTACTATCAATTGGTATCATTCAAAATATTCTATCCTCTTCTCTATGCAACTTCGATTGGAGATATTTTCTGCTAACACTTTCAATGGAATTATAAGCTGTGATACAAAGCTGACTTGTGTGCTAACAATTAAAGTACCAATGAAAACCGTGGAAACATAATTTTGTCCAGCTGGCGCGAAGACATTGTGCGTCGCGGCGGAAGAATGCGATTTGCAATTTTGTGAAGTCGACAATTGATTTTAGCGTGACACCTCCTCGGGTGTCTCCCGAACACGCTAATGAAGTTTTAGAGAGGCGCTCGTCAGCGTTTCGGTCGTTCCTCGCGTTTTCCCCGCGGCGCGGCGGCCGGACTCCGATGGACGTGGAATTAGCGCTGAATTAATTCGCACTTCATCGCCTGTCCGAAGGCGACCGACGCCCGCCGCTCGATGCATTTTTGCGGCCGATCCACGACATCAACGGGACTAATTTCATTGGCGCAGAGACGATAATTGGGTGATCACCGTTCGCGATTGCCCGTTGCAGCCCGTCGAAGACGTTTCGCCCAGAGACAACGGAACGTTCTGACACACTTTCGCGAGACGGACACGTCGACGGATTTGTCGGCACTTTGCCATCACACGCGGCCGACAATTTGTGCGAAAACGTAGTCAAAGTTGCAGAGGAAAGTTTCCAATTTATGGAACCTAATCAATATTATTAGCAAGCCTGCTGATCTTCAAGGTACCGGAGTTTTTCTCACACATTCTTGACAATGGAAAAAAATTCTTTACCAAATACCCAAACATAAATTTTATTAACCATGATTTTTTAGCTGATTTTCAAGGTACCAGAATTTTTCTCAGACATTCTTGACAATGGAAAAAAATTCTTTACCTAATATCCAGACATTTTTATTAACAATGATCTTGTAGCTGATTTTCAAGGTATGTACCAGAACTTTTCCCAGACATTTTTCACAATGGAAAAAAATTCATTACTTAATATCCAGTCATAAATTTTACTAACAATGATTTTGTTGTTGATTTTCAAGGTACCAGAACTTTTCTCAGACATTTCTGCCGATGGAAAAACATCCTTTACCAAATATCCCGACAAATAAGGTTTATTAAGACTTTAAACCTTCATCCTCCTCTATAAAACACATCTTATATCGACAGTTTTTTTTAATAAAAACTTCGCATCAAAGTTATATTCTATGGATCAGGAAACCCCTAAGATAGGCCTGTGAATAACGTAACTATCAATGAGTTTTATCCGCGTCTTTGGACAAATTGGCCACAGCGCATCACAATGGGAAATTAATGTTTGTACAAAAAATAGCGGCGTCTCGCGTTAAGTTTTGTAGATTGGCACGTTAATTTCGCGTTGAACGGATAAAACCGTAAACTGCTTGCATAAGGTATATTATTAACGTTACGATTAGATCGTGGGAGTCTGTGCAAATACACAATTTTATAAAGAAATGCAAAGCCACCGGCTTTAAGGAAAATTTATATTCCGGCCGAAAAGTTCTCACGAACTGAATCCAAACTGTACGGGACTTTTATTGAAGATTCTGGTTTAACAACAATTTTATTTTGACGTGTTGTTAACGTGTAAAGTTCCCAAACTAGTTAGAAGGATGTTTGTACGAGTAAATTAATATGTACTAGCCGTGCTAGAAGAACATGTAATTAGGTGTACGAATATCATGTTGTATACTTGTTAAATATAGTACCATATTATATAATAATAATATAAAATTATTTATTTCAGTAGTGTTACGGTTCCCGTCGATAAACTTTGTTATATATGATCGGTTTACGTAACAATTATGGCGCCGACTCGATAAAAAGATTGGATAAATTATTGAACTACTGAAAAAAACAGGTCAATGAATTTAAACGAGCATAACGTTTGTAAAAGTAGTTTAACTAGCGTAGATATATAAATCAACCTTGACGAAGAGAAAATGACACGATCTCTTAAGAACTATCAAATGCAATTAGCGCGAATAGAAACGAATTTGACCGAGCGATCCAAAACGAACCACATAATCACCATCAAATAGGACTGACCTCAGAAATGCTAGAAATTAACCACACCTAATGAAAAATTGACACATCAATTTTTGAAAAACATTCAACTATAACAAGACCAGTTACTTCTTGCTCCAAGATTTTTCTAATTCTATATTATCATAATTCTACACTATTGACTATTATATTACAATACGCTCTACTTTAATTGGCCAGCTCAAGGCACTCTCATCAGCGAAACAATGAGTCTTAAATCATCCTTGTATCCAGAGAAACAATTCCCAAATACCCAATTCAGAAAGAATAATTCATAACAGAAATTAAATTAGCACAACCAATTAAACTCTAGTTACTGTTATTATTTCCCCTTCGACTTTTCACTTAATCTTACAACTGCGTGACTTTCCATTCATCTCCCTAACGGTGAACGAATTAACGCGTACAAGAATCAGTTTAATTTAATTGGTTAATAGAGGCGAGGTTCTAACGCTCTGTCAAATCTAATTGATCGAACGATTCGCTACCACCGATCGAGAGATCGATGCTCGAGTTCCGGTCGCGTCGCAGGGATCCCGAAACCGTGCAAAACAACGTAACCGTTTTCGCGGAACCGATAATTGCGTTTACGTAAATCGTTAGTAACAAACTATCCTTCGAACGATCGGACGTTCGCGTAATATCTCGTACGAATGTTTTAACAGAACTTCTTTCCCGGAGTGTTCCCCGTAACCGACGGGCATGCAGTTACTAAAATAAACGAACCGACCAGAAATAAGTACTCTCTTCTACCTGTTACGTTTTCAGCGGAAACTTGTAAATGACGGGTATAAAATTGCGCGGACCGGTTGGCACATTCAATCAGTTAAACACACAAACCGCGGTTAGCGGGGCGGAGGGAGGAAGAAAGAAAGAGAAAGAAACGAGACGGAACACGCATGTACTGTTGTACAGTTTCGATCAGCCCGGTACGACATAGTGCTGCGTGTCTAAAACGGCGAGAAATAAAACCGGTGGCCCGGTTGATCGATTGTTGCCGATGTTTTCGTAACGAGAATTGCACTTCGGCAACAATCGAAACACACCTCGGCACCCCGTTACGTCAACGCCGGTTGTCATTCGGACGTTAAACCATTGTTGGCTTTCTGCGGCGCACGGTAGAACCCGGCCCGATTGTAAGGAACAACTGTTTTGAAAAGCCGCGATGGCTTTGTCAGCACGGATCAATTCACGATCGGCTCTAGAGCTAGAGCTATTAAAGGCGCGGTAATGTCATAATACCGAAGTGTAGCGCGCGATTTCTGCCCAAACAAATCGCACCGGTTCGAACTGCTGGACATCGGATTTTCGCGCTGAACGCTAGAGGATTACGCTCAACTGAAAGTGTTCTTGCAAATCGACAGACTATGTTGTCTCGTCGAGTATGATTTATTTAGACTACATCGTGGTACGTGTGGACTGCAAGTCTTTATGGGAAACACATATCTACGCGAATCGCAAAAATTTCTGACTTCAATGACTTCGATGAACTGAGGATGATACCTCGACTTTCTCTTTTTTTTCGAACATTTTAAGTCAGTTTAAATTGACAGTATAAACTTTGCTATCATTACAAAATATGGATATGACTTATATATATTAACCCTTTGCACTCGGAGTTATTTTAACTGGAAAATTAAACATTTCTTCCGATCTAGAATGTGTCCATGCCTTATGATTTTTGCAATTTTATGAATATGAAATTGGTACATTACCTTATACAGTACCTAAATGTTTAGTAATTGATTAGATAACGACATATTTAACACTTTACCGACCAGAAGCCTATTAATAGGATTTTCAATAATTCTGCTGTACTAAAAAAAAAGCATAGAAATTTTCTTTGACATTGCAATCTTAAATGGAACTATTGGACGACGTTATTGAGGGTGACTTTGTTAGTTCATACTAAATGCTAAATGAAAATTTAGTCATGTACCATACATTTTTCAAAAATATGCAATAATCACCGGTCGGTATTGTGTTAATAATGTAAACAATATTTTGAATAATGATACAGCAATTTTTAGTGGTGCCTCAGAGGGGACAGCCAAGTGCAAAGGGTTAAGTTGATTTCCTTCAAACAATTTTATTCCAACATAATGCTCTAAAAGATATTACAAGCTAGAGTTTATAACAAACGGACTGAACCGAGATTCTAAAAAACAGACTGATGGTAAGGGAGCATTGCAAACAATCACGAAACTAAATTGCTTGAATAAATCATCCTCGCCATTCTCTACCATAAAACCTAATACGTGTGCTAATATGCAGCACTCACCTAACAGAAACGAGTAACCTGATAAGTGGAAAATACGAGCTACCGATATCGCGATAAACCAGCACAATGTAAACTAATTACAAGCTACAAGAAAATAAAGAATCGTGTGAATGGATGCTCGAGGTAGCGTGTAATGAAAGTTCGTCTAACCGTCGAGAAATGATAAGCGACGATAGCACGCTAGATTGCGGAGATTCTTTTATATTTTCGTTTTGCCGTCTCCGCGAACTTGAACATGCGAGCGATCGTGTACATTGCTAGTAGTATACCGCGCTGACGCAAAGTGTTGTAAAGCGCGGCCAATAAATATACGTGATTGTTATGTGACGTTTATTGAGGATTCCGATGCAGGTTTTCAAACTAATTGCAACATTAAAGGCCGTCGATGCCGAGCTTAATCAGAACGGCAATTTCTGCCTTGCCTTTGTGCGACGTCACGATTACTGTCAAAGTAAAAGTTCAATAATGAAGGTCTCCCGAGCGTAAAAATGAAAAATACTGGCAGCGGACGCGGCGCGCCAGTTAATGTTTTCATTTTCGGGAGAACCGTGACATCTTTACGGCAATCGGAATGCGGGCATCGATCCGAACGATGTCGGACGATCGATGCATCGTTTATCTATCGATTAGGGTTCCGAAATTCTTTGGAACCGTAGGGACCGTTCGTCTCTACTTCGTTTTTTTTTCGTTTAATGCTAGACTGCTGGTCAAACTTCAGATTATTTGTTTCGCCTATCACTTAGCATACATATATAATTACTGTACATTAACTTTCGCTACAGTATTGTACGATAATTGCAACTGTATCTGTAATTTCTTCAAATTATAAACTGGAAGGTATCTGAGAAAATTTACACATTATTTGTCACAGGAAAGCATTGCACAAACTTTCTTCTGTCATATCGCATGACAGGTTCAAAGCCCGATTAGCTCTCCTAGAGAAGGATAGATTTCAGAAGACGAAACACTATGAACTGTAACTCGTGACTGTGTTCTGTCAACGATTCCCGTGAAAGGCGCTAATACATATTGTAAACTGCTATCTAACGTGAATAGAAATCTGCACTTCGACGGATAGCGTACGAAAAACGAATTAGAATTCGGCTACAGCACACGAACGCCCTTGAATAGCAGAATCTCGGGGCAGGTTCGAAGGCTCAATCAGGTCGAAAAGCAAAGGGGACTGAAATCAGGTTACAGACGACGAAACACGTTGCGTCCCTGCGTGCGGGGATCCGCCGCAAACAAAACTAAAGAAGAAGAAGAAGAAGAGAAGCGACTCACCCGTCGCGGTCTGGGTCTGCAGCAACAGTCCGATCAGTGAAACCAGGACGTAGATGTTGTACCGGGGTGCCAGGATACCCCGTCGCAGGGTCGTCATCTCAGGCGGCCCCCGCCAGGTACCCGTTTGACCTGCCGCCAGTCCTGCGGCCGCCTTCGTCAGCTTTGGCTTCTCGACTTCCGGCTCGTGTCCGGGCAGCTCCGCGCCGCGTAGTCCTCGTGCTTCACATCTCATCTGCCTCCTGTCGGTCGGTTCCACGACACCCGAACAGAGCGGACTGCTTGCTGCTCTTTCACCGGTTGCGGCGGTGTTTTCCTTCGAAAAAATCGGCTGGTTCCTGCGCGGACCCGCGGTACGGTGGTAGTTTTTTGCTCTAGCACGTATCCGTCCGGCACCTCCTACCCGCCGGCCTCGTCATTTACACACCGTTCGCTGAAAACGTTCGATCGTTTACGCGCACGATCCTCTCCCGTCAGCGGCGGCTCCTTTCAAAACCGACTGGCCGGCCGTCCGCTCCTTCGATCCCCGCGTACGATATACGCGCGTGCACGCGCCGCGCTTCCGATCTCCGAAATCCAAAATAACCCTTCTCTCTTTCCTTTTTGTTTTTTTTTTTGTATCTTTCCGATTTGTTCTCTCTGTATTCGGTTTTCGTTACTGTTTTATTTCTCTCTGTGGTTGTTCGTTCGCCTAACCGGAGATCGTGTAGCAAGTTTCGGCGGCGACCAGTCGCGCGGCGGGTACGTCGGCGATCTCTCGAGCGGGTCGGGTCGGGTCGGTGGCCACGCGACTCACGGAATACAGAGAGGTCCTTGGATACTCGGCCGGGATACTGTTCGCATTTTTGGTCGGCGGACCGTGAACGCCGGTCCCGTAGTGAAAGAGAGAGAGAGAGAGAGAGAAAGTGTGAGAGGGAGATAGGTAGAACGAGAGAAAGAGAGAGAGAGAGGAAGATCGAGACACGCGCACGTCACTGTGTAACCGTGTCTAGCCGAACAGAACCAACCAGTCGCGACGGAAATCCCGCGCGAAATGGGACTCGTTTCAATCGAGACGCCGCCACCGGTGCCACCGCGGAACGATCGTGACGCTTCGACCTCGAGACAACATCTAACACACCTATCGATCGTGCCGTCCTTTACATCAACCGCTCGTCGAATTTCCTCCTGCCCGTTTCTCTGTCCGTTCGTCCGTCCGTGTCCGGGCGGGTCACGCGGTGAAACTTCACGTCCGATGAACGCGGCTCGAGAGAAACTGTGAGACCGAAGCCGAAACAGGCACGCGACGAGACGTGTCTCGACACGGGACCCCGTCCAGATCGGAGCGAGAACGAGTAAGAGAGGGAAGAAAGAGAGAGAGAGAGAAAGAGAGAGAGAGAGAGAGAGGGAGTGAGAGAGATCACGTGTCCGGCGAAGGAAACTCACTGAACATCACACCATCCACAAGGAACACGGACGTGCTCTGTCGAGGAAGGCCTCGTGGCCGCGGTACGAATCGATTCGAAACACCTGTAGAGACCGGCGGCGGCGTGTGTTCTCGTTCTCGTTCCCGGGCGAGCGGTCGAGTGTGTCCTGTCACCGTCCAACGACCGGCGGCGATATGTACTTTCTCGAGCTGTCTCTCTGTGAAGGCACGCGTCCTCCAGTCACGAGCCGATCATCGAGATCGGCCGACACACGGCACAACGGCGCACCATCCGCGTTCGCGGCATCTCGTCATCTTGCAGAGACACGTGGACGAGAAACGTCCTATGAAGTAGTACTCGCGCTTCTGTCTCCTCGGAGGCGAACCGACCCGACCGAGAGACAGAAAGAAGAAAATATGCGAGAGGGAAGGAATTAAACGAGATCGAAATACAAAGAGGAGAAAGATAGAGAACGATCGCGAATTATAACGAGGCAAAAACAACCGTGTTGTACGGAGTGAACGAAACTGTCTGTCTCTCGCGAGAGAGGCGGCCGCCTGGACCTGCCTCACTTCGTCGATCCTCCACACTCGGCGATCGTCCCGCAACGAGTATGTCTGCTCGACTCGATTATCCGAGCCGATGCTTTCGATGCGGAGCCCGAAAACGACGCGGCGCGGGGACGACGACGACGACGGCGGCAGCGGCGGCGGCGGCGGCTACGCTCGATCGCTCGACTCGACTCAACTCGACTCAACTCGAACTACGGAGTCTCTCGAACTCCGCGGGTAGTTTCGTGGCGCGCGGATTCGTCGATGGAAACCAAGCGCGCACGAGGCCGCCCGACAGACTGAGAGTAGCAGTCGACAGTCAACAGTCGGCAGCCGGCAGCAGCAGCAGCCAGCAGCAGCAGCAGCAGCTAGCAGCAGCAGCAGCAGCAGTACAAGCCGGAACGTTTCCCCGTGTGCCGAGCGAGAAGCTCTGCAAAAGCGGTCTGCACACGCGGCCGCGCTGTGTTATGTTGTCCCCACTTCCCTTCTTGGAGCGCGCGATCGCGGCTGCGGCTGCGGCTGCGGCTCGCCTATCTGCCTGTATGCCTCTATGCCTTGCCTGCCTGCCTGCCTGCCTGCCTGCCTGCCTCTATGTCCGCCTGTTTGTCCGCCTGCCTGTCTCATGCATGCATGCATGCATGATCGTCTCCTTCTCCTCCTACTCCTCCTCCTCCTCCTCTTCCTCCTCTCTCCACCTCCTCTCTACTCGACCACCTCCACCACCTCCACCTTCCTTTCCTCCTTCTGCCTCGTACTTCTTGCATCCTCCTGCCCTTCACCGGCCCTCGAGCAGCCACCTTCCTTCCTTCCTCCTCGTGTGCTCCACGCACGTTCTTTCCACTCTCCTCGGCATCGCTCCTCCTACGCTTTCCTTCTGATGTCCCCTTCAGTTTCTTTCTTCCTTTCTTTCTTTCTTTCTTTCTTTCTACCTTTCTCTCCCCCACCTTCCCTCCTCCACGCCTCTCTCCCTCTCGCTTCCACAGTTGCGTCGTGGACACGCTTCTTCGAGCCTCGTCTTTCTTACTCCCCGGGCTTTTCGTCCTTCCGTTTTTTGCCGGCGACGATGCGCCGCCTTTGTCGGGCCCAGATCGCTCGAGGGTATCGGACTTTGGAATCGTCCAGGCCCCTTTACTTCCGGTATTCCTTTCCGGAGGACGAGGAAAGCACCGGCCCCGCTGTGTGTCGTCGCGAGAGTCCACGCCAGGAACGAGAACGATCCACGCCGAACGGGTATTTTTTGCTCGGTCCGTCGGTATTTTTAGACCGTCTCTTTTTCTCTCTTTCTCTTTCGCTTCGCCTGTTGTGTTGTTCCCGATGCATAAATTGTATAAGGATTTTCGTAAAAAGAACCGGCAGTGGTGTTGCCCGGCCGACTTTTGTTTTCGGACCGGACCGGACCGAAATCACAGGGTCGTTAACTTTCGACGCGGGGATTCCGTTTACCCACGACGATTGCGCGGATCTTCCACGAACAGAGAGAGAAAGTAATGAAGTACTCGGGGGCAATTTTGGCGGATAGCCGGGGATCAAAATCACGCCCTGTCACTTCTCCTTTCACTTCCCTCGCTCCGCGTTTTTGCTTTTCCGTTACCGGCGAACCGAACGCGTCTCGACCGTGTTACGATTTAGTGGTGTGATGCTAGTGTATGAATGAATTCGTAGCCCCGTTCTACGTGAATTTTATTGATCATTTACAAACGAAATGCAATATACTCTCCAAAATAGTCTCCGTCACTTTTTACAATGTGTTTCTTGTCTGAATGATTCGATCGACTAATGCAAATCTTAATTAACACTCTGAGCCCCAACCTAACAGTCTCAAAAATTCCATGAAATCAAAGGAACGCTTGAATGAAATAACAATTCTTGCTTTTAGCAGATCCTAACCAAATTTGCTACACACGATACGTAAACGCAACAATTATAATTCTAGACGCACAATTCTCCCGTTTGTGGGCGCTGCTATAATGTACGATTTGCAAATATCATGTTTCAGTAACTTCTTCAGAACAATTATTTGATCTTAACCCTCATCCGTCCCTCGTGTCAATTTGACACAGCTTTCCCGAAATAAGTTATACCGTTCTGTTATTTGTAAATAAATTTGCTCGAAACTTGGTGACTTTTATTTTATAATGCGAAACGTATAACCGCAGAAACTTAAGATGTAAATGTTAATTCATTAATTTCAATGAAAAAAAACATGGAAATGTAACTGTTTGACTTGTTATTTTATCGATTCTTCTTTAAATCACTATGTCAATTTGACACCGAGGATCAGATTCAGTTCGTGAAACGAGGGACGGACGAGAATTAAATTCTATACTTGAAGTTACTCAAAAAAATTTATACAGAATTTGAAAGAGGTTCCAACGAATCTGTGTAAACACCGTACCACTTAGAAAAATTAGTTAGAAAAATGGTAGAATAGACCACAGTGAACAATGTTCGTAGACACAGCGTAGAACAAGGTTGAAATTCGCGGCGCGCGGGATGCACCGAGTTGCATTCTGTCCCCCCCCCTTCGCCGTCTCACCTGACCCTTTGCAGAGCGAAGGGTGCACCGAAGGTCCTCGGACTGGTTGGGAGCAAAGATTTTACGTCTTTAATACAGACGGTTTCCCTTTCGGGGTGTCGGTACATGTTTCTCGCATTCTGATCTCGTTCGATTTCGATGATCGAAGGGCACACGCGCGGCAATGAATCATTTGGTGATCGCTGGTGAACGTAAGCACCGGATGTGTGCACACGGGGTTGGAACCACGGGGAGAGACCATAGGCCAGCCGATGTTGAAGAAGATAGCGCCAATAGAGCGGGAGAAAAACGATCGGCGAATGACGCGACACGCGCGAACAGGACACGGTGTTCGGAGTCGAGAGGGTTGTACACCGACCTTGCCTCCGTCCCGGTGGCAAAGTGCAATAGTAATTGGTGGATGCACCGGTGCTACGTCTCTCTTTTATACCGGGCGGCCACGAGAAAACGGTACCGCCCCCTTGGCCACGTGACGATACCTTTGCAGCCGGACCTACCACGCGCTTCTTGCAGCGCATCCCCTTCAAACGGTACCAGAACCCCCACTATCGTACCTGCACCCTTCCTTCCTTCCTTCCTTCTTTCCTTCCGTTCTTCCGCTTTTTTCCTTTCGACGTTGCCCTCTTCCGTCTACGCTTATGTTGTGATACACGTTTCTTGTAGGACAAAATTAAGGGTGAAACAAGATTTTTCAATGGTGACTCGGGGTGACGAAACAAATGGTGGTGATGAAAAACCGGGTCCTGGAGAATGGTTTTTCAATGTACTTTTGTTGAGACAAAGAGAATTAGAAATGGGAGAAGATTATTGAGTGGCACTATTTATTCGGCAAGATTCAAAATTAATGTTTACTATAATGTTATTGGAGAAAATGAAATGATCTCTCATTGTCGAATATCCTGGAGATGATAATTCAGCGATGGACGTGTTCAACCCTTTGCACTCGGATTGTCCCCTCTGGGGCACCACTAAAAATTGCTGTATCATTATTCAAAATATTGTTTACATTATTAAATATATCGGCATCTAATCGATTACTAAACATTTAGGTATTGTATCAGGTATTACATCAATTTCATATTCGTAAAATTTCAAAAATCATAGGGAATGGAAATATTCTAGATCGGAAGAAATGTTTAACTTTCCCGTTAAAATAACTCCGAGTGCAAAGGGTTAATAAATAAATAGTCCGTTATCCATCGGCCTTCAGTTTACGGAACGAACTAAACGAGAAACCGGTAATAATCAGCACAAGCAGCGGTAGAAGGAATTCCCCGGTGACAAAGGGCAGAATCCAACGAAATTACTTTCTTTTCAGTTCGGCAGCGAGTCCAAAGGGACGTGTAAATAAAGCCAAGAGAAAACGTAGACGCGGTGACAAAGTCGCGAAAGGATGGGTAAACACGGTTGAACGAACCCATCATTTTAATGCACCGTGCAATGAAATTCTTGCGAGTCGAACCGAAGTTCCTCCCCGTCCGATCTGTCTTTTATAGCGAAACTCAAGAAATCTGAAAACGATTCGGTCTCTTCCGTTCTTCTTTCCGTTCGCCGTTCGTAGCCCGACCTGTCCTCCTTGCTACTCTCTTTCTTCCTCTCTCATTCACTCATCTCTCTTTCTCTCTCTTGTGCTCTTCTTCTCTTTCTACCTTTCGGTACATTCTCGAGAAAGAACGCGTCACTGAAAAAGCAAACAATCCTTCCTTCAAGTTCTACCGTCTAGACAAGCTCCTCTTCTTGGTTCACGCTAGATTTTTCGATTACGCAATCCATTCGCAAACAGTTATACGGACATTGAACAGGCTCGTACATTTAAATAGCCTAATCGCGTATCGCAGAAATTACTACCGTTGGAATATTTAACACCGT
Source organism: Lasioglossum morio (assembly GCA_916610235.2). Lineage (NCBI taxonomy): Eukaryota > Metazoa > Arthropoda > Insecta > Hymenoptera > Halictidae > Lasioglossum > Lasioglossum morio. Next base: position 6,812,014 of record OU744330.1, on the reverse strand, counting down.
CACTAACTGGGAACATTTTTGATCAATTCTAAACAGTTTAGGGAGCACTGTTCATGAAACAGTCAATGATCATACCAGTGAGGATTTTGACGCATTTATTACATGTTCGAATCTGTATATGAATTAAAATTGATTTTTATTTTCATTTTTACCAGGAGGACTCTTTTAACATACTAAATAAAAACAAATAAAATTGGACGTATCTATGGAAATTTGTTTAAAGATCCCCAAACTAATATTCAATTATTAATAGTAGGATTCATTACAGAGATTGCATTTGAAATCGAGCATACGTTAGACAAACTGCGCGTAAAAAATGGTCGAGAAAGAGGTGACCCGAAAAAGTCCAGCCCCAACGATCCCAGTGTCAACAACGTCGGGGCAACGAGCGTTTTATTAATCGCTCGACAACAAACAAAGTGACACGGCATCCTGTCGCGATAAATCGCGGCCGGAACTATGATGCCACCGGAAGAAACACGGCGGGGTATCGATTTATCGACTCGATGGCGTGAAAAATTTGCCAACATCAGACGGTCGGTGACGGAAACGTCCGTAGAGCAAGTGCAGGTTCTCTCCTCGAGACGGAGGGATAAAAAGCGAACGAAAGGGGAAGAAGCCGAAGTGGCGAAGAGAGGCGGTAGGGCAACAAAGAGAGGCAGGGGGGCTAGAGAGGAGAGGAAAGGGAGAGAGAGAGAGAGAGAGAGAGAGAGAGAGAGAGAGAGAGAGAGAGAGAGGGAATAGATTATCCGTGGTTGTGGTCGATCCTCGACTCGATAGAATCACGACGACGACAGGTGGCGAATATCTAGTTATCCGACGCGTTTGATGGTCACTGTCGATCCGCCGAAGAATAGACCAAGCAAGTCAAGGTCAGCCGCTGCGACCGGATGCAACGGCCTAGCCTCGTTCTGGCAATCTCTTTTCCTTTGTGCATCCTCGCGTTCACGGCACGCGATTCTGATACGCTTCAATGAAGCCAATTAGTTTTCAACTACTTCGACAAGGAAGGAAATCCGAACGTCCGTCCGCTCTTGTGCGGACACGACGCGACGGTGCAACGAACCTCGGAGTCCTCTTTGTTTCGAGAGGAACCTTTCCATCGAACGAATTAACAGAAAGCCGATTCCGACCTTTGCCTGACCGACTGACCACTCGGTCACCTGTTTCGAGCAACAGCATCGACGATGCGACCAATCAAATTCAATTTTCTTATGGCGTATTCAGATAAACCGAATCTTATTAGAGATTTTTCAATTAAATTCTTCGCTAAAAATAGACGATAATAAAAAAAAATCTGGTTTGTAATTGTCAAGATGGCAGTTATGGCGAGTACCCAACGATATGTATTCACCAACACCGTGGAGCGTCGCCGACATCCTGTCTGCATCCCTATGTCGGAGCCAGGGCTGCGCTCGAGTGGAAATAATTTAAAAAAAAAAGGCCGCAGCTTTGTCTTCCCCGAGCAATTGGCTCTTGTTCACGATTGCACCGCAATTTTCACCGTACTCTATATATGACGGTGCATCGATCAGTGCCACGAGCATATCTCGAGCAGGACGTAAGGTTCGAATTACACGAACAACGATCGTATCCACGCCGAGATGCCGCCGTATCTTCCTCGGCCCGGTTGATTCTCCAATTATTCGTTCCCCTTGGCCGTTATTCGTGCAACGGGGCTCTCCTCTCTTTTATCGTCGTCGCTTCTTAGAAAGAGGAGAAAGTGTTACACGTCGGGACGCGTCGATCGTAAAATAAGTGGTGGGTGATGTTTCGTGGATCCTGCGGCTGTTTACCCGGCGACGGACAATCCGGCGATGACGTTAGGCCGCAATTAACTAGACTCCTTTTGTGCTTGTCCTAGATTAACGTTAAAAAGTCCTTGGCTATGGATGGTAGATTTTGAAAAGTTACGAGATAATCGCCGGTAGGTAATGTGTTAAGGAGTGAAGATTCAGTAGCCAAAGTGGTCGAAGAGGCTCTCGGAGCTACCGATCGTGGAGGTAGCAAGAAGATCGTTGCAGCATCTTCCCGAATGTCGAGTGTTCGTAACTTTCCGACTACAGTAAATCCTTAAATACTGTCCAACAGACGTATTCTGGGCAGACAGCGTTTGCAATGCCGAACATAGAGAAGGACAAAACTACAATTAATGTTATTGGCGCACTGGTTCGGTCAATTGGAGACAATAAGCAAATTTGCAAAATTACATGAAATTTACAAAGCATATTGAATGTTGATGAATTTATTACCAATTTCATATTGGTATTTCAACATCTAGTTTGTTGGTTGGGTGACTTCGAAGGATTCATATTTGTCGTCATTTATCGATTGGCCAATACATGGATCAGTATCCTTTGATTCGTTGTTGTTTCAAATTGTCTCGGTTTACTCAGTCCACATACCACCGGCATGGAACCAACACGTGGTTTCTTGACTCTTAAGAATTTAAATTAATACATTTTTCTAAGCATGTGAGTTAATATATTCGTTTTTTATTGTTAATAAATTAGTGTTTTCTGCTTTTCCGGAAAGGCATTTGGCTAACAATATATTACCATTAGCACTCGAGTGGCGCCTCTGAGGCGCCACTAAAAATTGCTGTACTATTATTTAAATAATTGTTTACACTATCAGATATGTCGGTATCTAACCAATTACTACACATTTAAGTATTGTATGAGGTATTATATCAATTTCATATTTACCAAATTTAAAAAATCATACAGAATGGAAATATCGTAGGTCAGAAGAAACGTTTAATTTTCGAGTTAAAATAGCTCCGAATGCAAAGGGTTAATTAATTGATAAATTCTTACAGACTTAATACTGAAAATTTACATTCTTGAAAATGTTCTTAACTTAGACAGAAACGTCGAATTAAATTTCACGTAATTTTTGCAAATTTGCTTGTCTCCAATTGATCGAACCAGTGCGCCAATAACATTAATTGTAGTTTTCAACAATTGTCGATCGAGATACAGAGAACTGTTATAGAGAAGGACAGAATGAAATACGGATCGCGTGACCGAAAACCGTCGCAGTCCCCGGCACAGCGTTGCCAGGAGGTGGAGTGAGTAGGTACTAGACAACGTTTACAATGACAGCCCAGGACAGTATTTAAGGTTTTACTGTACCATGAATCGCTAGAGTGACCGGTAGCCATGACATCATTGATCGGATGAAGACGAGTCCGGTCGGATCCGTGGAGGATAAAGAGAGAGAGAGAGAGATTGATTGATTGATTATTTATTAGCTTTCTCAGCTACTTTGGTTTACATTTACAATACATTACTTTACATTTGTTATAACGAATTCCTTTAGCATTCTCTTGAATATGTCTAATTGTTCACATCGCTTTACTTGTTCTGGTAGTGCATTATACATTAATATTCCTTCATAAAATAAACTTTTTTGGGCACTTCTCGTTTTACGAAATTCAACTACAATATTCCCAGCTTGTCTTGTTTGCATTACATTTCCATCGGCTACTATTCTTAGAGAGAGAGAGAGAGAGAGAGAAAGAGAGAGAGAGAGAAAGAGAGAGATTGATTGATTGATTATTTATTAGCTTTCTCAGCTACTTTGGTTTACATTTACAATACATTACTTTACATTTGTTATAACGAATTCCTTTAGCATTCTCTTGAATATGTCTAATTGTTCACATCGCTTTACTTGTTCTGGTAGTGCATTATACATTAATATTCCTTCATAAAATAAACTTTTTTGGGCACTTCTCGTTTTACGAAATTCAACTACAATATTCCCAGCTTGTCTTGTTTGCATTACATTTCCATCGGCTACTATTCTTAGAGAGAGAGAGAGAGAGAGAGAGAGAGAGAGAGAGAGAGAGAGAGAGAGAGAGAGAGAGAGAGATAGGGCGAGGGAGAGGTGAGGTAGAAGAGACGAGGCGGGGAACCGTCATTAAGGCCATCCCGAAAAAGGAATCCGAACACCTATCCACATGATCAAACACCTGTATGACTGGCGTCCGGGACGATCGACGGGCCATTATGCGTTGCAAATGGCATAGCTACCGACGCGACGGAGACAGGAAGCGCGCTGGTGCTATAGAAGAGGAGAGGCAAGGCAACCGGGCGTCCTCTCCTCCTTCTCCAACGAAAGAGAGAGAGAGAGAGCATCGACTTCTCGCGCTCTCGTCCGATGCCGATGTGCCAGGCTACGCGAGTGAATCTAGTCTGTATATGGTCGGGCCCAGTCCGTCTGGCCGGCGTCCAGTCAATGGACGTGATTCACTGTTCGGCGACGGAATCTGAGGCAGACGGACGGACGAGAGAAGAGCCACGACCGTGTTGCACGCCGGAAGGGATGCGCGGGACGAGGAAAAGCAGAACCGAAGAGAACAGAGCACAGAACAGACAAGAGGAGAAGACCGTTTGCCCGCGATGGTAGCCATCGGCTCGACCCGGAGACGTCGAGCTACCGCAGTCTGCTCTTGCGACCACCATTTAAGGGGCTACTCTTCTTTTGAGTGGCATTTTTTAAAAATAATTTTCACTAATTTTGTTTCGGAAGAAACATTAACCCTCCGGATTTTCTACAAACACGAACTGCAGTATTTATGATATTGTTGGATAGGTGACATTTCGAATGGTGGAGAATTGAAAGAATTTAGTCTGTAGTCTGTGGAGGGAGAGTATGAATGAGAAAGTGGAAAGTAGTGTCAGGCAGCCGGAAGAGGAGGTCAAAAAACATAAATATTGTATATAGGTTAAAAATAAGACTGTTGTAAATATTGTTTCTCTCTCTCTATATATATATAGTAGGTTAAGGGAGTTGTAAGTTAGATAATAAGTTAGCGATAAGGCTAGATTATAAGAGCAAAGGGAACGGAAAAGGAGGAAAGTGTGTAAAAATATATATATATATAGTCTGTAGTCTGTTTGACATCTGAACGATGTCAGGCCATCATCGACGCATTTACAGGAGAGCAGTGTCGATACTCGTGCAATATCTGTAGAAAATAGTTTTAGCACTTTTAGAGGCGGTGGCTTCATTTTTAATTTCGTCCAGAGAATAAAGTTTTAGAGGTCTGCGCGTCAGAGCACAGCCGTGTATGATATCATTTAAAGGTCTCCCGGTCGAAAATGTCCGAGTTAAAATGATCCTTCGTATTCACGGGGTACGCGTTTCGTGTTTATTGGATTCCCCCGGCGCGTTCTTGCGGCTGCGTTTCTTGCGGCCGGCTGGCTGGCGATCGAGAGTTCTTGAGGCTGATGCGACAGCGAGCGGCGCTCCATTCATACCTGGCACCGTCTGGCTAGATACTCTATATGGTAGCCAGCCGGTCTGTCAATCTGCGCGAAACTGGAAAAACTCGATGGAACGAGACCGACGAAACGGGCGTGCAACGTGATACCGCGGCGGGACGACGATTTAGGCGTCCGCAGAAGAAAGGTTAGACCGAAAGCCGAGACCGAGGTAAAATTGATTTTCGGGGCCCCGATAGACGTGAACATATAAGGCGACCCAGACACCATCCTGAATACCCGTTTAGAGCATCCACGGTCTCTTATCTCGATCCCACCGGCAGATTTTTGCGCCGTTGATCCTCGCAAAAAGATCGCCATTAGCCGCGCTTCCTACATTTCCGAATTAATTTCCAGAAAACGAGCAGACCTTTTCGCACGCGTATCTATGCATGTTCGGAGTAGTAACACAAATTTTTGTGACGTGTTTTATTGAAAACATGTGCAGGTTATTAATTGAAATGGGCGGAGGGTCGAGCGACCAGTTGGATTGGATTGTCTAAATTAATTCTGACCGTTCTAGTTGTCTGAAAGAAACAGATGACGTCGCGTTTTATTCGTCTCAAATTTGAATGAATGATCTGAACGAAATTAAGAACATTTTGTGGAATTTTCACAGCGTAAAGATTCGAGGAGAAAAGCTCTTTTTCCGTTTTTGCGATTAACTGTTAACAATGTCGCTACCGATCGTTGACAGAGGGAGTGACGAAAAAAGATTACACGATAAAAATGTTCTCTTCTCGTAGAAGTCACCGCGGACCACATTAGCCCTGCCAGAGTATTGTCCAAAAATACCTGTTGGTAACCCCCGTGACAAAACCGAAGAAAAGAAGGCAGAAACGAGAAGAGGAGAGGAAGAAAAAAAGACGGGATCTCGCGCGAAGCCTAAATGTTACGATCAACGAAACGATAAACAGAACGGCATGGTGCACACCCACTGAGCTTCTGGACCCATAAAAATACCGATCGTTCGTTTTTTACTCCCGTGGGTCTCTGTCTTTTTTATCAGGCTTCCAGGAGAGCTCGCTGCGTTTCAAGAATCGTCGTCGCCGTTGTCGTCGCGTGATCTCTTCGCTTTGGTCCGCACGATCGTTCGGATTCCCTGGATTTTATGTCCACGCCTTCGAAGAAAATTGATACTTTCTTTCTCTCGTGAAACATCACGTATGCACAATTACTCCGTCAAAAACAATCTACGAGGGGAACAATAAAATGGTTGAACGAAGCGACGAGGTACGATTTCTAAGAAAATATAGGAAGACAATGTCTGAAGGTCGTGATTTTAATTGTCCATTCTGTTTAATAGTATTTTCAGGTTATTCTTGTCTCGATGTATTTGCGATGCTTTTATACATTTCGAGTGTTCAGGGTGGAAACACCCTCTAGTAAACACACCCGTATCGAACTTGTAAAGAAATTAGAAGAGTTTGAGAATATTATTAAGTCTTAACCGAACAAAAAATGGATTTCGTTCTGATATTTTTAGGAACGCGTAAAAAGGCGAGCCCTGACAACATTTCTGAGAATGTGTCGTGAACGAAAGGTTAAACATTCTCGCCGGCGTAAGATCAGACGGTTTTTCATGAAGCCGTGCGAATTACCAGAAAACCGCGGGAACGCAACAGCCTCGTAATCTTGCATAACAAACTTCCAACAATACCATCAAGCACAAAGAAGTTGTTCGATTTCCATGCGAGCGGCCCTCTGCGGAGAGAATATCGCATCTCGGATTGAATCGCGAATGCGCTAATAGAAGCTCGCAGTGCAGCTAGGCACTCTGTTGGGGCGTGTTTGTGTGAACGGAGAAGAAAACGGCGTGTATCACCCCTCGGGACTTCCTAGTCGAACGTACCAAAGAGCTCAGAAACTTCACACGCAGGTCCGAACAATCGTTGGAGCGACGACAGCGCGGAGCGAGCAGTGCAACAGAAGTGCATGCAGTGCAGCAATGCAGCAGCGGCAACGACAACGACAGCGGAGGCAGTAACGCGGGGCTTGAAACGAGATATCGTTGAATTGAATCCGCGGCAAATACCTCAGCTTTTCCCCTCGTGGTAAAGACATTCGAAGGGCATCGAAATGCATCGGCCGCAATTGCACCGCCGCTCCGCGAGTGCACCGTTGCCGCTCACCATCTACGGCTCACCTAAGGGGCGGTCCGGGGGCGGGGGAGAGGTAAAGGTGCAGCTGCAGCGTGCATACGGTCCTGTACCAGTTCGTGCAAGAGCAATAAAGTCTAGGAAGTTGCCTAGACCAGAGCGAGGCCGGCGAGCCGAGCGTTCTTAGCGACCGCTGCTTCCGGTGCGAGCGCGCGCGCGCGCGACCGCTCCCGTCACTTCCGGGCCGACACCGTGAGAGCCTGACTTAGATTCTTCGAACGGTCCCGCTTTGAACCCCCCTCCTACCACGTTTATGAATCATCGGGTTCCCTTAACTACACGCTCCAACAAATTGCAACTCGTTTTTTGTTTTTTTTTATTAGGTTGTTGGTAACACATGCTAATAAATGCCTGAAATAAAAATGTTAAACGATCGGTCATGAAACAGTACGCTACGGTTTCTTTTTTTTTTTTTTCTACTTCTGTTTTAGTTTGTGATAATCACAGGGCGTTGACGAACAATAGCGTATCGACAGCTGATGTGTCTTAACGCGTACCGGTGCTACTTGGGAAAAAAGGCAGATTTACATAATCACCGATAATCAAAAGCGAATGCGAGTTTAAATGCATCACGGGGAAAGGAAAAGTGTCGATTCCATGGAATTAAAACGAATCGCGGCGGACACCATTTCGACTCGTGGATGGAAATTACACGGTCATGTAACGGGCAACAACTTGTTTCCTAGCAACCCAACAATCCGTTTCGTTGTAACCATGCATTTACCCTTCAAATTGTCAGACAGTTCTCTGGTCTTTGTAGAACTGGCTGCTAGCTGTTCAAAGGGTTAATAAAAGTATACCGCCTCGGGTAGATTCTGCGTTATTATGCGCGGATCTACCGTAGAGACGTCTACGTAACACTCAAAGGGTTAATAAAAGCACGTCGCCGGCGGGACCATTCGTTTTCGAGAAGCTCAAAAAAACCGTATAAAATTCTCGGCTGTATTTTTTCAAATTGTTTCTCAAGCTGCAGGTCGGACGGTGTGTTCCACCTTCAATCAGCAAATGCGGTTGAACAAGACTGCAAAACTGCTGCGGGGATAACATCAACTACCAATCCTGAGAACCTCGCCATTTTTCCCCCGTTATTACAATATTGCAAAATCTTTCGTTGCGGCTCTGTAATTGACTTGCAGCGAAATTGCGTGAGCATGGAAGGGAAATTGGTATCTGCCAGTTATTGTTTCCTGCTTCCATCCTTTTGAACACTATCACCGCTATCGTTATTAAGACTCAGTTTCTACGTGTGCTGTTTTTTGCACCGCATCAACTTCTTTGATTGCTCTTACCCTTCGTACTCTTTTTACTACGTTGCGGGAGACCTTTTTCTTTGCAACAATCGCATTGTGAGGCAACGAATGATGGAAACCAAACGATTCCAGAAGAAAGCAATTACGATTAAATAATACTTCCCTGTTTTAAATTTTTTAAAAATCTCAAAACATTCTAGAATATATATAGAACTCCCTATTTCATTATATAATCGTTAGAACATCAAATGGTTAATTACAGAAGGTCAAGTCTCCTTGTTTTTCAACTTGTTAAAATTAGTGAAGGAACTCGTAAAACAACTCATAAAATTGCAATATATGAAATGATAAAAATTCACTGGTTCATACTATGCAGTGAAGACTTAATTATCAAGTAACTAAGAATGGCTAATGACGACATCGTCAAGTTAATCATTTTCGATAAGGGATTTGGAAAGTGGAAAGCCGAGAAATGCAAAACAGAATCCGACACCGGCGACTCGGTGATTTAATTGGACATTTCCCAGTTCCGCTCGGCGAACGGGAAAAGAGCTGTTTCGCGGGGCTATGATTCAGCTCGTTTCTCGCTTCGGCTCCGACGAGGAAGAGGAAGGTTGCAAAAAGAAGAGGAGAGAAAAAAGAAATGCGGCGAAGTGTCGAATATAGTTATTCGATTCGGTCTCGGGCTCAAACGTTATTCGCATATGGCTAGCCGCAGTCCCCTCGGGGACCATGTAATTACGCAACGCTGTTGCCGGCACGGTAGCATAATGCTCGCCCCGGGCTACTCACGAGTCTCAGCACCGATTTGCCGATTATTCGCCGACAATTCCGTGTACAGAGAACTCGCTGTCGTGTACTAGCCTAAGTATACAGGGTGTCTGACGGAGTTCCGTGGAAACTTCGCCGGCACATTCTACAATTTTAACATACATCGCAAACATTTCTTCCCACATTCTTCTAATGTTTTCGCCGTTTTAAATCGCACTTTTATCCGACAGAATCTACAGGCTATATATATTCTTTTATAGGCTGCAAATAATGTAAACATTTTTCGAATTTGTTCACAATTTTGTGTTTCGCCTATTTGCACTATAAATGCATACACAAATCCACAGTCTGATTAATTCTTTAATACTAGATTCACAAGGATACATTCGCGAAGAAAGTGTTCAATAGATTTATTTTTCCGAGCATCCAAAATGGGGCGGGAAGGGGGAAAAGGGAGGAGGGGGGAGGGGGTAGGTTAAGATTAGTTTGTAAGTTTTTTTTTTTGTAAATATGTGATAATGTGTGTCTATATCTCTCTCTCTCTCTCTAGTTATAGGTTAGGTTAAGTTAAGTTAAGTTAATTGTGTATAGTGTAAGTAAGGTTAAGTTAGGTTAAGTTTAGAGGATAAGAAAGGAAGTTGTGTATAAATGGAATTGTAACCCCAAGGGGACCAATTAAAGTATATATATATATATTTTTCCGAGCACATATTACGATGAAAAGGGCTGAAAATCAAATAAATGTATCTTCGTTATTTCTGTCTGTTGAATTCCATTCTATCTGGAATGTATCGAAATGATTGGCGAACGAGACAACGAGCGCCTGGAATTTAAGTAAATTTTCGGCAAAGAATGATGTCGGTTGGGTATGTTCGGTCGAGTCGCAGGGAACGGTGTGCGCGCTGGAGCCTCGAATAAGTTCGAGCGTTCCTTATCGATAGTCTCGAAAGGGCTGCAGATCGTAGCAAGGCCTTTCTCGAAGGAACACCGTCCGACGGTGTTTGTTCCCATTCCTGAGTTTATGTCCGCACGATGTGCCCCTCTTTCTCTGCGCACACGGTCACATCAGTAAGGTTCCGAGATTTACGTTGCACACGTGCACCAACAGTATCCGCGATGCACGTTCTCTCGTGCATCCCGCGTAACGAGACAACAAAACTCTTTATAAGGCACGGAATGCCGTTTTAATTTTTCACGTTGGCGAATGGGACGCAATATTCCACGTCGTGTTAAGAATATGATATTAGAGTTAAACGGCCGGGCACGGTTAATAATCAACCGGTGGTGTGCACGTGCGTTATTTTAGTAAACGTTAACGGCCACGGCGTGGCCATTGTGCCGTGGAAAACTGAAACCACGGTTACGTTCCATCGCCCATTGTTCTATTTCGTTGTTGTTGTCGTCGTCGTCGTCTTCTTCTGCGTTTGTACACTGGACAATCGACACTGTCGCCGGTCTTTTAGATTAGAGATAACACGCGGGGTTGGTAAATATTATCTTGTCCCGCCGCGAGGTACCTTTCATTCTGGGACATACAGTCGGTCAGGAAAGTCTGCGTGCACCGTTCAAGACAGAATCACTTTTCAAATTTTTTTACGGTTTTCTGCGCCAACACTTTTTAGAGGAAATATTTCACGTTATTCGTTCATTTGTGTATAGAAAAATTGACGTGCGAAATATTACACGCTGCAACGAATTACAAAATGAAATCGGTGTTAGAACGGACTTCGACGTTCGAACCTTTGGCGGAGCAGAATGCTCGAAATTAGCATAAATAAAGAGCAACCAGGAACCAATGTTCGCGACATTTAAATTTCGGTTGTCGGACTCCTTCGGCGGAACACGAGGCCAGTCCTCCGGTATTTTCTCTCTTGAATGTTCCGCAGGAGGATTGATATTTAATATTTCGCCAGGATCTTAAACAATTCCCTCGGTACGTACTTGTTAGGGCGTGCTCGTTCTGCACGTTGATCTTTGCTACGGGCTCTGTCCCTTATTTACATGTTACCGTGGTCGCGCGCGCGCGCGCAAGAGAAAGAATAAGAAGAGGGAGAAAGAGAAAGAGCTATCGGGAACGTGCAGCGGTGAACATTTCCATGGCTGTGCAAAGTAGAGAACCAGTGATCCGTCGTACCATAAATTCGATGAACGAGAAGACGAAGAACAAGAGGAATAAGAAGAAGAAGAATAAAGCGACGCCGAAGTTCCTTGAAGAGGGAAGACAAGCTTTAAATGGTGTAATACGGGAACAGCTTAGGCCGTCACTGCCATTTATTTCTGCCTTTCTTGCTCGCTCTTCTTCTTTGTCTTCGTTTCTCCCTCTCTCTTCAACTTCATGCTCCATCTTCATAGTCTTCTACTTCTTCTTCGCGTATTTTCGCCTCGTGTCGTCGTCTCTGTTGTTCTTCTTTCCTCTCCAGTTTGCGTGGCGTATGCATTATGCATGTAGACGAGCCTTCGTAATTTCACGTATCAGATCCAATGTCACGTTAGCTTAAAATCAATGCTGCCCATCCTTCCCCTTTCCGTTTGGCCCTGTGAACTCATCCCCGGAGCCCCCATCTGATGTAAGTCAAGGGCATTCCTGGAGAAACTTTACTGCACGTTTACTTGCATTACACGCCGATCTACCGGATGACGATACGATCTAACCCCGCGATGCGCGAGGATCCACTTGCTATTCATTTCACTTCGCGGCTATTTACATCAACCGGGCCCGGCACATTGGGACCGTTCCGTCTAACCGCGATCTCCGCGTCTTCTGTTTTGGTCATTACCATCCAAAACCTTCCGAAACTCTTGAAACCGACGGTAGTCATAACATTGGATATCAAGAATCAAGAATTTCATTTTTATTCACTCTTTTATATTCTTTCTTTTGTGAATGTTGCTTTCGATATGATTATTTTTGTGGCTTACGCTGTGTCCTAATAATTTCCTAGAATAGAAGGAAATTTTTCTCAATTGTATTTCAATTTTCAATCTCATGAAAATTATGAACAATCATAAGAGCGAAGAAGGGCTTAAAAAGACCCAGCAAGATAGGTCCGCCAGCCGGCACCGAGTGAACAATAATCGTCGCTATAGATGCCCGGCAGGCCGTTAGGTGAACGTCCGGCAGGAAAGTATAATACATCATTCAACCACGATTGCGTAATCGATTCCCGGCTGTTATCACGCATCCCCGGATTCTCCTGGTGATACGATAATAAAGAGTATCCCGACCCCCTGGCATATCCTCCCCGTTTCGCGAACGATGAGTCCGCTGGTAGCAAGGTATCCGGTCGTTCGTGTAAAGGCAGCCAATCACGGCAACGGGCGGGGAGCAACCGGGGCCTGACTGTGTTGTATATCGTTGTTTTGCCACGTCTGCCAGCAGTCTAGACTCTCCGAGTTCTCTCGGAGTCCGGTCGCGCGACGTCACCAAGTGAATTCACCTTTAGGGCGGCGATAAACGTCCCCGGGACTCGGCTGTGTTTTGTAACCGTGGCTGCGCCAGGTAGCCGGCCAGCCTTGATTGCTTCCCCTAAGAGCACTCCGGCCAGGTCGGCCTCTCTTGCGTGTTCTCTACGCGATGGCAGCCTTGCCTCACCTTGCCTCGCTTCACCTTGCCTCGCCACGCCGCTCGCGAATCACCGATTTCGCTCCGATCCTCTCGGCCACCGACGAATTTCAATCGACCGGATCCTCTCCGATCCACACCCCTCTACTCCCCGCTCCGATTCGCTTCGACTTTCTTCCTCAACTTCCTTTTCTGGACCGCGTCTCGGTTTTCGAAAAAGAAACACCGCGCCACCCTTAAGCCCGCTGCCAAAATCGACTTCGGAAACCCTACAGACCTCTGGATATCGAGTGAAGTCACTTTTTCAGGAACATTATTGTGATTACGAAATTGTATATTATTTTGTCGGAACATGACTATTTCCAATTTGAATAAATGAAAAGAATTTCTTCATTTACCAAATCCATTTATTTCGTTTTGCTTTTCGAAATTGTTGTAAGAAAATCTGAACGTACGCAAACGTCGCCAATCTTTTGATTACAATCAACCATATGTCGCGTCTCTAGCTGTGCATCAATGAAAAGCATGTCTGCAGCTGCTCTCATGCATTTCTAACGAAGTCTCCCTTTCGAATCCCTGAAATCGTAGAATTTCTATGTAGACTCGAGGATCTCCTGCGATCTCGAAAATCCTCATGCTTCGTAGCCGTCTTCTCTGAAGAAGATAGAAGCCGAAGGAACCAGTTCCTGTCGAGGGAAACCGACTCACGGTGGTTGAAATTCCCGAGTTGAAATTCTCGAAACCGGAGAAGAGAGATTTTCAGTGCAGGGTGATCTCGGTTGGAAATTCTCCTCCTGCCGTGCTCCTGTTTGATATTTTCCTGGACCTGCTTTGTCTCAGCGGTTTGCCCCTGATGGAACCTGTGGGCTAGGGATCACGGTGAGGGACGAGGGGCGGCGCAGTTGGCGAGGCAAGGCGAGGCACACAAGAAGAGGAGAAGAGGACGTCAGAGTATCTTACAACGACGGTGCATGCAGCCTCCAGCTGCACCCGCGATGCACCTGCCTCCCTTCATTCTGCAGCGTGCCTCTCGCGGAGAAACTTTCCAAGAAACCCAACCACTCTCGCACCGTTTTTCATCAATTGTTCTTGCTAGCACATTCATGCATCCTCATCCTCCTCCCCCTCCTCCACCTTCTTGCCACACGCTTCTCCTCGTCGACTCTTTTGCTATACCTACACCGCCACCCTCTCTTTATCTGCGCCTCCTCTCGCTTTCTCACGCTTCCTTTTGCCTTCCTTTCTTTTCCCTTTCCCTTTCATTTTCTTCCCGCGAACGCGATCCCGATCCGAAGTTCCGCTCTGCGCCAGAATTTATGGGGGACACTGTTCTAGGAAGACTTCACGGCGATTTCGCTCGAGGTGAGACGTGCTTCCAGCTCTGGTTAGCCTAAGCGTCTCTACCCTTTAATGCTCGGGCGGAACGTAAAATTCATTCTTCTCTTAATAATTCTAATTAGATACGTGTAACTGTATTTTTACATCCTTCGCATTCTTCAGTCCTCTTATATTTTGAAATATTGAAATTTACAAGCCGTTGTGTGTCTACTAATTTTTGCCGCGAATGCACAAAACGCGAATAAGCAATGCAGATTTCTTTTGTATTTTTGAAAAATTAAATACAAAAATATCGTCGCAATTGTTTGGATTTTATACAGGGTGATTCATGAAACATGGTAAACTTATTGCTAGATATTATATTAAAAATGATAAACAGGAAAGTAGATACTAATTTTAAAAATGGTTGCCATTAAACTGAAGAGCGCAAAAGTTCTCCAATTAACCGAGTGTTCAGCTTATTTGAAAAAATAATAAAGTCTTCGCATTTCGCGTACCAGTCGAAAACGAAGCGAACATTTCGTTGGAGTCTCGTGCAATAGAAAATAGAATGGAGGACTGTGGTCCGGCGACGCAGGAGCCATTCAATTCCAATGGAACGAGGAAAAACTGTGACGAGAGATGAAAAATCTCGGCGAAAGGGAACTCCGTATCGTAAGATGACGTAGTTTCGCAGGGCAACAAACGCGGTTAGAGAACGAAAGCGAGAGAGAGAGAGAGAGAGAGAGAGAGAGAGAGAAAGAGAAAGAAAGGAGATAGAGAGGGCTCGGCGTGCATTGCTGGCCAGATATTACTCTGCATTGAGGACGGCATGGCAGCAGCGTTATAAGCCACGGGTTTCTTCGTCAAGGAGGGCAGGAGACGCACGGAGAAACGGACCCTCTCCGGCTCGGAGATCCTGAATGGTAATGATTATAGCAAATTGCTCTTGCTTGGCTTGGGGGTGCCTAATAGCCACTCAGTGGGGCTGTTGAAATCGTGCACCCCTTCGTTCAACCTTTGATCCCCCCGCCCGAGTCAACCCTTCAAATCTTCATTGTTTCCACCCTGTTTCAAGCGCGGGTAGGACCCCCAGTTCATCCCCCCGACACCCCTAACCACGGTTTCTCCCACCGATGTTCTCTCGATATATGTCCTGGGCTTGGCTGCGTGCTCGTCTGGCGAGATGCACTTCCTTGCCTCTATGCTCTCTCGCCCGCCTCGTTCGGTTTGTCTGTTTGTCAGCCACCCCTCTTTTGTCACGGGACCAGGGGTAGAGGGGGTGGAAATACTCGCGCGCACCGACTGAAAGAGAGAAGAGCGAAACAGAGAAAGAAAGAAAGAAAGAGGAAGAGAGAGAGAGAGAGAGACCAGGGCTCTCTCCTCCGTTAATCTTCTTGACTCGTCGCCGTCGCGGCTGATCGTTGCGTCGCGTACGTGGCCCGGCTTAATTAGTCCCGCGGCTTTTCGAAGGATCGGCTTTTTAGTGGCGCGCCGAGTCGCGTCGTCGCGTCGCATCGCACGGAATCCCGGCGACAGAGCCCCCAGCCCAGACAATGGAATATTAGATTGTTACCCGGTCGGACCGCCCGCTTTTTTTTTCATCCCAGCCGCAATATAGTACTTGTTTTGTTATTATCGTTAAGACGGTTCGTAAGCATTTCGTTCTTCAAGCCAAATGTTTGATAAATGTTTGGTATATTACCAATTTCATTCGCCCCAAACTTACGTCGACCTAATTTACATTTTAAAAATCAAATTCATCTCATGGATGACTTCGGAGTAAACTTTCAAAGCACAGATACCACCATATCCTCCAATGACGAACTCTATCGAAGATATTTCTGATCCTTCAAACCATAAACATTTGGGTGAATATTGCTTATTAATTATTCCAGAGCCTGTCGCGTTGGATCAGCCTAAGGATCAGCTTAACGAGGCTGTTGAAGAATAGAAGTCGGTCCAAAGAATATCGGTTTTGGGACAACGTTGTGTCCAACACTGGTTTCCCATAACACGGAAATTTGGCGGCGGCTAACTACCCTGTAGCACAGGGGTTGTCTGTCAGTGTATCCGGTCGGTGTTCGTGTAGGTGATTCGAGTGCACGGCGGCGCGCGAGTTAGCCGAGATGAGAATAGGGCCGAGTATGCAAGGCAAGGCAAGGCAAGCGAGCTAGGAGACGCTAGTGGCCCAAGTGACTGACGTGTGCCGGGAGTGAGTCTTCCGGGGCTCGGACTCGCACACTCGGTGGAATGGCCTTTTCGAGTTCGCCGGAATAGAAGAAGCCGGCCAACGTGGTAGTCGGAGACCGGAGGAGGCCAACCGGTAGAGAAGACGACGTAGCAAAGAGGATCGGGAACGAGGAGACCGGAGACTGAGAGACCGTGGAACGGAGAGACCGCCTCCAGGGGCTATGGTCGCTGCTGCCCACGCCGTAGCCCATCTATCCACGTCCGCCGTGGCCACCTGCGCAACTTGACAGCCGGGCTCTAACGATGCGCATACGTAGGATCCTTCCAGAGGCTGTGTCCGAGGACATAGTCGCCCCGTAGTCGACAAACCAGACTTCTGGTAGATCGATGGATCCGCGAAAAGAAGTTAGCCGTGATGAGGTGCCGAGTCAGGCTAATGCCACGAACTCACTCTGTTCCGTCTGCATAATTCCGGCTTATTACCCGGCTGCCGAACTGTTCCTTGCTCCTGGCGCTGATCAGTTACTAACTTCTGCTCTCTTTTCTAATTATGCTTCCGAGACAGCTGTGGGAAATTGTGCTAGTGCCATTCACCCCTGTAAGCTTCACTAAAATGGTTGCTTAACCCTCATCCGTCCCTCTGTGTCAATTTGACACAGTTTTCCTGAAATAAGTTATACCGTTCGGTAATTTGTAAGTAAATTTGTCCAAAACTTGGTGACTTTTATTTTTTAAATGCGAAACATATAACCGCAAAAACCTAACATGTGAATGTTAACTCATCAATTTGAATGAAAAAAAAACATCGAAAAGTAACTGTTTGTCTTGTTATTTTATCGTTTTTTTTTGTATCACGTGTCAATTTGACACCGAGGGACAGATTCAGTTCGCGAAATGAGGGATGGATGAGGGTTAATACAACCAATCGTGGATTATCCATCATTTCATTTCTTTATTTAAAGACACACTTGGATCTGCAATAGACTGCATTACTTTGGAAATTCTTATTCGAATGAACCATTTGTTAATCTTTTTCAATATTGAAAAATTCCGCGGACTATTCAAGAACCGGTAACTAATAAAGGTTATACACAATCGACGACGTAAAATTACGGTCTCTCTTACCACAAGGATTCATTCAATCGTTCGTTCATTCATTACATCTAGCTATCTACCATCTGGCGTACCTATTATACCGGGTGTCCCACAAACTGCAATAACTGAAGCTGATGTCGCGGAAGAGACTTCTCAGAACCACTCTGACGTCATCCAACTTAACATTAGGTTGAGTTGAAGTTGTGTGATTACTTTCTACGAGTTCTAATCAAATTCAGTTCGAGCGACGAATATAGTCGGAGAAATTAATCATTAGCTTTACACGATCAATTCTGTCATCCGTGTATTCTTCGTGCCATATTTATAATCGTAGCCAAGTTCCTCGGACATCGAATAGCCGAAAAGGGATCGCGGAGTAAAATATGGCGTCTGGTTGCACCTAACTATTAGAATCCACTGTACCGTGGTATACAATTAGAATCGGATTGTGCTCTCGGTTACAGCCTATTACATCGGACGGTAATAACAATAGGAAAAAGAGAGAGAACGAGAGGGGGGGAGGGGATGAAGAGGGTGATTCTCCGCAAGAGGATCGAAAATTTTACAATAGCCGTCGGATTCGTTCGTCGCGGAAAGGGCAAATAACACTTAGCTCACGACTCGGCCGTGATTTACGACATGTTTATGTTCCACGCAGCAAGCCGGCCGTCATTTGTTACGAAGGCCAATCTGTATTTAAAATAACCGGAGCCGGGCAGCCCCCGATTTTTCGCGGGGATCATCGTGCATCCACCACGGCTAGATCTTCGCCCATTATTTCACGGTCGTGGTTATTGTGCGGATACGGTGTTAGCTGACTATAAATTACGGTGAATTCTACTATTCATCACCGCGGCGTGCGCTGAACTTAGGACCCCAATTACCTACATTTTATCTTCGCGCCGGCCATTAATCACGGCCACGGCGCGCGTAATGAATGGCTTTTTCGATAACAATGCAAACGTTGTCACAATAAATATGATTTTCACCGGTGAACCCGCGCCGGCACCGATTTACACGGGTCCCGGGGTCCGAACTGCTTCCGAGACGCGTAAGCTGCCCGTGTAACTCGCCTAAGTACACACCCATGAGTCCCATAAGTCATCGAGCACCTGGTTGTTCCGTGGAAAATAGAAATCGCTTGTGCGAGGCAATCTTGATCGAATGATTTATTTTATAGTAATGGTCGTGGATTTTTTTTTTTCTGTAGGGCGGACCGTTCTCGGTGATAAACAAACTGACAGCGGTTTCAACGAGTTACAGTTGGAGAAAGCGATATTGAATTAATTGTACTTTATGGTTGATTGTGTCTCGCGCGTACGTGTTTCGTGTACATGCAACGAGCAACTCCTAATGGCTCTGAATTGAATTCGTACTGAATTGTTGTAGGAGGATAGCAATTACACTGTGGTCTTCATTACGTTAGTTTCTGTAATGGACTCGCTGCAAAGGTAAGCGATACGGTATTGTCACGAGTGCACCACCATTAAGTAGAAAAAGCTAGACTTGGACAGACACATTAGTTAAATCGTGAAACGTGTCTCACTCGAAATCTAATTCTACTGCTATTAATGAGTTTATTTTTTTTTATTGAGCCACTGAAACCTATTATAGGTTTATTTCGGCTTTAACAAAGATACACTAGATTTACAGTTTGAGTACATTTACAATATGACTAACCACTAGAGATGCAGATTACAATCGTTTAAAAACTTTAATGAGTTCATAATACATATATTTGCGTCAAAGACAAAGAAATATATAAGCTATTGTTACTAGTTTCCGGAAAAATATATGACACGTATTTTCTTCGACCATCATCAACATTGGAATGGCGAAAGCGTCTCACGATTCAGTGAACACCAGAGAAATTCGAAAAATACGAACGACCCTATCGAACAACGACCATAACTCGTAGAAGCAGCGACGGAGAACATGAGGGGGGCGAATGTTCGCGATAAAAGTGCGCGTTTCTACGGATTAGTGTCTGCGGGCCGATCGGCTGGCCGGAAGATGCTTTCTCGAGGTTTCCACGTAAAGCGCTGTTCAAAAACTGAAAGCCACTAAGGTCCGCCGAGCCCCGGGGGACAATGGACCCCTCTTCCTTCTCGTTCTCTCGTTCGGCCAGAAGGCTGGCCGAAGGTTTTCAGCGCCCTAGTGGTCAATTTCCCACTCAGACGGAATCATTAGTCTACGGCCACGGCACAGGGTGCTCTCGCACTCTCCCTGACGGCAGAAGTACACTCGATGAGCGCGCCAGAACCGACCGTACACTAAAACCAAACTAAAAGCAATCAGAGATCAGGAAGGGCGATATCCTGCCACGAATATAATCCTTGCCTGCCGGCGCGGCGCAGACAGCCCAGGGGGTACTCCTGGCCGCGCGCTCTTTATTATTTCTGTTTCGTGCTCTCTCGCGGTCGCTCTCGTTGTCTTCGATTGGCAACGATTTGTTCGGTCCTGGTGTCCAGACTGGTTGCGTTTTACAACGACGACTTTATGGTTGATCCGCGTACAGATTGCTCGCAACCACATGCGACGAATCACCGAGGAACAGATGCTATAAAAAGATAATTATTCTTCAACCCCTTCCACCACCATTTATTTTACGGTCGCAGTGATTACTAGACATTTTTTACTTCTTCTTCGTTAAGATGTTATATATTTCGAATTATTTATACTTAAATTAAACGTATTTTTTCGTCACATAATCATCGTACAAACGTCAAATTCGATACACACTCACCCCCAAGCGGACAGTATCGATTTCTGAAAGAAAAAGGGAGAAGATGCGAACAGAAAAGGTCCCGGTCGAAAGGGTTAATGCATCAAGAGTTCCCCGAGGACTTCCGATTGAATTTTCCCGCAGGTTTGCATAGGAATCGAACGTATCGCTTCGACGATTGAGCAAGCAGATGGAAGCTGAAAGGATGAATAAAACCGCGACGTCGCGTTCGCGCATAAACAAAATCCAGGAAAGACACGAGTAGAGATAAAAAAGGACAGCAGGGGGGGAGGGAGGGGAAGGATCGAGCGATACAAGAGAGGAACGGTACGCCTACTTCCTTTCAGGATAATCCATGGCCTCTAGGATTGTATCAGGCTCTACGAGAGTGAAAAAGGAACGAACCGCAGGAACCAGTTCGCAGAATGAATCCCGGGAGGATCGTCTTCTCACGCTACCGGATAGTCGCCGACTAGTCGTAGATAGCAATCGTAATTACACAACCACGGATGCGGTTGATTTGAGGTATAAACGCGGTGTCCCTCTTCGTTTCATTCAACGTCCTCTTATTTCCCTCGCTTTCTCTTTCGTCTGCGCCCTCTCGCGATGCTCCTTTTCCCCTTCGCATTCATTCAACGTCCCTTCTTCCACCGTGCGTCGTCTTCATAGGCCTGTGTTTCGGTTTACTCTCTTTTTTTTGTCCCCTGTCGTTGCTTCTTCTTGTTCGCTTCGACACTTTTCTACGACCCGTCTCCAATCTTTTCCTGCGCTTAGACTCTTTCTGCGATCCTTTCCTGCTTCGCGAGAAGCTCGCGTGTTTTCGATACCGCAAACGCCTAGTACCTTCGACGCGACCAAGAGACGCTCGAAAAGAATCAGGTTGAACTTTTATTTCGCTGGACTGCTATTATGTTCGGTACTGGTCGTTATAAGTACACCGCGCGTTTATAAGAAAAATTAACGGGTAAAATAGAGCAGGATGCAAACATGACTGAAGATCTCAGTATTTTTAATGTATCGTGATGACAAAAATGAGTAGTAATTTAAACCAGTAAAACCGATAGAAAAATTTAAAAATACTATAATATTATTTTCAGCCTATGAACATATTAAGAGAACCAAATTAATTTCATTCCAGTTTGTTGCAAATCAGGTAGAAAATTTTTATTTTGCTTAAAAATCCGCTGTCTAATCGTGATTATGATGTGTGAAAATTAATTTTTGTCTGTTTCTTCTTTCTCACAGAAATATTTTATTTTGTAACGTTTTCATTCATAAAATGCCGCAATTAATTTTTCCTGAAAAATTTCGAGACTTTTTATGCTAGAATACGTATCCAATCGATGGTAATTGACACGATCGAAATATACAGCTATAATAGCATAATAACACAACGAGGAGACGGTTCGCGTCTGAAAGATAGCATCGTTTATCGGGAATCTAAAGGGCCGGCGATTCGCCGCTATCAAAATTAATTAACATCGGTAAAAATATCGTTCGATCGTGTTGCCGGGTCGCGTCGTAATTTACAATGCGACGCATGAAGATCTATCATCGATAATTGAACAAATGATTGGAATAACCACGCTGAATAACGCAGCCCCATAGATCATATGTTTTCAGTCGATTTATCTACGTAAAGTCCAGCCACGCAAACCATTCGTACGCGTATCCTTTCGAATCCACCTCTGCGAATACGAGGGCAGCCACGCACCGAAAAACCAAAGAAAAAAAAAACGAAAATAAAACCAAAAAAAATAAAAAAAGAAGGAATCATCCCGGTCCGGTGAGCATAGCAGATTTAATTGATAAAGCCTGAGCCGGCCGTGCACGAATGAATTACGCTACGCGAGATTAATAGTAACAGATAGTATTAAGTCGCGTAAACGCTGATACGTTCGTCTCATTTTCAGGGTTTATAACGCCCGATAACGTTAACCGCGACGCGACGCAAGCGTTGTTTTATTTTCGCAGGACTGTCATTCGGAACGTAGGGGATGCCGAACTTGATTAGACGTAATAAAAGGAACTCCGGGACTCTCGTGGCTTCCTTTCGAAGCAATTAACTCACCAGTTTCGCGAGATTTATAGTTACAGCCGTGCGGAGAGGAAGATTTTAAGAACGAGTTTTTTTCTGCAACGCGGTGCCTGCGATAGTTTGCGGTGTTTTATTGGCTGAGCTTGTCCGGAAATTTTTATATTCCTATAAACTCGCGCACTTTACACGGCGAATTTCTTCGGCTAAACTTAGGGCCCACGAAAGCTGCATGGGTATATTTGTTTTATAATATTTGTCTTTAAGAAGTCCTATTGTACATTTGTATTATCTGATACGATAATGAAGGAAAACACACATTTTCTGTGTTACGAGGAATGTTGAAATTTAATAATAAAATGAATTGGAAGATTTTACGATTTTATTGGTTTCGGTGCGGCGTTTCAATGTCGCGTCGATACGGGACTCTTTCCGAGGGGAGCACATTGTAGTTACACGAGCAAGTCTCGTCGAGTTTCAGCTGACATAACCGTCGCTAATTACCAACCGTCCCGATTGCCTCGCCAAATCGGCCCCGATGCGTCTTCCGCACGCGCGTATGCGTGCGCGAGTCATGTGCATCGGCGCGTGCATACTTGCACATCGTGTCCTCGCTCGACACTACCCACGTGCACCCCAGATTGTGTCCAGCATATTCAATGGCTCACCGGGAGGGTAAATTCAATTAACTACACACGTCGAAATTAATGAATCTCCATATTATGCGCGAGACGGAAAAATCTTATCTCCTCGTGCGAATGATGAACTACCCAATCGAAACGTTTGATATATAAAATCCACAGGCATGCACGATTATCATGTTGGATTTAAACAATTTAATTACGCAAGTATTGGCAATTTGCGTAATTTCTGTCAAAATTAGTTGAATTTAGTAAGCAACTATTACGATAATAGACTGCGAACCTTTACGCAAATTAATATTGTTCGTTTGCATCGATTGGAGAAGAAGGGATGAAATTTGGTTTTTCGTCCCTTAGCGACTTTAATCCCTCAACTTCCAGTTCGAAACCTGCGGTAGGTTTCAAACTTTCCCGACGTGTCAATATTTCCAGAAACACGCATTCGCGCAACAGGTTGCACAAATATCGAGAAAAAAGGGATTTCACATTTGCAGCCGCGCACACGCAATGGACGTCATCGGTAGACTACTTCGTCATTTTCCGAATGTTCAACGAGCAGTTTAATCTACGACGATACATTGTAGATTGTAGGTAACTATTCCATAACGTATTTCACTGACTAGGTCGGATAATCGAGGCTCCACTCTACCGTGGATTAAACGCGTACACGTGATCCAAATTGTGTCATGTTTGGAGTCATTTTAACCAGGAAAGCGTCACGGTGTTAAAACTTTCATGAAAAAGTAATTAACCCTTCGCTGCATAGTGTATCATATCTGATACAGTTAAGAAATCTGGTATATAATTAACTAAGAACGTATTTTCATACTATTCTAAATTATGTTTATTATTCTGAAAATGTTGTTTTAATTTTATAAAATATTTTTCCCTTCAATAAAACAGAAAAACTGACCTTCTTCCAACTTTTTCATCCCAATTAAAAAAAAACCATGAAGGGTTAAAAACATAAAATAGAGTTCTCCCTGGATCAGTATGAATATCTACACGATATAATTGACACTTCGGTCCAAAAATTTCCACGATCTTCCACAATATCGAGGTATCGGTGTAATCATTTGCGCGTGCGATTCCATCGCGTTAACCGCGGATTGGTTCATCGACGTTGACGAGGGGTTGCGTAAGGGACGGAACAACATCGAAGGGAAAATCGTTGGGTTTGCACGCGAGGAAAACGCACCGTTCATGAATGGTGCTGTATACGTAACGCTCGGCGCGTATACTCCTCCGCGCAGGCTGGCTCGCACGCGCGCGCGAGTGCGAGCGTGAGCGCGAGCGAGTGCGACCGCGAGCGTACACGTGTAACGCAATAGGTATGTACCATAGAGTTACGCGAACCCAATAATACGTCTGACGGCTGTCTAGACGGGGCTACGAACGATCGGCGTGTGCGTGTAATCCAGCGCGGCCACAAATATACCGTGTGTATACGAGCCACGTACACGTTAATGGTCGCCGAGAGTGCGTGCGAGATGCGAACCGCTTCTCGCTCTGGACTACGTGTCCTGCGTGTCCTGCGCGCGCTCTCTCTCTCTCTCTCTATCTCTCTCTATCTCTTTCTCGATCCCTCTCTCTCTTTCTTTCTCTCTCTCTCTCTCTCTCTCTCTCTCTCTCTCTCTCTCTCTCTCTCTCTCTCTCTCTCTCTTTGTCCACCGAACCTGTTAGACGGATAAGGACTAAACCCCTCGCGGCGAGTAACTGGACTGGCTCCGCCGATGCTGCGGCGAATTGGTGGCTTTTGAGATGGACCTCATGAACATTCCTTCAATATCTTCTTTAAATCTTCTGGAACCGGTCCGTCCTTCAGATTAGTTTCAGTCAAATTCTGGTTTAAATGGACCCTCCCATAGACACGGTTTACCAATACCGATTGATGGAGCAGTGATTTTTGTAATCTTCGGTAGAGAGGGCTTACGAATCCCCTTCACAGCTTCTCTGAATTTTCTAGGACCCTCTCGTCCTTTTAATGTCTTCGGGAATGATTTGATATAGTTTGTATATTTTTACTTCGACTGTGCGACAATTCGTCCTTCTAGACTAGTTTCAGTAAAATTCATTTGTAAATTTTGCTGTAGTACATTTTAACATAATTGGTTGATATTTTTGTAGAGCTTATCAATTTTTATTTCGACGTCATTTCTTCGATTTCTTCTCTTAATTTTCGGGAACTGATTCGTCCTTGCTGAATAATCTTAGGAAAATATTCATTTCTGAATGGCTCCGGGAAATTTCTGATTTTAGCAACATGTAATCAATTGATGTATTATAATATCAAATTTTTGTGTTTTATTAGGGCATATTGCCGACTCTAACAGATGGCAAAGGAGCGTAGATTCATCAACCTTCCTCATCTTGTAATATCATTTAGTACACTGTGTAACAGGTACAATTTTCGCGGTAACGTTTATTATATCCTTCTTCTTTCCACATTAACGAACGCACTACGCACCGTAGGTAACGCTACCGATTCGCTACCCTGTGTTTAAACTATATTACATTCTTCTGAAACATGAAGTCCGTCCTATGAGAAATCTCCGACAAACACTGGTTGCAGAACACCGGCATAAATTATACGGATTTATGATTAATTAATGGTTAATTTACGAAACGTATCATCATTTTCTCATCTGAAACCGCCCTTTAAAGACGACCGAGAAGAGTCGGGGAACATCCTTGAACACTGCTTCGAGTATCGCATCCTCGCACATGACGCTAGTGTTGCTTGTAGACACAGCGTCGGGCGCCGTGATAAATGATCTATTGATCCTTGTCGATCTCCGTCGCGGAAGCTCCCGAAAAGAAAATTCCAACAATTCCAACGAATATCAAATAATCGAAAACTGTGTACTATATGGAAAATAATTTTCGAAGAAACATTTACAGATCATTGTAAAACTTTGTTCAGAAAACAATTTGTATAGAAAAATGTATGTCTTTATTTATAGATAAATGTAGAAAATGAATGTGTATCAAGAAGTAGACGATTCAAACATTTTCATTCCCCTGGACTTTCGTTTGAAAAATGATAAAAGGATTTGTTCGAAATTCATTTGTTTAGTGCAGCCGACTGCAAACGAACGAAGATTCCAAAGGGATGGTCGAGCCACCGAAACGATTAGCAAAATGAAGCAAAACGTAGAATTGAAGGGGTGAGAACGTGTTAAACGCGAACTGGTTAAAATGGCGACGAGGACAGCCGCGTACCAGCAGCGGTGCACACCGTAATTATCCGTTCCTCCAATTTGCAAACTTATATGTAATTCAAATCGGTGCTCGGCCGCTAGCTAATGCAATAATAATGGCTTCGTGGAAATTTCCGTCGCCGGATGCGCCGGCTCGAACAATCTTTGCGAAACACGTGACGTTGACGGTCTAGGAAATTCTCGTTTAAATCTCGAGTCGAGCTAATCGACCTAATCGCACGAACGCCATCAGAAAAACCGCGAGGATCCTCGATCATCGTTCAAACGAAACACAATTTGACTCGTTGGACATAACAATTTCGAGACTCCATAAAATATTACCTCTAACGCCATTGGAATTGCTGTGACAAATCGAAATAATTTGAAACTCGTAAATGTGCATTATTCGTACAACATTTTCCTTCACATAAAAATCGAAACATAATTAACCACTACGCTTTTATTTTCCAGTAATTATAACTTCGTTGTCGTTCATAATTTTTTAAGAGGATCAACAATTATTGTATGCTTATAGTTCTCCAATATGTTGACGACAACAGAATAGAATTCAATTTTGGGTTAAAAAAAATTAACAGTAGAACGTGTTTTTAAAAATCGTGTAAAAATGAATAAAATGTTTTGAAGGAAAAAAGTCGGAACGAATAAAAAAACGTGTTTTTGAAGATCGTGTGAATATGAATAAAACGTTTTGAAGGGAAAATGTCAAAATGAATAAAACCAGTAAAAATGAATCATATGAAAAAAGTAGTGTCTTAAGAGGAGCCCCAGGTGCATGATCTCTGGCTACAGAGGCATCGGATTGACCCAGTATTTGGCGATGGGGGAAAGAGATTCACCGACTACCGAGATCTCTTTCCATTCCTCCGGGTTGCACAGTGGTGGCTTGAGTTCCTCTTTGGTCTTTCGACTGAAATATCGCGTGCACCCACGCGATATTTTTGTCCTCCGGAGGACGGCTGGATCGCCTGAAGCGGGACCGTGGCTCGATTTTCTGGAACTGGTCTCATTGAGTATACCTATTTATAGGTGCACGCAGCCCACAATGATTTGACAGCGCCCGGCTGAATGAATGGCTGTGTTTCTGCGGCTGAAATCATTTCACGCGAGGGACCATCTTGTGTCTTATTCCTGTCCATTGTTGTTCTTATTGCGTTCCTCGAATAAACGAACAGAAGGATTTCAAAGGATCACACACCATTCCGTGCTTCTGTAAACTGTTGTCTCGAGATGTCAATTAATTATGAGCTTATTCGTGTAATACACCGGAGATAAATTGTACATGCAATTAGGCGTATGGAGCTTTTGTTGTTTTCAGAGAGGGTTCGAAATCCTTCGTTATGGTTCATACTAAATACTTGTCCAATCTAAATTGATGCTCTATTTGACGGAAATTAATTGAACAAGTCACTCTGTATTTTCAATCAAACTTTTACTGGTTGATAATTTCTTCTTTCAATAATTTTAATAAATTGAAAAGAGGATGTACTAATATTTTTTAATTCTTCTGTCTTCACTATTTGGTATTTTTAGTAAAAAAACATCTTGAAAATTTGATCTTTTCTGCTAATTTAGGGCCGATGAACAGAACAGAATAAAAATTAAAAAACGTAAATTTACGGGAGTAGCACATAAAAACAAAAAAAAATGTTGAAAAACGTATATTTACGGACGTAAACAGCGAAAGGGTTAAATAAAAGACTGAAGCTAACAGGAAGTGGTTGGGAACACAAAGGAGAAAAAAGCAAAGGTGCAAAAGGTTAACGTTCGACCCGATTAGTATTAAATCAGCGTATCTCGTTGCGTCTAGCTCAGGGTCTGGCGTCGTCTGTTGGTGTGTTTTGTCTTCCAAGGAGCGCACGAGACACAACTAAACTGATATTACACATAGTATACCGAGGATTCAGATAATGCCTCGATCATGTTCGCATTCTTAGACCCGTGGCATCGATTGCCCGGGTATCGAGGTCCGATTGCGTCGTACTCCATCACGCTCGGTTTTCCACGAGCGAGCAGAGCGATCGGATCGAATCGAATCGAATCGGATCGTGTGCGCACGACGCGGCCGATGGAATCAGAAGAACGCGATCGCGATTACCGGGGAACGGACGGCTCATTACCGCCCCGGGTAGCATTTGCATAATTACCACGGTTTTTTTTACGGGGATAAACGCAGGAAACTGAGACGCGCCGCCGCTGAACCCGGAGGAAGCGTGAATTGCCGTTTCTTTGACCGGTCCCTTCCGTTTTCCGATTGTTTCGATCATTTTCGTTTCGTGGGTAATCGCTACCCCCGTCCCCTGATTATAGATCCCCGGGTGCCGTTTCATCGTAGCCGCTAACGATCACTTACGAGCTGATCTACTGGCAAACACCCCTAACTGGTCTTGTTGCCTCACTGTTTTCTTCTTTACCACGTTCCCAACAGGTCGTTACCAACCAGAATGGATTTTTTCGAGATCTTAACAGGATCGGGTTATGTACTGCGTGGTGTGTGAACATGATTTTTTAGGAAACTGCGAAGCAAATAGCAATTGATTTGACAAAAAAGTGATCGTTAAATTATGAAGATATATTACCGCCAGCACTAAAATCATGACAAAATATATTGTTTTTTTTTTTAATTTTTACAGCCCCTTTAAGAGAAAAAGATATGCTGCTGATTTAAATATAATGAGAAGCGAATAATTAAAAGTCGCAGCGACTCTTCCGATCCCCGGATAGCGATAGATCCTCCTCGACGCGAAAAGACAAAGCTGGATCTAGATTTTCCCAGCGACTGCATGTGCATGCGACACTGTCGCCTCGCATAGTCGTCAGCTATAGCAAAGTTAAGGCCCCGCCGACAGGGACACGTGCTACCGAGCGGAAAACGAACCCGATACACGCGGGAACAGGGCGCAGAAGCGATCTTTATAGATCGTTCACTGTGTAATCTGACCGCGATCGTAATTATGAAGGGAATAATTGCAGCGGAGTTCCGCGCCGGCGATTACGCGACGTTTAAGTAGAAACCGAACGGAATTCGATCGGTGACCGACGAAGAAAATCGTGCGCGCACGATCATCGATGATAATTCTTCCATGAAGGAGCATTGAGATCGATCAGCACCGACGACCAGGCTGACGAGATTTTAATGCGTTCCACGGTGATCTATAATTGATCCGTAACGAGGCCTTGGGAATCGGGAATTAAGTCATTCGGATCAATCGATCGGAATCTCTGTCGAGCTGTTATTCAGTCATCCTCACCTGCCTCGTAGATCCTCCTCGATCCAATTACGTTTGTTTTGCTGCTTTTTCTTCCTCGAGCATTTCCTGTCCAATTTTCTTGCGAGACGTGTGCAACCATAGCGCATTGTAATTTCAATTTGGCGGAATGTTGTTACTGGACTGCAGATTTTTATGCAAATTAAACATTCTTTGCATTCTTCGCAAGATATAGCAGCTACCAAAACATTTATTTCCTTCCCTTTTCATAATTTTTAATCATTTTCATGTTTCTGCCATTATAAAATCCGTAGTGTAATTATTATGTTAGAAATTATATCGATGATTAGACTGGGGATCCAAAATTTTCTTCGTCAATTGTAAGAAACTGGAGTCAGATGGGTTTTCTCTTCTAATAATTTTAATCGGGTAAAAATAATATATAGATTATGTTTTTTTATGGAACACCGTTGGTGTATTATTCTTTCGCGTGTTCAGCGACAATACCGCAGGATCGGGATTTTAACGACGTCAGAAGAAGAGGTATCGCATTATACGCCACGTATATGAATCCCGGTGATTACGGCGGTTAGTGGTATTAATTAGCGGGAGCAATTGACGATGTCAAAGGATATAGTTGTCGGCGTGAAACGAGCGGGTCGATGATAAGCGGAATGAGACGCCGCGGTCTTCTTTTTCTCTCGTTTCAATATCTTGCTCTCTCTCTCTCTCTCTTTCTCTCTCTTGCTCTCTCTATCTTTTTCTCGTTCACGCGTCGGTGAGAACGGTGCGTCGTTTGAAGTTGGAGAATGTGATCGCGATACATTTATATGGACATCGGTATCAATTAACGTTGCTGGAGGTATTAATTAGCATTAGCGGCCGATCGTGGCGCGGTATGTATACCTTGAGTTTCGCGTAGAATATACTACAGTGATTTATAAATAGTCACGCTCGAGTTTTACCGGAAATCGGCGAATTAAAAATTTCAGGAAGCCATTTTTTACTGGGAATATACTCGTTGACAATGTGGTTCGCCTTGGTTCACATGTTACCTCAATCGTCTCTTATGTTATTTACGATGTTACATCGTTATCGAGTTGTTAGCAATTTCCGTGCATCGATTGGACAAGCGATACTGTAATCTTTTATACCAAGCATTTACAATAATAAGTTTAACCAAGATTTATTCGATCCTGCCATTCAACCCTTTTCCGGATAACCACGAGTTTAAGTTGTAACGAAGAAATGGTGAATGAAGATAAATTGAATTATGCCATTAAACACTACATTCTTATCTAACCACAAGTCTTCGTTGTGGGGAAGAAATGTAAAATGAAGATTGATTCAATTGTGTCATTGAACCTGAAATTTTCATCTAATCACAAGTCTAAGTCGTGGGGAAGAAATACTGAATGAAGATTGATTGAATTCTGCCATTTAACCCTAAATATTTATCTGACTACACTTCCAAATAAATCTATGTGAGACTATTATCTGGTTTGTTCCATGCCGCGTCTTCAGATTGAAATACAACACAAACTATTTGGTCCAGTACCTTTATTTAACGAATTTCGACGAGGAACATTTCCCTTCATTTTATTGAAAGTCTAAAATTTGTGACATATTACAAATGTATTCAAAGATTTTCCTTGAAAATAGTTCAAAACAGAACCGAACCGTCGAAATTATAATTCCCTCAAAATTGCTAATTTTTTGCATTTGTGATCGAACCTGTAGCGCCGATATCATATAGAGCATATACAAAATTTACGATTATTAAAAATAGAGAGTATTCAAAGATGCTTGACACTGTTTCTGCAAAGGATTTACGTTTGTAACATATATGAATTTTCCTAACATTCACTGGCCCATTGAACGGGCTTTAATTTTTAAAGAGCAGTAATTTGGAATTTGTAACATTCAGCAAACTTCGGAAATGGAATTTTGACCAGCTTTTCGGCCACGCTCCCATGCGCCGTCGAACACCACGAGCATGATTCATGTATTGTCTCGGCTCTGCGACCCTTGTTGATGTCACAGGCCACGCGTGACTTGTCCTTAGAAAAGAACAGCTCACCTTCCTTATGTCAGTGTCGTCGGCAAAACAGGAAGTGCCACTTGTCATAGATTAGGCGGCCCTTTCGTCGTAGACGCGCGTGGCCCTAGTCTGGCTAACAGCCGCGCAACCTACTTACTGACGAGTACCTTCTTCCAGGCTAAGGACACGTGTACGATCGGCCACGAGGATGGCCCGTGTGAACCTGCTGAACACACGATTGGACCGACAGGAAGAAATGTCAGCTCCAATCAAGAGATTTATATTGGGCGAGATGAAACGGTGACCCTTTCGGGAAGGTAAACGTTTTCTCGCGAGGGAGGTCGTTGAACCGGATTAACACTAGAACCAGACGGGTCGAAATAACCTACTTACTTCGGGACTGTGTTTACTTTGCAACCGCTCGGGCTGCCACGCTCCTTTTCACCAACGTTACTCGATAAAGTCGATACGCCGCGATAAAACTGCGATAAATGCCGCGGCACGTCGCGGCAACTTGCTTCGATCTCGCATGCGAACGTGGAACGATCGACGCTCTAGAACTACAAACCCTAAACCACACAGATGTGTAGCAAATCACTGTACTATTTCACATTCGAAAGAACGACAACTTTTTTTAACCCTTTGAACTCGAAGCCATTTTAATTCCACGATCAAGACATTTTCTTCATAACCCAGATCATTTTTATTCTACGTAATCTATTGAACATTGTGCACATCAAAATGAACCTGTTTTCCTATACGACAGTTGAGCTTTTTACATTTAATGATATTGAAACTGGTTTGAATAATGATTTGACTATTTTTACTGGCCCCTTAAAGTCACCATTAAAGTGTAAAATCACTTAGATTTCTTTTGGAATTAGAATAATTAGTTTGAATTACAGAGGAGACACTACGAGAGGTTATTCCCAACTTTTTTACATATGTGGGCCTATATTAAAAATTTTTAAAATAGGTTTTACACAGCCGTATCGATCATACATATTCTAAAAATTTCATCAAAATCGGTCGATGCTGATTGTGTACCGAAAATCGTAAAAAATTGGAATTGTCAGCAAACGTTTGGAGCTCGTTTCAACGTTGACCAACGTTTCACGAAATTTTCAGTGAAACCAGATTCCGCATTGATTATTGCGCCAATTATTTCATCGATCTCCACTCATCAATAACGTGACAATTCCATAGTACGTAAAATCAAATTCTAAAGACATTTTCATTTAGCATAAAGATCCAGATCTGATCATACCGTAGCAAGTTCCGTTAAGTAAAATGGAGGGAACACGTTGGACGGTAAAGGGTTAATAATCCGAGGGACAATCGTCGAAGTATTTCGCAACCCCCGGGCGGTGCATCGAGACAGAAAAGAATGGTCGGCGAGTCGATCGGTCCGCATCGGTCGGCACTTGTTTTTCTATTGTTAATTAACGTGTACAGCGTACGCACGCTCTCGGCCCGTAATAGGGACACGCGCATTAATGTCGGCCGTGCTCTCGTGATACGCACGCGGTACACACAGTAAAAGCGTATGTATCCCCCTATGCTCTCTTGCTCTCTGTCTACCGGCTGCTACCTCATGCGTGCGTCCGCATTCCTAGCCTTCAATTACGTTAGGCTTACGTACCCGGGTTTGCATCGCGCTGTACGCGCCACGATCGTCCATTAGAGCCGCGCAAACGCCGGACAAACGTAAACCCGAGGCCAGCGCACACACCGCGTTATTATTCAGCCAGAACTGGCCGCTTTGTTAATACCGTCGTCGTCGTCCGCTTGGCTCCCGACGATCGACGATCCACGATCGACGATCCACCTAACGGGCAAGCTGCTGCTGCTCTTGCGATCGCCATCCGGTTTGCTGATCGCACACTGGTCGAAATCAGCTTGCTAGGTGAACGGATACTCTGAGAATCTCCTCGAAAAATTTCGTCACTTTCTTTCCAATTATTTTATTCTTTTACCGACAACTATTACACAATTTTTCTAAATACTCTCCATGGCTGAGGATTTTTTAATAGATCCAACAGCAACAGAAACTTCAATCATAAACCCACAACTCGTCTTCAATAACATGATCTAATAATTTTTTTAGTATTGTTGCATAGAAGATTTTTAAGCTTCCAAAATAAGGTAGACGAAGCGATAGGCTACCGCCACGCTGGAGCAACATCGGTTTTTGTCAGCTCTTGTTGCCTTCTTCTTTTTTTTCAAATTGTATTCATTGAATTTCTCAAACAACCATTATGTACTAAAATATGTGCAATTCTAAGAGATCGTAGACGCAGTTTATGATAAAAAGCACAGGTTTACAGCATACTGAATTTGTATGGTTTCCATATACAGTCTCACCCATCTGTGAATAGTAAAGTTTGAAATGTGCAATAACATTATTTTCCCACTCTGCATTCGAACGGTAAAACTAACAGTGTTGGAAGTGACTGACAGATTAATTGTTCGCCGTGGCATCAAGGAAGATCCGTTTCTTCCTCGGACCACCGTTCGCAAGTAATTGCTAAAATTTCCGGTGATACAGGTTGCCGGATGTCCAACCCCGCGAAAAACCGATCCGAGTAATTACAATGCGACCGGCCCGTCGTTGAAAAAGTTTAATCGTTTCTAAAAGACGTCGCGTACGTGTCCATTGATGGGTATCCGACGACGAACGGGGCGGTTAAGAGTTCTCACGACAGTGACAATGTTCCAAGGAAGTCCTATTGACAAGATGTCATTATTTAGTAAACGGGAAAACGGAAATCAACGATCAGGAGTTGTTATATTGGTACCGGCCGCGTTTTTCTCACCGATAAACAGTGTAATTGCGAGAGGACAATTAACATCGACCCGAATCCGCGCGGACAAAAAATTCGCTTCCGGGAATATCGGATAGCAACTCTCGTGGAAAATGATGATTTGGGTCAGACGACACTTGTGGAGATTTTTTTTATCGCTGGACGACCAACCTTTTGTTAAAGAGAACATTTAAATCTGCGATATTAAGTGTTAACATTTTATTTTGTCTGCCTCGCATTTTTATTTAACGTACGCCATTGCCATGGTAATTCAGTTGTCTAACTTGTCAGGCTAATTTGCGAACAAGCATGATGAAGAATCTAATTTTTAATAATTTTCACAATGATTTTCAAAATCGTCAGCTTACGGAAATAATTCTAGTAATTTGATCAGTCACAGTAAATCTGATTTCACTATGGCAGGGTTGACAGTATAAGGAGGCGTGAACAAAGAAAATATTAGTCCAGCAGGGGTTTCATACAAATTAATTATTGAAACGATTCGATGTTTTGGTCGAGCGGAGTCGCCTGGACGTTTTAGAAAAACAGGGAAAAAACGAAACTGGCTTCTCTACCTTTTCCATTCTCGACTATAAGAGGCATCAAGGCCAGACGATGCCTGGGACCACGTAGTAAAAGGGGGCCGAAAAATGGCTGACAGGGGACAAACGAGAGCCATTTGTTATCACCAACTTGACCCTTCTAAGTACTGATGGGAATCATTCTTGGATTGCCCGAGTCTCGCCGCGATAAAATGCGAATAATCTGAAGGCACTTTCATGCTCGGAATCATGGTAAATTATTGTGTTCAGTTTCGGGAGATGGCGTTATTATGGGGTGGAGACCGAGGCGCTCCGAACGAGTATCACGTTCCTGAAACTAAATTCCGAGGATCGGGGAATTAGTCTCCATTTAACATTCAAATAATACGAGGTGTCCGGACACTCGAAAATCATAACCTGTCAATATGCGTTACAAATGCAAATAACAATGTACACAGTGCCGGAATAATGATCCCCGATGTAGAATACAAAATGCGAGCCTTCAAAAGCAGTTTTTTAAAAAGTAAGACTGCTTTCTCATACTTTCATCTCTACATATCTGCATGTGTTCGTGCTTAATGCGTTCCTGTATGTTCACCGAGAAGTAGAAGTGACTTTTACGCATAAATGCCCTCGCTGTTAAAGACGAAGATCAAAAATGCGTTTACAATTATCAGGAGGGGTAGCTTGCAAAATGGACTTCATACAACTTTGTAAATTATAAAAGATAATCAGTCTCCTGATTAATGTAAATGTTTTCCAGTCCTTCGAAAATTCGTGCACACGATAACCGCACAAAGAGGCGCGGTTTAATTACGAATTAGCAGGTTATCGTGGAGAAATCGTCGGATGCGAGATCGCAAGGGGTAGTCGGAACAAAAGCGCGCGAAATTCGAGCGGAACGAGCAAGACCGTTTCGCGAGTTGGTTGGAAGGATCGGGTAGTGAACCAGGTGAACCAAAAAGAAGAAGAGGAGGATAAAGACAGTACAAAAGAAGAGCAGCAGGCCAAACGCGAAGAAGGGGTGCGGGGTGAGCGGTCGGTGCAGCAGGGCAGGAAATTGGCGAGGCTAGAAACAATTAATGCGATTATATACGATGCTCTCCTCGCCTTTCAATTATGCATTTCCGGGCACGGAAATGAACTCCCGACGCGCGGTGTGTAATATACACGGCAGGATAGACACACCACGGGCATGGGACCGAGAGAGCTGACTTCATTAGCGCGCGCGTTTCTCCGCGACGACCGGGTGTTTCCCCCCCAGAGGGGATTCGGAATCGAAGAAACGGGCGACCGTACCGCGCCGCGCTTCCACGCTATTGTCTTCGATAATCGATTAATCGGTCGCACTTGCACCCTTATCCCACCTAAGCCCGCTAATCCTTTAAGAAGATTGACCCCGTTGAATAATTCAATCGCGCGCGGATTTTCAGTGAACTGTGCCGATTTACTCGCCAAGCTAGACGGGGTCGTCTTTTTTTTCTGCCGGCGGGGAAGCTTCAGCAGGCTTACTATGCTATACTCATTATTAGACTGCAGACCTTTGCGCGAAATAAATGTCGTCTGCATCTGTTGGAAGACACGCGAGCCGCTCGCGATTTTCTTTCTTGCTTTAATCGCTTGCACCATGATTTATTTCATAGGTTCAGCGATTAAAATTCCATTCTTTCTCGTAATGTTTTATAAGAAACAAGAAGTTTGTGTGAAATAGAATTTTATTGCGGTTTAAAGGAAATTAATAACTTAGCATTTCAATAATCAGGAAGGCTCCGAAGTCTAGTTTGCGCCGTTGAAATTCAGCAAGTTCGCTTCACGCGTTCTCGTGGCTCATTCTCAGAAGTCCGAATAAAGAAAGGTGGGCAAAGACGAAGAGGGATGGGGGCAAGAGGGGACAACCACCTGTCAGTGTCGAAGAAAATCTATTGTTCCGACGTGACTGTAACCCTTGCCGAAGACGAGGCACGCGTGTCGCCAATGTGATTTCTGGAAATTATTCAAAGTCCGGAAGCATCCCCCTCGCTTACGTTCCTGAATGGTTAGGGGCGCTTTCTTCTCGTTGTTGGCAGGAGGACCTTGACTGATTTCACGAGTAGGCGCACATCTGCACGTACCACGAAACCTTTCGAGGGGAGAATTTACGAGAGGGAGAAAAGGACAGGTACGCAACAAGAGGGAAGGAAAAGAAAGAGAGGAGAGAAAGTGATTGTGCGAGTGCTGTTGCCATGCAATTTGAGTACCTGCTACGAACGTGTACGCAGGTGACTTCACGGAGTCTCTCGTTCTCTCCCTCCCCCCTTACGCTCACCGATCTCTCTTTCTCGTTTTCTCTCTCGGTGTCTCTCTCTCTCTCTCTCTCTCTTCCCCCACCCCCGGTTTTCCCACTCCTGGCACTCTCTGTGTGTATTTTTTTTCTTCTTTTTTTTTCTTAGAAACCCCTTCATTGCTTCGTACAAAGCTATAGTTACACTCGGAGAGGTCCGAGTTTACGAACAGACTTTTTGATCGAGACAACTCGAACGCATCCCGTGCAGACGAATTGACTTTCTGTCGGACGGTGTTGCGTGCGAGCCGATGATTTCGAACTGTCTGAGTCTGAACCGATACGTTGCTTTGTAATGAGAACGCTAGTGTCGATGCGCGTGGACGCGCAGCTGTGATACCCTCGGCGCGCTCCGATCGGATGGGACGCTGCTGGAATCGGTGGAAATTGTTCCTTCGCTGCAAATGCCTTCACGAAAAATTCGGATCGTTTACGCGAATGGAACAGACTGGAAAGAGCCGCGAGAAAATAAAGTTGTACGCTTTTTACAGTGACTCTACGAAAAGAAAGTAATTATATCGGAACTTCGACACGATTCAAAGGAATCGGATTATTCATGTTGGTGATTTCGTTGCAATATGCAAATCGCTTTTCCTGTGTACAAGCCACGTTTAGTAAAACGCAACGGTAATTCACAGCGTGCGTGAGATGCAATCTCCAGCACAAAACAAATGAATAGAGATATAATATGTCTACAGCAAAATAAGCAACCGCGAACCTAATATGTTGAATACAACTTGCTATGAGACGAGGAAGTAATAAAATTACAGACTATATCTTTATGGCAATCGTTCCCATCGATAATATTAAATCCACGTCCGCCTGATATACTTCAAACATTCGTACATTAGTAAAAACCTTATTATCATGAAACTTTTACAACGAATTCCAATTTTTTATGCTAAAGTTTTCAGTATCGGTACTAGAAATGTCTGCATCGCTACATCATTTGAATACAATTCTCAGGTACATGGTTTAAGAATTTCCCGGGGACAGCTGAAGATCGTAAGACCAAGGAGAGTGAAAGAAAGAAAAACGTGAGAGGCCACAATTAATCCATCATACCTTTCTAATTACCGATAACGAGCGCCCGCCACAGGGTTAGACACGACAAAGGGCTAGACACTTCGGAGGGCAAGAAAGTCGGCGGCTCGCGTTTGTGGGGGAGGTAGAGCGAGGCAGCAGGAGAAGAGCGAGGATCGATAAAAGTCACAAATAAAGAACGCGAGAGAGAGAAAGAACGAAAGAGACCGGGGAGACGGAATTCCTCGAAAGCTACGATTTCTATTTGAACCTCGAGGAGAGAGAAAGAGAGAGAAAGAGGGGGGGGGGGGAGAGTGAGAGAGAGAGAGAGAGAGCAGCCTCGCGTCTCGACGGTCGTCCCCGTGAGTCACTTGTCCTCGACAAGATCCCCGTTGGCCGAATCGTCGTCGCTGGCTCTCAGGATCCCCTCGTTGGTCCTGCTCCTGCGGCGCGCGGTTGTGTGGTGCCATTTTTATAAGGCTCATAAAATCCGTGAACGGCCGTCGAAAAATAGTTTCGTGCCGTCCACTCGAGCTGTGCCCTGCGGGTAGACGTTATTAGCTTCAGGTACCCGCCGGTATAAAATTGACTTTTTATCGCGGGCAAGCACACACACCAGAAAGAGGAACGAAAGAGAGGGAGAGAGAGAGAGAGGGATAGAGCGAAAAGGGAAGAGAGTAAAAAGGAGACGTGGTCGGGTGGCTGGAGGGGTGAAAAGGGAGAAAGAGAGTGAAAGGGATAGAGAGACGGAGAGGGAGAGGATGGAACCGTCTTGAAAATTAGTCAGCGACGTTTTCGAAGATTCCTGAGACGGTGCCTCGTTCGCGTGTCCTTTTTCTCTTCCTTTTTTAACGAACAACTAAATGCCATTCTATCGGTGGTTGCACCGACGCGACGCAACGCGACGCGACAACACCACGCGCGCGCCTTTCACTCGATTTTCTGTGCAAGTGTAGGCTAGCCGCCCCTTGTTCTCTCCGCAACATGAATTTCTCTCCCTCTCGCACGACGACCCCTTCTTCCTACCTTCCTTATTTCCGCTCTGCTGCGGAATCATCTGGACTTCTTGCCCCGTGCTTCGTGAATTACAGGCTTGAAGGGGGACGAGGACTCTATTAAGTGCAACACGTCCGTGTTCGGACGTAACAGAAGCACAGTCGGGACCCTGAAGATCTGCTCTCCTTCGCCGATACGATTTTTCTTCGTTTAACCCTGCACTGCTCGTGCGAAACATGTTCGTCTTCGTATTCCTGTGGAACTACGTACACGTAACGAATGAATAACAGCTGGCATTGAAACAATTAAAAGATTACATTTATTACAACTGAATAACATCATTCAGCAGAGAAATGAATTTCTACTTGGTTCCTATGTCTTGCAATTAATGCGCACGATTATTTATTTGTTACGTTTAAGTCATTTAATCAAGTCCTGCATCCCACAATTAATATTAACGAACAAAATATGACAGTGAAGTTTTTCTGTTTAATATAGTGAATGATCTTATAATATCTCGAAGTTGTACATTTGCATTGAAAAATGGTTTAGTTTTGATTCAGCGAATGATTAAAATATTTCCGAAGTTTTTTTCATTCGAAAGAAGAATAACGCCCGACGGCACTGTCTAAAGAGAGTTAGAATATACAAGATTTTCTGCTTTACGTCGTGAAATTGCTCTTATGCGCTTCTCGACCAAGTACTCCAGACTTAAGTTTACCTGACAGAGCTCTCTAGAGTTTAGGGTCTCAAAACGTAAATTTTAAAGAACTCTAGTGGCGGTACACTAAACTTGCTACAGCAAAACTATAGTCCCCGGGGGAATATGCTTAACCACTTTTCATTCAACTTTACAACTAACTTATAATATAAAAACGCGTCGTACATCAACGAAAAGTAGTAAAATGCAATCTTTAAATAATAGCACATCGAAATTCTAACAAATGAACAAAAACCGTTCGTTCTGTTATCTTTAAAAGTAATTAAAAAATTACTAAAATGCATTTCGGACACTAATAGTTCTCTTAATTGTAAGTCAAACGAAAAATATAAAAATGTTCCACGCTTAATGAGAAACATCTGGACAAAGATCACACATGCTCGTCATCTTTAATTCATCGCTAGAAATCCTTCCATAAAGATGTTTTCTTGACATCAATTAATTGTCACGGTTTTATTTTAAAGCAAATTTATGGTCTTGTAGTGACAATCTCCAACAGCTATTCACATAATTCCCCACCTTCAATTCTATTCATAAACATTTGAGCTTTGCATAATCCTCGCTATTCCTAGCCCACCTTTCCCATAATTATTTGTAATCGCAGATCTACGGTATCAGAATTTTTCGATCACGTGTGTGCTAATTTACAAGAGAAACTTAAAATATTCGAGTGTTCAACAGGATTTCTGTAAAGTACCATTTGTACAACTAATTTTCGCTCGAATATAAAAACTCTTGTTAAGATAATCTTCGCTATTCCTAGCCAATCTCTCCCATAATTCGTTGTAATCACGAATCTGTAGCAACATAATTCTCCGATTACGAGTGCCAATTTGCGGGAGCATTAAAATATTCCGATTTACAGGGGAATTTCTTCAGTACCATTTTGAACAACCAAACCAATTTTCGTTCGTATATAAAAAGTCTCGTTAAGATAATCAGACTCTATGAATTTCACGGTACAGCTGTTCTTCGACGTTACCGTTAAAAATTTCACTCGGCGAGTGTTCCGAATGTTCCCTAGGTAGCGATGGGCACGATCCTTCTCGATCCGAATAAATTCTAATCGCAAAATATGATTGTATTTAATGTGGAATTGTATTCCTCTCTTGTCAGCATTATTGATGGATAGAGCACAATCAAAAGTACTGAAAAAAATACTCGTAAGGTGCTTAAACATTTGGTTCATCGTTGCTATCATGCTACAAAAATCATTCAGTATTCATATTGAACAGCCCCAAGTGCTTTACTTTTCAATTCGCTTCGATTCTTTCACACAAGTATTTGATCACCGAATTGCAAATCGTGAGAATTGGATCGCGCCCGTCACTACTCCTAGGGAATTGTGGGCAGACTGAATAAAATGCCGCTCATATTTCCACGGTCGGTGGCCGCGTGCTAATAAAACAGTCGCCGACTACGAATTGTTTAGTAGATAAGGACGAAAATTACCTTTCAATTTTTCCACGTGCAAAATAAGTAAGCGGTAACAAGGCTTAATTCGCGTTGCTATATGAGAGGTGCCATTAAGAGGCACCCAATAATATTCCACCGAGCGTGTACCGTACGCTTACGAATTACGGTACCGCGTTAGATATTACGCTCGCGGGGTACGGCGTTTAATCATTATCTAGAGCAGAATAAATCACCCCGCCTCGGAACAATACCTCATTTTACCTCGACGAAAACTGGTCAGGCTGATAATCAAATTTTGCGTAAGACCCCCGGCGTATCAGTCGACACGTGCCGCATACTTTTCGACGATTGAAAAATTGCGGGACATGTTGTAATAACACTCTTGCTGCAACTCTAGAGATATTGCGTCACTTCATTTTATGTCCTCGGAATTTTATACATTAACGCATTGTCGAATGTATACTATTCATTATGATACAATTTTTCCTGTCTCAATTTTTATCACCGCTTATTATCAATAACTTGGCTAATTATTATAGAAATATAAAACATAAAAATTGTACTAAAAATCGCTATTACCAAGGGACTAAAAAATTAGATCTTCACTTATAAAATATTTAAAAATGGTACTAGAAATCGCTATTACCAAGGGACTAAAAAATTAGATCTCCACTTATAAAATATATAAAAATGGTACTAGAAATCGCTATTACCAAGGGACTAAAAAATTAGAGCCCCGCTTATCATCGCTGATTTGCCAAATTATTGCA
The DNA here is from genome assembly GCA_916610235.2 of Lasioglossum morio. NCBI lineage: Eukaryota > Metazoa > Arthropoda > Insecta > Hymenoptera > Halictidae > Lasioglossum > Lasioglossum morio. Next base: position 6,769,933 of record OU744330.1, on the reverse strand, counting down.
GAAATGCATAAAAATGGTACTAAAAATTTCTATATATAATAGGTCCCGTTACTTCTCCTAAATTAATGATTCTACAGACCTATTCACGGCCCAGCAGAGATATCTGCAAATTCTGTAACCACATGTACATGTAACAAACAGTGGATAAACCGGCGTGACGCGAATACACGGTTATTATCGCGGATTTGCGGGCAGTTGTTGCACCTCATAAATCGGCTAGGTTCTTCGGAAAACGAACCGGAGAGGAGGAGACACGGGTGGCCGACGACAGGTTCGTATAAACGGGGCGCCGATTAATACAGGCGTCGCGCAAATCTGAGAATGATTCACGAACGACGGTAACTCACCGGTGCACGTTTCTGTAAGCCGAGAAACTAACTTCTAGGCTTATCCTCTCTTTCTCACACGGCGCAACGTCCGTTCCTAACTAACTTAGCGGGATGAAATGTTCCTTCCGTTCTTCGAATCACGGACAAAGTGTTTCGCACGAAATTCATACGACAGGTATCCTCGTTTTTCCCTTAGCTAAGATTTCTTAATTGCACCGCTGACCTTACGAGCCGGCCCTGTCCCGTTTCTGTACAAATGGTTCCGAGAAGCTTCGGAAACGTCGAAGTTTCATGTTTATGGCCGATCTGCGACGCGGATCCCTGCGAATTTATCGGTGTATGAATGGTTGCGAATATTTAATTTGACGGTAATTGCATTTTTAAACGGAGCCTGTTGTGTTTCAATTAGACAGTGGCTCTTGGTGCAATCCTGCACTTTCATGGATTATTTTATGAAAATTTGGATACGCAAAAGGCAGATTTCATATCAATTTATAGGTGTATAGATGCTTGTAAATACTAAATTTTATGTAATTATAAATCTAATATATTAAAGAATTGTAAGAACACACACGGGTAATTTTTTGTACGATTCTGCAGGAATTTAAAATAGGTACCCGGGTACCACGTCGTGCGGATAAGGGATAAACTAACATAATGATTTCTAATCGAATAAGAACAGTTCGTTCATTCATGATGGAAGCACATGAAACGGTTTGTTTATAGAGGTCATCAGCATTCTTCCTCGTGAACGTTTAATGCTCTCATCGTAGTACCGTAGCGATTACGGTGTACAGAATTTATAGAGTACCCAGTGTCCGCATTAATTGGTTTGTTTTAATTGACTTCTAGGTTAAATGAGCACGACGTGCTTTGAATTTCAGAAAGCGTGATCCAATTAAGGCCAATATGCAGTTTAATGATAAGCCTATGCGGATTGACCTGTTTACGTCAGCACACTTCCACGAACGTTCTCTATGTTGTTTACATTAATCGAGTTATTTGCAAGTCACGAAAAAATACCACAAAGAATTTTTACTTCAATCCATTTCTTTCATTCAACCGCGGACTTCATAAATTCAATTAATCGAGCCGAAATAAAAATAAAATTGTTCAATTCGAAAATAAATATGCACAGTAAATTATAATGCACGTGTTGCAGAAACTCGCAACAATATGACGAGTACAGGAGATTGATGAGCGAAATATTTGCCAAGATTATGGCGATCGTCGTCGTTCATCAATGCCGTGTCTCATACACGAGAATAGCAAGTCCCAAACATCGGCCGAGAAGCAGGGAAAACCCAAAACGCGTAACATTCGAGAATTCAATTCCGCGAAACGGCAATGCCCGATTTCATACAGCCTGTCACGCGTAATTATGCTAACGGTCGTAAACTGGCAACATATTCTTGTTCATACCTATGAATCATGAATAACCGGCGCGAAAGGCCGTGTAGTACGTTCTTATGCGCAAGAAGTGAACCGTCGGAAATACGATCAACTCGAGTTTCTCGAATTATTTTTCTGTTGAAGCTTCGTGGTCACGAAACAGTTCGTGTTTATTGCCGGAACTTACATGCAGAATAGCTGTACGGCGTGAAACCGAAAAATATTCGGAAGCTGGGTAACAAAAGATTTGCAACGTGCAATCGGCCGTCACTAAGTTTCTTTTAATCGCGTCCGGTCTGGTGGCCGGGTTGAAATTAATGAATGCGCGGACGTACGGCTGCCGTTTTTACGGAGGCGCTCGTAAACGGGGCTGAACCATGAACAGGCGCGTCGTAAAACACGAAGACAAGTGACAGGAAACACGGCGGTGACAAGCAAAGAAATGAATTGCTTGCCGCTTTAATCATCGAAACCGAGCGGGCTTTCGCTAATATCTCCGCCCCTGACAGACCGTTCCGCGAGGACACACGTCCTGTCTGTTATCGGCGAGCGAGATCGTTGATTAGGTGTAGAAAGATGTCCTTTCCACACCGTTTCGTGCAACCAGTGTCCCAATATGTGTCGAAGAGATGTGCACAATATTTCTGCAGAATTTATCCTCACTACAATGTAACAGTTTAACAATACTAATTTAAGAAAAAAAACTTTTTTCAATTAGTTTTCTATCAACCTTCTACTAGCTTATTCGTCACATTTTTCTGATTGTAATGAGTCCCAACATGACATAATTTTAGAAGAACCTCGATTATCCGAACTTGCGTTTCACGTGTAAACTGTTGAGTTTAATGCGAATATACTACAAGATTTATTGTGCACATCAGTAAAGATTTAATCTAGCGCGTTATTCCATCGATTAGTTCAGTTCATAGAGGTTTTACTGTACCCTGGATTAAACGAGTAAATATGATCGAAACTGTATCGTGCTCGAGTTCATGTCAATCAGAAAAGCGTCAGGAATATGTTGGTAACAGTTCTATGAAATATTATTAAAAATAAAAGAATTTTATGAATATTTTTCAACGGCACGATTACGATTTTTGATATTGGTGATATCGAAGCATTCAACAAAGTACGCTGAATCGTTCATTTAACGAAGTTATTAAACCGCATTAGCAATACAGTTTCGAAAGTATAGAGAGTGACATTTAGACTGGGTATTTTTATGGATTTATGGCTCGTAAAAATCTTGAAAGTGCAATAAAGCCCGAACATCAACAGAATTTCATGCAACCTTGTCTTCTTTTTAACTCGATGAAACCATTAATGAAGGATATAAAATTTCATTTAATTTTAGTTTCTCCGTGTGTCTGGCTCTCCAGCAATGTCAACTGTATTACATCGCGGTTGTGTAAATCCTTCAATCAGCGTATAGAAAATATACTAATGACAATTTCTTGATAATTATATAGCGCACTTACGTTTCTTACAATCAGCGAAACGAGGATTAACTAGCTGTATCGTGGATCGAAATTGGTCGCTCCAAAATTACGCACTCTCCCATCCGCTGACAAATGAACTAGCAACACGACGGCGACGCGTCCAACTCCATAATTACGACGGATCATTTACTCTTAAACTGACCTAAGTATAACGCGCGCCAAATCAATTCACAATAAAATACGACCTCGAGAAATTCTGAACAATCGTCCATCCACATCCGCAGCTTAAATTTTGCTTTAATATTATAGAATGATATAGAATTATAAAAAGATGATTATAGATATTACTCTGAGATTACGTTAATAGGATGCAGTAGAATGCAGATATTATGCAATTAAAAATGGATAGATGAAATATACAATAGTAAAAATATTAGCTTAAGGATATCATAGAACTACTTCCAACTTATTAAAAATGTTAAGATATGAAATAAGTTACTAACTACTGTTTCCTGTAATAACAAGATGAAACCCGATTATTCGAATCGATGGACTCGATTTCATAAAATGGCGAGTGAGTATTCTACTATCGGAAAATTCTCTTCCCCGACCACTTTCGTCCAATTATTAATATACATATGGGAGGCTGTACTGGGCTTCCTAAGTATAATAAAGTCGTATAATTATTACTCAGTTTCCACGACATGCGGGCAATCCACTCAGGGTACGATGGAGACCAAAATGGCTGCCATATTCACATAGGCGCCTCCGACTGGTTCCCTATTGGCGTACAGGTAATAACGCGATTCCACTGTATATTGCAAGATGAAAAATTGCCAATCTTTCGCCGATACAATTTCTAATCATTTCAATATTCTTCAGCAGTTGGATAACGTGAGAACAAATGGATACTTTCGTCATGTGCACTAGAGGGTTAAAAATAAAAAAAAAAATAAAAAAAAAACAAAAAGAAAAGGTTAGAGAATAAATATTCTGCTTCTTAAAGGGTCACTATTCCTCTTGACTGTAGTTTGGAAAAGGCTGTTGCCTGTAAACGATGATTCCAAGCAAGTAATCAGGGAGAACACAGTTACAGGACAACGCGCCCACGTTTGGCAGTGCTGTTTAGCCAGCGTGTGCTTGGATAACGCGGAATTCTCGAGTGCTATCTTTCCGATTTTATTTGTCAGTTGATGGCGGATCGGCGACGACGCGGGACCGGTGGAAATTAGAAAATAACGCAAAAGGAGGACGGATCGGTCGCAATTGAAGCGGGGAACTAGACCGTTCGTTTCATCCAAGACACGGTTCGTTTCTCTAGACACTCCGGTGCACTGGCGATATTTATAAAGCAAACTTCACGGTGCAAAGACCTCGAGGCTAGCGCTCGCGCGCGCGCGGAGAAACAGAGAAAGAGAGAGAGAGAGAGAGAGAGAGAGAGAGAGAGAGAAAAAGCACGCGAGAGCCGTAAGTTTAGGCCGAGCCCTTAACTCCTTCGGCACATCGTGCGGTTTTCATAATAAACTATTTCCAGCGTGGCTCGATCTTCATTATTTTTACGATGCCGCGTGGCCGCGGCGTTTGTCACGATTCCCAGCCGCCTCTCGAGCGTAACGACACCCGCGGACGGTTTATGCGAACGCGTTTTCCCGGGCCCGGCTCTAATCGCTATGATATTCGCGATCGACTCGATATTCCGCGACTTTATTGACACTGAAGCCACCGGACGGGTCCGGACGACACTCCGTTCCTCATTTTACCACGTTCCTCTCTCAAATCGGCGGGCTAAGACATTTATTCAGCCCCGAACCTGTGCATCGTTCATTTTCCAAATAAAACATTCAGCAAAGTGTTTGTTGCAGAAATAACTTCGCAGCCTTGTCTTTACAGATCCAATGATCTGTACAGATGCACCATTATTCTGCTGGTGACTGATGAGTTGATGATCAAGCACTACGACGATTGCTTTTCTTCTATCACCGTCGATAATGTTCTGTAAAAGAGATGGAACTGACAATCGATTGCACACAGCAAAATAATTAAAAAATGGTAGTGATTAAGTAGAGTACACTTCCACAATGCCACCAAACAACTGTATAAAAGGACTGTGTGTGTATGTGTACTTCATGTGGTAGTAAATAATAATGAATTGTAGAAAAGTTGTTGACAAAGACTGTACACCTACTGCCACAGGAAATACATGCAGCTTTTTTAAAACAATTTTTTGACCGCGTTATACGGTAGTCCAAAAAAATGATGAATTATCATTCAGCACAAACAAGCGTCGGGCAGCCAAGTATGACGTCTTTCACGATCCGTTTCCACTCACGTTAAACAAGTCGTTTATTGTAAAAATGCCTGCATACATTGAATCAGATGTATACATATAAAGTTGGTGCACTGAATGCCTGAAAGTTTCCATCGTTACATCGACTCTAACTTTACTTTGTACTAAATTCAACGAGTTCTCCTCGAACACATAAATAACTATATCAATCGATTTGTTAATCAGAAACGTGTGTTATATTAGAGAAGGTAAAGTAAGCGTTCCGTGGCAACGAGATTCGCTCCATTGCATACAGAGGAAAAATGCAATTGCCTTTGCAGTCGCCGTGACGAGCGTGGACGATGCAATTATTAATTCAATTGTTAGTCTGTCTGCTCGGTGATCTCTTTGTAACGCCGTTGGGTCTTCCGCCATAACGCCTGCTTTTTTTCCGTCGTTGAATCCAACTCAATTTTCGGAAATTCGCTGGTTGCGCCGAATCCGGTTTTGCTGGGATTGTTTGTTATCGGTACCTGCAACAGAAACCAAAACCGGCGCTATTAGTTTCCTTGTCAGACACGATAGTTATTGTATCGAAACAATTTGGCTCGTACGTGTATGTACAGTACGTAATTTTTGCAATAATTTCTGTGGTAGATATTTAGTAAACATCACGGTGTGAGAAATGCCAACTTATTTCTGCACAGACAGCACACATTATCGATCGAGTGCACTTATAAAGGCAGCTGCATAAAGCGAACGAGTCGAAAGTATTTAAAAGTAAGTTCAAAGCATGGGAACCATCTTTGGCATCTCTTTGATGTTACCGTGTATACATGCACGCGGTAGGAAAACACTATCACCACTTCGCTGCTAACAAAAATATTTTCGATAACGCAGCTTTCCTTCTCGCCGCCGATGATACTATTTTCAACGCTGTAATACACCAATTTCCGAGAGTTGCTAAACGAATGTTGCCACCCAACGTTTCTTATACAACTCTTATTATGATCATACGTAAACCGATAAATTCAATATTAATATATCAATCCTTTTAATAAAAGGATTCTTTCAAGACGGACGCTGCCACGATTTGTCTGAAAGAAATCGGGCAACATTTTATTTCGCAGAGAGAAGTCTCGACGAAAGAAGACGTCGAACGAGTTGCCCAGAAAGCCACGATCCTGGCTGCAGTTACAGAGGTCGATCCTGTTTAAGCGAATGATCGCTCGTCCGGCCAATTGTATTGTTTGCTCGGCGGTCGATTCGCGCTATCTCCGGCGAAACGATGTCTCAGTGTCAATAGTCCAACCGGGAAATAAGGTGGTCACCGTGGTCATAGTGTTCACAGGAAGTGGAATCGGTAGGTCAGACACGAACGCGTCGATTCCTATTCAATAGCGAGAGTGTTTCGTCGTATTTTCAAACTCGATTCTCAAAATTTATTCTATATTTTCGTCTGATTTTCTCATGTGTAAATCCACAGTTGATACTGGTGTACCCTTTATATTGCAGGAGTGGGTCGGTGTCGGGTTCGGTCAGGAAAGCGAAAAACGTGACGGCAGACTGGCGTTCCTATCGAGAGAGGGGTTATTTTAAGTTTTGAGTCGCATCCACTGGGCAGAATACCCTTTCACGTATTTGGGCCAAGTGGCCTACCCCGTCTGGCTTGTAAATGAGGCCCTATCTACCGTCGCCGACACTTGACTTACTTGGTTGAAAGGGAAAAAGACGAAAACGAAAGAATGGGAAGAGCATAAAAAAGGAAACAAGAAGAAAGGATTGCCGTGCGCCCCGGCGAGAAACACGAAAACAAGCACCGATGTCTAGCTAGAGATAGAATTCCCCCGGGGGAAAAAGACTTTTTACCTCGAGTGCCGCGGACAGAAATGAAAAATAAGAGACAAAATTGGAACGGGAATTTTGCGAGTCTTCTGATTTCGTACACGCTACAATTTAATCCGATATCCGGACACAATTTAATCAGATATCAATCTCTTACTTGCGCCAGAGCGAAATTCTTGTCCATTTAGGAGCTGCCACCGGAATCACATTTTTACCATTTTTACCGGTGTAGAATCACTGCAGAAGATTTTCCAGATTCTTCTATGTATTAGGTTTGCCCATTTTCCTTTCTATAAATCCTTTCTTCAAAATCCATTCCGAGCTTTTTCATTGAGAACGAAAGGAGCTTTTGGGACATGTAAGAAATATATTTTCCACCCTTATTTCAATATCCCACGTTTTCTAGGATGTTCGTTAATCTTATAAGTTTATTAAATGATGGTCTGTGGAGGATACATGTCGGTGAAGTTACAATTTCTTCCGTGTCTAACATTAGCTGTCGAAAGTTAAGAAATATCTCTTGGATTATAGAGCGCCAAGCACCCCCGGAGGATCTTGAGATGCGCTTTATGCCTTTCCTTTGCTCGCGTTTTCTATGGCTTGAGAGAACCTCCTTTGAAATTTTGTAAGTGGCCGCAGAATGCAACACCGCGGATAGTTTTCAGGCCTTAATTGAGCCAAGTGTACTTACTTTCGCCTAGGTTGGATTCATCGCGGCCGCTGAAATATCGCATTAAGGAAACAGCCAGGTAAGAAATGATGAAACGCGATAATTAACGTGCTTCTGATAAATACTGGGTCGCTGACGAATTTCTTTCTAACGCTCCAGTAAAACACTCCTTGCAAACCCACAGTCCGCGTCGAAATCAATTATCAAATCACAAGACTTCATTCGAATGACAAGAAAACATATATTCTAACGTCTAGCAATTTTAATCAGAACATATATCTACAGAAATAAAAATAATTGTGGATCTAACATTTTGAAGACGCGGAGGAGACATGATACACCTAACCCGGACGATACTTTTAATTTACACAAAATATTGACGGTTTCGACAACGATTTTTAATTTGATAATATTTGAGAACAATTATCTTTGTATGTCGACAAAGAGTCGAATGATGAGACCCTATGCAGAACGTTCTCGCTGTTGAGCGCCTGGTGACAGCGTCTTTGGCAGCGTTCGCCAGGCTGTCAGTCGACTGGAGAAGAAGAAGAAACAAAGAAGAAGAATCCACGAAACGGAGGCAGAGGGAACGGCCGAGGAAGAAAGACGAGAACGTATCATGATCGAGCGACAGACGCGTTATCGTGCGCGTAAAATGAGCGCTCATTACTCGATTGACGAGCTCGCGAGACGTTCAGGAACAAAACGGCTCGACTCGTGTTTCGCTTTCTCGCTCATGATGGCGATGATGCATCCATCTGGCCTGTCTAGACCACTTACATATTGTATATATACGTATACACGTGCATATACATATACATAAATACATATTATAACTGGCGCTCGCTCGTCGTCTGCTTTCTTTCTTTTTTTTTTTTCGTCTCGGACTCCCCTCGGACCTTGCGAATACATTTTACCCGATTTATGTCAGCGAAATGATTAATCTACCCGACGGAACGATGAAACTAGTTGTCTCGAATGGAATTACCAGGTTGCTGCACGTGAACTGTCCTGTCCGCAGAATTTCTAATTTGTGATATGATAACGAGGCCGACAGTTTTCGCACGTTACACGCACGCCCGCCGCTGGAAAAGAGAAAGGTTGTCGGGACACGTCCGCGGAATTGGCTTTATTTAATAGTCAACGCGATTAGCTCCTTCAATCTGCGGCCAGTACATTATGTCACCCGACTGCGCGCGATATGTTAATTAACGTGTTAATTAGATAGGCGGTCGTATTACATCGGATCACCGGCCAATCAAATGGGGCCTCGAACTTTTCAGCGACTGAATTACCGCGAGCCTTCTCATGCAACGAGTTTCTCAGTCACTTTTTTTTCGCCGTGGAAAATTTCTTTTCTATCTCGGTAATTAGACGTTATTACATTGAATTAGTAGAGTAATTTTGTGAAAATTTAAATAAACCAAACTGGTCAGCGATAAAGCAACACGTCATTATTCCGGTTCGCTGTTTACGAACTAAAGTTTCGTGCAAGGAAATTTATTTACTGTGTTGATTGAGTACACTTTCGTTATCGTAGGTTTAGCAATAAATAAAAGCCTTATGATATCTTTTAAGGACAATGTTGGAGCAGTTGTTTCTGCGGTTCACGATTAAATGGGGTTCGGTTAATTAACGTTTACAAACACGGATCGGATCAATCTGATCTGTTAAAGAGACGCCAGTCCGTCGACCATTCATTGCTAAACTTATCACAGCTGCTCGCGTTGGACAGATGGTCGAGACGATACCCGGATTACTTATTAAAAATGGATTAACAGTGTCTGGGGCACGATCGAAGCTACTTTCTTATATACGACGCGGGCAGATATTCATAAAGCGGCGTCTGAACGAAAGCAGCTCCGTAATGCGAAGCACAGACAGAACTGCGGTCAATTATGAAATTACTTTCATCGTTCGGCATTTATAAAAATATCACACAAATATCTCGCGAATGAGAAAACGGAATAAATATGCTGCGGTGCAAATTCGATCTCCATACAAGCAAGTGATTATCAACCATCTGCGAACAGAATCTCTTAAAACGAACATAGTTTCCTGAAAAAACCTACAGGTGACAAACATTGGAGCTATCGGATTACAATTTTTTTTTGTTTTTAACATTTTTTATGGGGTGCAAATTTCATATCGAATACAGTCGTTAAAAGTTGTACAAATCAATTTTTTGCTGATAAAAAACAGAAAAAATTCTACGAGCATGGGATCTGTAATGAAAGTTTGTGGCAAGGTGAATCAGAATGATAAAATAGAGCTGGAAATTGTTTGAAGGAAAGCGTAAATGATCCGGTAACGCGACGGATAAAAACGCATAAGTGAATGTTACGTTGATCGATGCATCAGACTCTGAACGGGGTAACACGTGAACGCGAAGGAGCCGATCGGCCATTTATTTGCAATCTAATACATTTATAACACGCGGTGCCAAGACGGGAACTAAAAGGGTGGAAAATAGGCAAATAGGCCAAGCTGGCTGGCTGGATGAATGACACGGGCAAGCGGAGGCAATGTACCGTGATTACCAATTAGACGATGCAAACTGGTCGCCGCGTCTGCGGTGTCTACGACCTCGTACCTATTTTTCCCCTTCCGATCTTTTTGCTCGCGAATATTATCACTTCGCGTGTCAGTTTTCGAATTTCCTTCGTGTCACTCGCGACGAACATTTGAATCTTGTTACAACTTAGCCTTCATTAATTAGCGGTAACTTACTATCGAGTGGGCAACGTGTTAGGGAGGGTGATTACTGCAGTTGTAGATCGCAGGCAGTTTTCTAATGAACACATTATTGGCAATATCTTATCTATTTTAAGACTCTGCGCTGCATTAACCATCTTTCTATAGCGTGCTCAACAGCTTTCATTTTTTTCATGCAAAATCTGGTTTTAGGTATGTTAACTGGTGTACAATATGAAAGTAACGCTCGGTATCTCCGTAATGAAACGTCATAAGGCAATGATTCTCAGCTCATTTTGAATCGTACAGTCTCCATTTTTGTACCACTTCATTGTTTTGGACATTTCACAACGAAGGAATATTTAAAAAATTGATTACAGGTGGTCAGACTATTATATGCGAAATGTTCTCACGGACTAATATCCTAGAATTTAAAGATTGTTAGAAGATATTAAAAAGTCTAAATCACGAAGAAATTATTCTAACATCTGTAATATTATGTAACGTCGGACACACAGAAGTATATTGTCAATGTTTGTGATCGCAGGGTTGCCCCGGCGTCGAAAAATGGTGGAAGAGGGATATGATTTTTTTTTTTGTACTCTTCTCTCTCTGTTCATATACTGTTCCTTTTAATCATATGTTAATATCATAATATCTGTATTTCTACAAGAAACCTATTCTGTTTTGTAATCTTCATACTCTGTATTATATGTAAGTAGTGTACTTCTGTTTTGTAATTATGTTGTAATAAATCTCATATGAGATTTTCTATAAAAAAAAGAGGGATATGACGTTCCGGGTCCGGGAAATGCGTGAATCGTGTTAGGCGAGGGAAGTCGCGACATTTATTTCGCAGGTAGGGGCGTGCTGCGGTGTCGTCCGGGGGGTGGGAGAGGTGGCCGACGCGACGCGACGGTAGCAGACATAGTGGCTCGGTTGTAAACGAGCAAAGTTTCGAACCCAATATGCTGTCTCCGCGCACCGGAGCCCATATTCAACCTGTCAAGGTGCGGTGCACGTGCGTCCGCGTCGCTTCCCGGCATGCCAGACGGGCAAACCGGGACAAACTTTCGAACTGGCACAGACCGTCTGGCACCCTACCACCGTCGTCGCCGGCGAACCCGCGAATTCTCAATATGTTATTGTACCACCAGCACCGTTTTATCTGGATGCCGGCGACTGGCATCGACCGACCGACTGCGGTGTCTGGGCTCCTCGACCCAGGAATTTCCTTCCTCTATCGGACATACCGAAAGTTCAAAGGTGCACGTGCACCACACGCCGGGAGAGCTCGATTTCGTGCCGAGATATCTCCTTTCCCGGTCGAAATCTCACGGAGGCCGGAGCTGAATGTCCCGATTTTGAAAAATCATATAAATCGACTCGACGCTAGCAAGGTAGAATGGGACTAAATGTCCGATTTTTCATATAAACCGAATATTTAGTACTAACGCATAAATTTGGTCTTGTTTCTTTATACTTTGAATTATTGTGAAGTAATAGCTTTTTATAAATAGCTTTAAAGTTGGTTCATTATTAACACATTACCCACCGGTGATTATTGCATAATTTTGAAAAATCTGATACATGGCTAAAAACTTGTTAATGGAACTTTCAATAGTAACAGCAATTTTCATTGTGAACTAATAAGTCATCCTCAATAACGTCATCTAATAATTTCATTTAAGATTGCAACGTAAAAGAAAATTTCTATGCTTTCTTTTGATACAGCACAATTATTGGGAATCCTATTAATAGGCTTCCGATAGGTAAAGTGTTAAAATTGATCCACGTAAATGTCGTGCTCGAAAGCCCAGAACAAATGAATTCGTGTATTAGGTGGATTTGAATGGAGATCGATGGCAATACGTGGTACGAAATTACTCGAAGCCACGAGGGCCACTGGCTGGCACTTGGAAAATGTGGGCCAATTACTCTCGGTCAATGTTTTCCCCAGCAAATACTCGGACCAGGACCGAAATGAAACGCTAGAAACACCCATGAATCTCCTCCGGCCTTGGATGAAAGTTTTCGCGCAACTATCGGAGGAGAGCTGGCAATCTGTTGTTCGCTGAGCCGCGGCATGTTTGCGCAGAATAAATTAGTGTTTGGTCGTCTATAGACTCTGGACTTGCTAGACTAAACTAGATAAACTGTGAGACTGCCTTCCTCTTAGTCGCTGCCAGACACGCCTCAGCTGTGCTCGTGCGATTTCTGCGAATCGTGCACACACTTAAATATTTGCCTGGCCACATTGCGGCGAAAAATTCACAGTCCAAAAGTTAATGCAACATCCATTGCTCTTTAAATTAATAAATCTTAATTAAACCATAGTACAATGAAGATAAGAGTAACGTTAAAAATTGAAAAAGAATCCTAAACTCCGCACACAAACATTTCTTCGTGTACATCAGGAAAACAATGATTGCAGACATTCGCCAGAATGAAAGATTGCAGATTTTCGAAGCACGATTTCTTTCAGTGTGTTGAATTATTTTGGTTTTCGATCGTGTAGGAAGTAAAATGGCGTGAGCCACGGTTCATTAAGTACAACACGAGCAAAGCAACAATTATCATTAAGCGACGTATTCATGGAACGAGGTTACAGATCGTTGTCAGTCCGCGTTGGTCATTCACGTGTCTCCTTACTAGAATGCATTCGCATGCAATGTGCATCCGTCCTAGACAAGCATATAGACAAATAGGCGGACGTAGACTAGCATGCAGCATTCGGCCGCCTGCACATGCACGCTTTGGCGGCTTTATGGAGACCGGGCACAGAAATGCCGCGCGCCCTGACCAAACTCGACGCGACGTCTCTGCAACATGATTGCATGTTACCTTTTCTGTCGTACGTCCTACCCTTTCGCTTTTCTTAACTCTTTTGTTAGCCTTGGTGTGCCTTATACTCTGCGGTACTTTAAGTGGCTGAAATTGACACTTTTAAACGGAATCGATTTTCTTAATTCCTTGCCGTATTTTACCGAGTCAAACTCGTGATGTAGATATTAACCAAGTCCAAGAAACAAGAATGTTATGCCTTTCTTTCTCGATATAATAAAATTTGATTCGTTTGATAAATTTTCTTATCTCTTCTACGATATTTTTCAAGACAAAGACGTCTTAATCACTGTGACTGTAAAGAAAGCCAGGGTTTAATTGTGGGATTCGAGACTTGATTAAATAGCTCGAAAATAATAAATAAATATAAGTAGGGATTTAGCCAACAACCGTAGTCCCGTTGACAGCACCGGTTCTCATTAGATCACCGAAGTTAAACAACGTGGAACGTGAATAGCACTTGGATGGGTGACCGTCTGGTAAAAAACCGGAAAGTGACCCGCCCGGGTGTTTTTCACGTGTTGTTGGCAAAAGGTGGTTCGGAACCCACCATAAACAGTAGGTCCCGCTGAAAAGGCGACAGTGAGGAATGGAAAGAGGGGGAAGAAGATTGGTAAATGAATTTGAAACCCTGAGGGGACCAAATATCATGTTACAATAATACAGTACAATAAATAGGGATTTATTTCTCTCCTCAGTGATGTTATTCAGTTGTAATAACACAATTTACTCAAGTTTACTAGGCCTCCGAATACGTAGTCATTCACAAGATCGTGTACACCGAATCGGAAGGTACCCAAAGAAGACTTCACCTAAGCAAAGATTCTTTCCAGCTGGTTTGCGGCATTAACAAGCAGCAGGCTAGGCTGGTCAGTTTCGGTGCGGGGTAATTCTAGCGTTAAGGGTTGATCTCATTCGACCGGGCATCCTTTTCGTTAGCGTGCTCTCCGAGAGCAGAGGCGCACCGTTGGGAGGATTAACGATGCTCTCAGGGCGACGCGACGCGGACGTAGTGGTCCGTAGCCGAGGATCTTCGGGATCGCGATCAATCAATTTGAAAATTTGAAAAGAATCTCGACGAGAGCCCCCGTTGGCGCGGACGGCTCTCCTGCCGGCGCGATTATTCCTGGCTAGATACATGCCGGTGAAACCCCGTCTCGTCGGAGGTGCATATCCTAGTGGTAGTCGAAGTAGAACCGACGTATCGCCGGCACGCACCACACGTGATACGTCGGTTCTCCTATCGTCGCCAGACGGCTTCCGTCTGGGTAAACACACCGACAGTACCGAGGCAGTCTGGCTGGCAGGGCTTACCGACTACCTAGGGACATCCATCACAGGATTATCGCGCAACCATGCTCACGCGCGGTCAGGACGTGCGGCGGGCCTCTCCTCCTCATCCTCCTCTCTCTCTGTGTGTGTGTGTGTGTATGTGTGCGTGCTTGTGTCTGCTCTTCACAAAGCCGCCAAACCGTGCATGTACAAGTGGCCCGAATGCTACACGTAAGACCCGTGTCTGCCCATCCGTCTGTACGCCGACGCGCTCATGAATCGGCGTACGCATTGAACTCGCCTGGAATTGACCAATGAAGTAGTTGAAGAGACCTGCTCCAGGGACCAGGCAAGGTTAACCACGAGGAATCAAAGGTGCTAGATAGAGACGCGTCCGAAGAGGACCGATTCTGAAACGCGAATGAAATGGGATTTATGCATGAAAATTGGTTCGGCACTGTTGGGAATGTTGGATAGTGTTGGTGATCCGGGGATCACTGGTGGACTGGATGCATCTTCCTAACTATCAAGCAGATTTGATTCCGATACTCAATTTGACTTGTGTAACTTCACCTTAAGACTACGCGAAGCCCGAGCAGAGGATGTTGCATGAAAAATGTTCCATCAACATAGTTAATGTCCGATGGTTAACTCTCGCTAAGCTCGTATGAAAGACGCCGGTGTCTGCACCGTGCAATGTAGCCGCCGCCGTTTCCGTTGATGCGCAGACTTGTTCGTTGGAAAAGTGATTAACGTGTCTCGTGTAGTATACTTTACGCTACACGGTATTCAAAAGACAAAAACGACTCCTCTTCTCACTGGAAACACAGCACTGAGTCATCTTTACGTGGCAAACCAGAATGTGAATCATGTTCTTAATGCCAGGTAGCTTCTTCGATCATTTCTTTTGCACGAAGTGTCTGTCGTTTTTGCCGAACTATGTTGCACGTCGACCGCGAGAATTGTACGTTTTACTTGATATCGAACTAATTGAACTAATCCGGATGAGCGAAACTATTGAATCAATATTCTATAAAAATTCACACGTGTATTTCGAATATTAATAAATACGTGTGCACGCTGTCAAGGCAAAAAGGTTCAATAGTTGTTCAGGAAAAAATTAATAAAATTCCTAAAAATTCGTGTAGAAACGACCTGAAAAACCAGAATACTCCCTTAGCGTCTAGCCGCGAAAAACGAAAATTCAAAAACGAATAGTTGGTGGAGAGACGTAGGAAAAAGTATCCCTATAAAATCGCGAGCTGGCCGAACACGGCCGATGACGCTGCGACTGCCAACAGAGAGAGAAAGAGAGGAGAGAGAGAAAGCACACCGACCAGGCAAAAAAGTAACGCGGCGTAGATTAGCGAGAAATGCCGATGTAAAAAACGAATAATAGACGTCGGCGTCGGCTGCGCTCGAGTCCCAGAAGCGGGTTCCGCCATACTGCGATACCCCAGGGAGACACGTAGAGACGGAACGAAATTAACCGGAGCTCAGCGAGGAGGAACCGGACGCGAGCGCATAATGCTGTGCACACAGGAGGGCCGCACACGTGCGCGCATAACCACGTCGTCGGTTTAACAGTCTGTCCAACGGTGTGTACACACAGGCAGACACCGGTCCGTATACAGGGTGTTCCGCTACGTGTGGTCAACGTTTTAAGGGGTGATTGTGCGAAATCCTGAAAAGAAACAAGAACCGAGGGTGCCTGTGATGCTGTCTTGCCTGTGACTTCGATTCGCTAGAGATCAACCCTTTAAAGACGAATGCGATCATATCAGGCCCACTTATTTGATTTTCGATGTTGCAAACAAATAATTCATTAATCATTTCCACAAAACACTGCCTGATATTGATATCTTTTCTTGTTTGAGATTGTATGTAATTCTACGAATTGTAGGACGAAGCAGAGCAAACGGGTGTCATTTTCTCCTGATAAGATGACGTTCTCATTCTTGCTGATGCGTCTGACATTCCAATGACAATTCCCTTCAATGTTCGCTAGTCTTCGTGGCTACAGTCAAAAACCTGGTGCGCCACAAGAACGCTTCAAGATCGAATCATGCTGGTTTTCGCGAGGAGAGAATCCGGTGCGCTGGTCTCTTCGCGAGAGGAACGAGCCATGCCGCGACATTTCGCGACGCACGTCGGATTTATTGGCACATGGCAGTCGAACACCCTGTATAGGCGGTGCGTATGTGTCGGCGGTGTCGGTAACGTTATTCGGGGCTAGGAATTCAGAGCCAGGAGAGCGGTCGATCGGTCTAGACGAGGTGTGCGTTATACGCCGGCACAGCATACATTGTCCGAACAATCGGCCAGACCCGGCATACAAATATGTACAACGAGAGATCTATTAATTACAACCAGCACCAGCCGGCTCTGACTCGTATCGACGAGCCCGAACCGCCCGCGCCCGATGCGATCCGCGTGGAACGGGGACGGGTGCAACGAGAACCGTAGAAAGAACATCGTCGACGTTGGCTGCACCGCGAGCCGGGGCCTCCTTTGGCTCCTTTGATGAGATAATTGATTAAACGATTAAACGGCCCGATCTTTAGTCCAATTAGCTGCATACCGACCGACGTTTTGCAGAGCGAGGTTCGGCCGGAGCGGCGACGGAACACTGTGGCCGGCACTTCGCCCAACTATGGAAATCCCTTATTGCTAAAGTAATCATAGTTCGTTAATTTAATGTTCTATATCGAGTTGATTCATGTTGAATATCTTCGATATTGTGTACAATACAGATGTGCACGATTATTTCTGGAAAATTTTATTCTCGTTACACTTGGAGGAACACAGAATTAGATACACCGATAAGACAATATTAATTTAATGGCAGAACTTTTTTGATTTTAACTATTTTTTTTTATTATAGAAAATCTTATATGAGATTTATTGCAACATAATTACCAAACAGAAATACACTACATATAATACAGAGTATGAAGATTACAAAACAGAGATTTTTCTGGTCAAAATGAGCACAAACACGGCACAGTTTGGTTCGCGTTTACTTGTTTCATCCACGATATAGTAGCGCCTCTACTATCCGAAATGACGATATAAGAAATGCACTATGTTAAATTGTATCGTGCTCGGAATTGTTTTAACCAGAGAAATGTCACATTCGTGTCAAATAAATTTTGTATAGTCGTGTCGCGTCTGCAGGATTAATTTGCCAGAGGCCGAGTCTGTTTCCTTTCCGCATTACGCGGGGAATTGACTCCCGCCGATCGAGGGAAACGGCACGTTTAAATGGTATTTAGCGGCGACTCGAATTAGCGAGCCGGAGATCCACGGTTCATCCGGATTTTCGCTCATCCGGATCAGACGCGGGCCCATTAAACCCCGGATATGAGTTTCCGCGTACAAGGTGCACCATGGCGCGCGGTCTAACTAGGCATTATGTAAAACGCGCAGACCAGTTTTAGCATTGCCGCCGGTGTCGGGACTTAAATTCGGAGGAATCGGGAGAAGTTAATTACCGTACCTGCGGAGCGAGCCTATTAACGAGCTCCTCAATGGATGGGCTTGCACCAACAAAATAGGGTTCGACAAAACAGCGTACCTAGAACTCGACCTTTTGGGTGACCTTTCCAATAACGAACCATTGCGAAAAGATAACGAGAAACAGATAAAAAAAATTGTAATGACACAAAAATTCCGTCATAATAAACGTAGCTACTAAATGCAGCAAGTCCAAGCATTTATAACAGCCAAAGCTGAGTCAAGTCAAAATCATCAGAAGGCTGGTAACGACTCTGGGATTTGCACAATGAGAACAAGGAAGAAAAGAGACAATGTAAAAGATTTACAGAAAGACGAGAGTAGTAAATCGCGACGATCGGAATCCCGGCTGCACAGCACAGCGACGATCATGCTGCCAGAAAGCAGCAGCCACAAGAAACGTGTTGGTCGACCGCTAGACGGTGTTAACGATCAAGCGTCGCTTAGGGTACCGGCAAAAGAGAGAAGATAGAGAGCGAGAAAGAGAGAGAGAGCGAGAGAGAGAGAGAAAGCACGTATGTAGCAGGTGTCGAAGGGTGGTAGGCTGATAAAGAGCGACAAAGAACTGACGGCCGTAAACGAAAGCCAATAAAACGGCGGTTTATTTGCGCGGATTCGCGAGCCTCGGTTGGCTATCCGGCGCGGCGGAACATGCGGGTATCCGGATGGTCGGGGGTGGTTAGGGGGCTGCGAAAAAACGGTTTGTCGAGTAAACAGGCAATCTGTAACGGCGTGCAACAACGGCTGGCCGGTCCGACGTTGCACCCGCATGCCAAGCGGTGCACCTATCTGCAGCGGCGCGCGGTGCATGCGAGTGCGTTTACGCTCGAAAGCGTGTGTAACAACGCCTGCACAGTCTCTGATGCCGTCGTGTGGACGTCGCCATTCTGTCTCTCTCTCTCTCTCTCTTCCTCACATTTTATCCTTCTCCACCTTGTCGTCTTTCTTATCTTTCTCACAGTGGCCACCTCCTCTCCTACCCCGTGTTCCTCTTCCTCCCTACCATCGTTATTCCGCGTACGCTCTCGTTCATCCACCATCATCCCCCGACTCTCTCAAACGCCTACACGGGGAAAAGAATAAACAAAGGGCGAGGGAGAAGGAGAGACGAATACAGAGACGAAGCGAAAAAGACAGGAGGGAAGAAGAGAGAAAGTAAACGTGCACGGTAATCTGGTACCCATGGTTAGTCAGCGGATCGGCGTCTAGACGGCAGGGACGTTTGTGTTGGATTTATTTGTGACAGTAGGTTCCCACCTGTTGCCTCCCGCGCCCCTTACGAAACGCACCGCTACAACTTCTCTCTTTTCCCTTTTTCCTGCCCCCCCCCCTCTCTCTCTCTCTCTCTTCGTTTCTCTTTCGCCTTCCGCCGTCCTCGGCTTCTTCCTCCTCTTTTTCCCTCGGCGCGTAGCCCTGTCCCTCTTTCCCGGTCCGTTCTCTGCTAATCCGTTAGGCTACCATAAATCCTATGCGTTCTCCATTCACTCCGTCCAGCTCCTTCCTGGCATTCTCTCGTCGCATTACAAAACAACGAGAAAGAGAGTTCTCTGTCGTTTTCTTGCTGTCTTTTTCTCTCTCTCTTTCCCTATCTCTGTCTTGCTTCGTTCGATTTTGTTTTTCGCCTTCCCTCTCACTTGTTCGGATCTATACACACGCCCACGCTGAACACCGTTGATGAAACAGCCGGGCGTGTACGCTGCGAGGAGAATTAGCCCGTATTGTGAGAGAGCTGGAGCGTGGAGCGAGCAGCGGAAGGACTCGCTGCCACGGCCAGATTAAAGAATGCCTCGTCAGTGACTTTGGAAATTTGAACGACCGACTGACGGACGTCGGAGGCGGGATTTAATTTGGGGGCGACCGGCAGCCCCCCGGTTCGCATACTCCACTCAGAGCACGGGCCCTCCGACGGGCACGTGACCCAGTACGATTGATTCCTGGGATAATTTGCCGGGCCCTGGGAAATTGATTATTTTGGAAGCTGACTGGCCGGGTGTAGTACGAGCCGCCTTGCTTTAAACGTTCATCAAATTAAATGTTTTCTTTTATCTCGATCGCCAGTTTTAAATAGAAATTGTAATTTCGTCGCACAGGTTCGATCCTATGTTACTAATTTCCTAAGCAGTTTTACAAATTAATAATTCGACGTTTCGGTCTTGGTTAAGACCATCTTCAAGAATATAATTGCGTCTGTAAAAATTAATATGAGAATATACATTTCCGTGTTGAAAAGCAAAAAGATGAACAAAAGAGAAAATTACAAGACTGAAACCATTTGTTTGTTGGTAGAAACTTACTTGCTTAGTAACAATGTTTTTGCGTTTCTGCTTAGGAAATTAGTAACATAGGATCGAACCTGTGCGCCGAAATTACAATTTCTATGTTCATCGAATTGTTTGGAAAAATACAAAAAAAAAGATTCATCAAATTCACGTAATTCACGCCATTCAGACGTCGAGCGATTTTCGATAATAGCGATCGTGACCAAGCATGCGACGCGTAGAAATTCTCGCCTGACCTCGCGAACACGTTCCTCTTGATCAACGATCGTTTAACGGAAGATTGATTTCGATGATGTCATTGCTTCATGCGCGCATAAGCCAGCACGCAATGAGTGTACAGATTAAAAACCCGTATACGCTTGCCTTCGCAGCGTGTTCACGCGTACGTAGGCCCGCATACCAAGAATGCTTTCTGTCCGAATGGAATCTGGCGACGGGTTAGATCTGTCTGCGGTAATGAGATCACAAAAATCCCGGTTCGATCCCGAAGATGCCGAACACTGCTGATTCATTTCTTTTCTTGTTCGCTCGTTCAGTTTTATTGGCCTCCGGGCTAAGGAACATTCCAACGGGACGGAATCAAATGAAATCTTTCACGTCACTATCTCTCCGAGCAGGATTCGCACAGTTGCTGGATATTCTACGACACGGTAAAAATTTGATTTTTCTTGTGAACTTGGTAGAATTTCCAGTATCTATACTATACTCAATAAGCGAGCAAGAATGCATAGTTGCATAAAGATTTGCGGTCTATCGAGCAATATCCACTTATTACCCGTTTTCGCGATTGGTCTATCAGGCTGTCGGAAACACCGTGATCTAGATATCACCGGCAAAATGTCAATTTTCTCTGCGGACTAACGCTAAACGGGGCGATAATAAGGCGCACTACGAATATTAGCGAAATGAAACGCGTCTGAAAATACACACGCGATCCGAGGGAGTGGCGCGAGATAATGGCGATACGGCATTTGTTGCAAAAGTATCGGAATAATATTTGAGAGAAGCGGTGGCGGCGTGGTTGAAAAATTGCACAGACTGGCTTGTGACAAATAGCGGCGCACGATAGAGACCGGTAATTTTCCGACTGGAATTAAATCAGACAGAGATAAATCGCATCTCTCCGGGGAACTTTCACATGTAATTCCTTTTTAAATTAACTTGTAATAACCCCTTATATACAAATACTCCGGCGGCAGTAACGATCGTAAAATATTGCCTTCCGATTTAAATTTATTTAAATCGCGCATAAAAGAAACGGCCCGACCGGCGCGCTGCCATATTTAATGTTAACGATCCGAAATAAACAAAACCAGTTTACGTTACAAAGTGTCGCGTGGGGCACACACGGGAGCTGCACCTGAAAAGACGCAATTATCCGAGAGAGCCCCCCCCCCCCGTTTTCAAAATGTTGGTGGTGGTTGCGCGCGGGAGCATTACGTATGCAAGCGTGTCGAATTAAAGTACGAGGACCGCGTTAAAAATTTTGTCCCATAATTTTCATAATTTCATGGGGTGGACGCGGCATTGACGTATAAATCACGGTAAGCGATCGGCACCGGGTTCTCGCTCGATCCGAACTTCCCGTAATCCACCGCGGGAACCACCGGCTACAAAATAACATTTCAAACATCCTTTATCTTCGCCAATAATCGAGCACACTTTTTTCAACGTGACTCTTAGAGCAGCTTTTTTCAATTAACGCACGGCGTCTCTCGTACCGGGCAGGTTATCGCCGATCTGAAGGATTCCCGTAAGGTCGGACGCTTGAAAAATGCGTCTTTTTTTTCCAAGTTTATATCAAAATTCAGTGCCGTAATTATCTCATTGAAATTCAACGAAGATGAACGCCCATCGACCCTCGGTCTTTTCCACCTGGAACTTCATTAACTCTTTGCGCAGAGGTGGAATCGTCGACGTTCGCGGAACCTCCGGACAGGATTTTAATTGTTCTGAAAAATTTCAAGAACTAATTGTGACTAACGTTAAATATTTTTAGAATACAACGTAGTATACTATTCTAATATATCCCGTCAGTTTTGGGCTCATTTTGAAACCCGCACCACATACAACACTGGTTGAAAACACACTAAATAAAAAATAAATTAAAATGTTCTCGAGATTCCTAAACAATTAAAAAATAAAGCAAACGACAAGATGTAAATGATTAAGCTCTAAGTTACTTCACAGATTAGTTCCCCAAATGTTTCAGCAAAGATCAACCAACTGTTTCAAGATCGTGCTGCTTTCAGAATAAATGTTCCAGACATTAATCCGTAAGAAAATGTAAAACAACATTTTTGATGGCGGATCGAGCAAGGGAGGTCCATATGAAGTCAAAAAGTCGTGGCCAATCATGCCAGTGCTTGACGCAAAATAAAATGTCTCGGACACCATTAAATATCAAACATCCGCAGTATAATTACGATAGAAAGTAGATAATGGTGCACAAATCCAGCTGCTTATGGGCAGCGAGTCTGCGTGGTCATGTCTCGAAGGTTCCTCATAAATACATCATCGTTATCTCAATATAAATACTCGGACGTTGATCTAGCACAACGTCCATCGTATCTCGGACCCCGGTCTCTCTTGAGAGGAGTAATAACGGCATAATAATCTAGTAATAACCGAGGGGTGGCGAGGAGGAGAGAGGGGATGGGGGGTTGACCAGGGTGCAAGAGAAAAACGGCTGGGAACGATTACATTACCGGGGAACACGATCGCCATTTATCGCCGATGATCTTTGCCATTACCGGATAATAACATTACGGCCGGGCCGTGGCTTATACTTTTAATCTATCCGCGGCTGATGTATTAATTGCGCACGATTGTGACTTATAATCGCATGGAGGGTTCTCTCTTTCACTCTCTCTCTCTCTCGCTCTCGCTCTCTTCGAGGCTTATCTGCACATCGGCGCCTACGTCCGCGGGTTATTAGCCGGCGTAATGGAAGTATTCGAATGCGTGAACGAGAATTTCCAGGAGCATGCCTGAAGAAGCATCCTCGGAGATACACCGCCGGACGAAATTATAAAACGTCCTGAAACGTATTGCTTATATCTTTATGGAAAATAAAAATTATCTGCATTCGTTATAAGATACGAGAGTCACTTTCCAACATTGTCCTTCCTTTAATCTAATTACCAGGTTGAAATTCACATACCTACTGATGCTATTTAATTCTTTTTCCATTCATTTTTGTCATAAATACATAAAATCCGGAGTCCAGATGTTCTGGGTCAAGATAGACTCTTAGGCTCCGCCGAAGGGATGCAATTATAGAACCGTCTACTAAAGGAAAACGGTTCGCGTCCATCACGGTACAGTGCTGACACATGAACGTCACATTCGGATGATCCTTTATGTTCATTCAGACAGCACGGAGTCGTTTGATTGCAAAAGAAAAATACGGAGCCCCTATTCCGGTAATTTCGCAGGGTGTCTCGATAATCTTCAGCGTATCGTTCACCGGGGGCCCTCGAGGAGGGATGAGAGCTCCGCGTGTGCCCCATTGGAGGCTGGGGGCCCCCGGATCAGAACCGGCGAGAATCGGTCCGCGCGTATCTGCATAAACCGGCATAGCGATGAACGAAGATCGTAGATAAAGATTGCAAATTTTTTCGCATAACTTTGTGCCGTTCGACCGTGACCGACGCGACGACAGCACACCAAGTCGACCAACAACGACCGCCGGGCTCCCTCTCCCTCTTTCTCGCTATCTTTTTCTCCTCTCTCGGACACACGTGGACGAATATTTCCACCGATGGGCGTCCCCGATGTGGAAACACGATAGACAAGCGACGATAACGTACGAACCAGCGTGGAAACGATTCGTAGATCGTAGACGTTCCCCCCTCGAGCGAAACCTGGTGGTGTACACAGAAACCCGGGGATCGGCAATCTCGCAAAACTTTTACCGGAGCTTCGACTTTATGCTCGTACTCGCGGATAAGGAACGTCGTCCCGGTGAACCGAGATTCGATTGTTTCGAGTGGGAAATCGTTCGATGCTCGACTCTGGCAAGGTCCGCGTCGAGATAGTGTATTTTCTACAAATTCCTGTATGTCGACTTCCATTTTTGACAGTGCCAGAAATTCCACTTGAACGATCGGTGTACTTTTATTTTCTCTGAATAAATTCAATCCTGTTATTATTATGAAGATATATAAATACAGTGTTTCCCCACTGAATCCGCGCTCCTCCGATCCATGAGACACGTTGTCCCCCTTGGATCGCGCAACGCTTTAAATATCTCGTAACGAACACCGGCGCAACCCGCTAACAGCCTCTTATGAGGGTTAATCGAGGGCCCAAGGATAAACAAAGTTAAGCGGCCGCGGCGAGTCAAGAAAATCCCGAGTAAGACGAACAAGTAACGTATCCTCGGCATTCCCGGGGCCCGGGCCCTCTTTTTTCTCGGTTTTTGATGAGGATCTCTACCCAACGTTGCCCCGAATTCCAAAGACAATGGGGCCCCTCCGGGGCAACCGAGGGAGGTCGAGAGCTGATCCTTGCCTGTATCCTTGCACGCTCTTGCCTCTCTGCATTACATAATATCGAAACGACCTTGCGTTCCATCGTACCACCTGCGGCACAAACTACACACGTACGAGACTTCGTACACACAACTTCCGCTCGGAGAACCCTCTCTCCCGCCCCCGTTGCCGCTCGCGTTCCTCGCTGCTTCGTTCTCTCTTCCCTTCTTTTCTTTTTTCCGATTCCGACCTTTCTGTTTCTGTTCTCGTCCCCGAGCCTGTTGCCCTTCCCCCACCCCGCTTCAGACTCTTTTCATGCCTTATCACTATTTTTGCTTTCGCCGAAAGGAAAAGGGGCCGATGGATGAATAGAAGGAAAGGAGAGGAGGACGGCAGCAACAGGTTTTGGCGGGCAACAACAGATCCCGGAGAACCGCGAATCAAGACCTACGATTCACTTTTGTTTTTTTTTTGACGACCTTTTTTCGGACGCTATCGGACGTGGCGGGAATCAAAACACTCGGCCCCCGTCTTCTAGACTGCTTGGTGTGGGTAGCGCAGAGACGATGGTTGGAACCGACTGGATATGGCTAGGGTGCTTTGGACTCGTGACGATTGACCTGGAGATTGTACAAGTCTACAGTCTGTTAGGAATGTATTGGATCAGATCTGTGGATACATCATTTAAAATTTTTAGAGATCAAGGCTTTTTAAGGTCATGATCATCTACACGACGCAATAACAAGAATGTATATGAAAAGAATTACCGTATGCATATCAGTAAACCGTATTCCGACACTTTTCATTAAAGACACAGATGAACACGTTGTAATCCGTGATTATATTTACTATTTTCATCGCGGTTCCGACCGAATTTTCTTTGGAAATGTTTTGGCTGAAACATCTCGACTGAAAAAAGAACTCGATTTGTGTAGAAGCAATTTTCGAAAAATTATTGTGTTTAAAAAGTGTAAGGTTCTCTGATCCTCTACAATTTGCAACAGCAGACCAGGGGTTTTGTGTAACTTGAAACTGGTATATGGAACCATGTAATGAAATTTAATCTTTTAGGGGGGTATCAATGTGTTAAGGAACTTTTAGTGCATCAAACAAACTTCCGTTCGAGTGCAGTTGATGTAAACAAGTCCATAAATACCTGCATTTGCATAAACGTCTGCAGAGGAGCGATAAAATGGAAATTTTCATACGTTCACTGCCGAATCAGCACCGATAAAATTTCTGCAGAGCTGAAAGACTGTTTTCAACACGGCAGACACTGTACAGGTCGAGATTAGCCAGGATTCTTATTTTCTTACTCCTTTGAATTTCATTAATTTACTTGAACATAAAAACAGGTTGATGCATTGCACTTTGTATTTCGTTCATCTCTATTAATTAAAACAGCACGAACTTTGTATGATGCAACAGATAATATTGATCAGCACTTTTCTAGAATGCCTTCCATGCAACTCGTTTCACAAAATTCTGTTCAGGATGTTTTGAAAGTAAATATCGTCAATCTGTAAATTGAAAGAAAGTTTCGAACGGTACAGCAGACATTCCATTCAGAAGTTTTAATTTATCGTCATGTGTAAGGTGTTTCTACTTTTCAAAGCACGATCGTAGAGAGCCCCGTTCCAACCGGTGATTTTATGGAAGCACCACGAATCCTCATTCCGTCGAGGGGGGTCCGCGTTGGATTATTTATTATGTCATTAATCAGTCAAGTTTTTCCCCCTGGCGGTGTAAAGGGCAAGCAGATGCAATATGGAAATGAACGTAAATCGTAAAAGGCTCTACGGTGGATGTTCGCGAGCTGTATCCGTGAAATGGTCCGCGGCAGTCGCCCGTAGACGAGAAAGTCCATAAAACGAAATTGTTGCAGTTTCCGGATGCATTTTAAGAGTGCCTTACAAGGAACCGCTCTGCAACCGACGCATTGATTGCGACGAGGGGGAACTTTACAGCTCCCGGTGAATTGCATGCTAGCTACTCATAAGTGATAAGGAAAATAAACTGTGAATGACCCATCCGGTCGTCAAATTAGACAACATTGTTCGAACTAAAAGAAATCACCAAGAATATCATCGTTACAAGTTACTGTATTTTCTCTGTTTTCGAGCGTACCTAACGCAATAGAAATTATTAAGAGCAACAGCACTGCGGAACTGCTTTCCATACGCAGAAATCAATCATATTATATAAATCTCGTTAATTCAACAGTAGAGCAATTTTAAAATGTTTCAGCTGTGACAGACCACAAAATTATTCGATTTCCTCGATCAGCGGTTGCGAAATGCTGCCGCGAATTTAGCGAACGCCCATACGTCAAGCAGATTGCTAGGAGCTAATTAATCTTTCAAACTTCCGCGAGCGAAACTTACGATTCAATCGGGAAACGCTTATTATTAGGCGATAAATCTTGTCCCCTGACAGGACGATAATAAAAAACCGCTCACCTTACGACGACGAAGCACTCAAATAAATGAACCTGCCCGAGATTTCATTCGGTCAGATAGGACACGTACCACCTACACCTGCTAACGGCACTTTCGAAGTACTCGCGACAATTTTATACTTTATCGGGTCCTCGCGGTTTACTGGCAATCGCCATTCGAGAGCTTTACAATGTCTGGTTTACGGACTCTCGAATTGAACGTGGACTCTCTCCTTCTCTCGCTCTCGTCTTCTCTCTCGCTCTTTCCGTCTCTACAGGAATGTCCCTTTTCGTCCTCCTTCGGCTTTTCACCGTCCCGCGAGTGTATTTCCACTTTACGATGTAGGCGACGCGCTCGACACAAAGAGCTTGCGTCGCGTAAAAACAAAGGGCCGATATAAAATTCTGATTGCCGGCGACGATGTAAAACGACTGCGAAGGAGGACGAGGCTCGAACCGATAGCATTCGTGGAGGTACAACTCGCCCGACATCGAATTATAATAAATTTCACTCGGTCTGAACTCGGAGAAGCCCTACCAATAAAACCGAGCCAATGTATTAGCTCGCTCGGAAAGCGACGCGGATTTTCTGGTCAAAACATTTTTATCGTTACATCTGCTTTGGAATTTTTAAAGATTTAAGTAACCTCGCTTAGACTGTTATACGAACTCATTTGTTGAGTGAGCAGGGGCAATTTGTCTGAAATCGATATAATTTATAAAATTTATAAAATGAAGTTTTACAGATTAATGAATTTCTGTTGAAACTGAAACTATTGATAAGATTCATCCCAGCAACACCCTCGGGAAAATCTCAGTTCATTAATTCTCGTCCACGAAAACACCATGAAAAACGGGTTCGACGGAACGGCGGAACAGAGTGGCGAGGGTAGAAGACAAGCGTCGCGTCTACGGGGGTGGCAGACAAATTTGTCCGCGAGTGAAAAAGGAGAAGAACCGGCGGAAGAAGAAGAGAGGGAAAAAAGGTGAAACGTCGGACATCATAGGGATAAAGGTAGGAGCAAATTAGCAGGAGCGCTGGAAAGTACACAGAGACGAGGAAAAACAACGATCCCCTCTCCCCGTGACCCTTAATCCGTCCGCGCGACTCCTGTGGCCCGTCCTTAAGCCGGGGCGAGGCGTGCAATAGAGCATACGATGCGTCTAGACAAAATAATGATTTGGATTTCAATACATTTGCATTCATTACCCCGGGGCACCTCACTCCTGTCCCCTTTCCGGGGCTGTGACGCTCGCCGGGGCTCTCTCCCTCTCCCTCTCTCTCTATCCCGTTGCTCCCGTTTTCGTTTCGTCCCACCCCCGTTGACCCCCGTCGTCGACGGGATCCCCTCTACTATTCCGTTTCATGTCTCGCAGAGTTACGCTCGTTATCATACGAATGCTCTACTCGTGCCGTCGGTGCTCGTTTCGTCGCCGTCGAAATGTGATGCGGCCGGACGAGTAAGCAGCAAGCTACCAGCAACAGCAGTGGCTGTCTAGCTTTTTGGCAGTGTACGTGTGTCGTGCACGTGTGAATCCGACGGGTCAGTCAGATGAGGGTGGCGCGTGGGTGGAGGAAACCCGCGTGTATGTACCAGCAGCCAGGGGATGAGAGAGAGACCCGCAGTTTTTAGCGCGGCGCGAAAAAGGTGAACAACCAGTCTGGATTGTGAATTGCTGCGCCGCGCGACCGCACCGACCGTCCGGCTAATGAATGGCCGACAAAGCCGACTCGTTTCTGCACACCTTTTGCATTGGACACACGTGCGCACCGGCGCGACGACGAACGCCACCGAAACCCCCGGAGCGGCGATACGCGAAACGCTACCGGTGTGTGTTGTCCCGTATACGCAATCGCACGCGATTGACGTCAGCCTGATCACCAACGATAGCACACGCCCAACACCCACGAGAATGTATAGTCTGATAGACGGATCGTGACTAAGATTGCCAATTGGGTCGTCGCTTTTGTCCCTCGAACGATAACACCTCCACCGGTACCTTGAAGGCTCGTCGCTGGGCCGACGTCGTGGATGGAGATTGTAGCCTCTTTATATTTCACCACCTCACAGTTTACTCGTTGACGACGATTGTACATGGATTTAGTAATGTATACGTTGCGCGAAGCAACGTTGGTAAAAGAGATCCAGATGGGATAAGAATATTCCCAAAGACCGAAGAAATACATTTTTACTCTTAGCGATTGTAGCTGTTTCTCTTAATCGTTATACTTCTCACAATATATCAGAAATATTAATTATTATTTTTCAGAAATTAATGGCCAATATACCACGGTAAGAATGTTCTCGTAGAGACAGTAAAATGAGAAATCAGTCGAGTACTTACCGGTTCGGTGCGACCATCTCCTTCTTTTCCCAATGATTGACCCTCTGTCCAGCCCATCTTTAATAATAGCTTGAACCCTCTGTTGTCTTTAGCTATAGATCTAGAAGCAAAATTAAACGAAACTCGTATAATTACTTCGAATGCAAGTCTGGAAAATAAAAAGGTCCAAGTAAAATAAACATGGAAAACAACAAATGAGAATGATAAAGTACATCATCTTGTGTCAGTAAAAAAATATCAGATTTATTTGGATTTCAGAAAATGATCAAATTGTAACTTACGTATCCATCGAACTTTGCTGTGTTTTTGCGCGATGATCTAATGAACCAATGCACTGTCTTCTGCTCTGTGCTCTGTCTTGATACCCCGACGCTAATTGACTCGCGGTCGCAACGTTGTCTTTTTCCACGCCAAATTTGTGCTTCAATCGCCTCAATTCCTGTTTATGAAGCGTTTTCTTCGACGTTTTATTCTCTTCCGCGCTACTACATTGTTGAACGAGTCCTGGCTCGCAGTGACCACAAGTTTCATTGCCATTATGAATATGGCATAACAATTTGGTACTTCCAACTTGTATAATTGAACCGTGCGTCACTTCGTGGAAGTCTGATTCTTGTTTGGCTACGGACAATCTTTTACCATTCAACAACGTACCATTCCTTGAACCGGAGTCTATAATTTGGTAGACTTTTTTAGTTTCATCGTACATTAATCGAGCATGGTGCTGTAATAAAAGAAAAACTCATTTATACGGAGCCTGTTCGACAATTATCTGTATTCATAATTATTAGAGATGTGCAGGAACCCGAAAATGTTGGGATTCCTGACTCAACCGTCGGGTTCTCCACACCTTTAATGATTACGTACTTTGCTAACGTTTATGTCTGGTATAACAACTGAATGATCGCCTTCACGACCAATCGAACCACCGGTGTATGCGACGACGAAGAGGCTACCAATTTTTAATTTTGGCAGATTGGTTTCTTTCACGATGATTCTCATGCATGGTGGATATATCTTGGCTAAATCTGAAACCAAGAGTTTACGTTAATGCATGCTAAATGAATTACAGTTAAATACTTATTGTTATGTTAACAACAGAAGAATTTAAAACTTTCACTCGGCTTTTTACAATAGCGAAACGGATAACAAATGCAAAAACCATGTCAAAAAAGTTAAGATGTTATTAAAAATAAATGAAAAATAAACCTTGATCTTCCTCGCGTTCACTGTCACTACTAGAACATAATTCCGGAGTAATATCATTAGAATTGCTGTCGTTATCATTGCTTGAACATTCACCCTCCTCAAGTTCTTTATCTTCCAAATGTTCTTCCCTTTCTGCAAGTTTGCGTTTTTTCCCCTCATCCTACAAGAGAGACATGTGTGCATATTAAAGGCATAGGATAATTACCTAGTGCTTGTCGCCTGTATTTTTCAATTGTTATGTTTGAAAGGCCATTTATTAACTCATGTATGTCATCTGAAACCTGAAAACAAAAATGTTTTTCTACGATCCATCTCCCTTTAACAAAGCATAGATTTTAATAGAATAAATATGAACCTTATTCGCCTTTCTAGCTTTCTGCTCCTTCTTGCTTTGAACTTGTGAAGTTGCATCACTCGCAGATACTTGTGCTTGGCTATGAAATTGGTAAGTTCCATTTGCTTCGTTATAATAATAATATGTTCCTGTATTGCCGTCGTAGTATAATCCTTGTTTCTGAAAACACATTTTTCATATGGTAAAAGATTTAAAGATTCTCACAAAATATGTTCTGTGGTATGTTATAATAAATATTTACTGCATCATAGTAGTATCCACTATTATAATCGTAATATAAACCTGAAGTTTCCTCATAAACAAAACCAGTTTGTAATAAAGCTGACTCAGCTGCCTCTTTAATATCATCTGCTATACTAACTGGTGTTTTATCAGTATTACTATTGCAATTTTCCAAGAGATTAGATTCTTTCTCACACTCCAAAGGATTCGTTTGAGTCCCATAGTCAACTAACAGTTTTTTCTCTAATAACTTTTGATTCCTCTGCAATAAGCATGCAAGTAAACATTTGACAATTAAACAAGTACGTAAAAGGACTAAAGGGGAGATCAAGTTTTACCTGTTCATTTAGTTTGTTCCTTAATTTATTGATTTTCTTGTTCTGTTTTTTGATATGATCACGCATTCTTTTAATAAATTTGAGGATGTGAGGAAAATTGCATAGTTCATCTTGAAAGTTATCTTCGAAATCAGATTTTATTTCTCCTTCGTCGCTTTCACTGAGAGCAGTGCTTTCGATCATCCTTATAACTGAGTGCTCAAAAAAATAATATAACAATTAAAATCAAATAATATACTTATTTTTTATATTATTCGAGTTTTTAACAAGTCAATAATTATCCTACTGAACATAATTCGAAGGCACTCGAATTAATTTAAAATTTAATTGCGCCGAGAATATACATATGTGACGTAACGGAACATATGAATTTTAATACCTTTTTATCGAAATGTAAACTAAAATATCAAGTCTCTTATATAACCTCTATCGAATCGTGATAATTCAATGCGTTTAATGTTGTATTTAAACCTAATACATAATCGATTACTTTTCAATGGAAAGTACATATATTACACCGCAAATTTTTCCATAAAAGTAAATACGATATCAACTTCAATTATAAATAGCAATGATGTTGACATTTGTTTAGAACAAAATGGTCAGTTTCTTTCACGTTCCAAGTGAATGAACCAAATTAAAATTGAATACGAACACGAATTACACTATTTCACATTGATACTTTTATTCATTTTATGACGCGTAGGACGAATAATTGCTTGAAATGGATAAACGTCATTACAAAGTTTACGTTTTGTATCAGCATATGTATAGCATATTACATATCGCAAACAAAGGAACCATTCATTCTATTTAATTTTTTAATACCGTGATTCTCCACCTTTCACGCTACAATTCTTCAAAATCTGTACTCTCTTCTTTACAACGATCAACAAAGATAATTAAATACTATGCATACAAAGCTTATTAAACGAGCGGGAACAACAGAAGCATTATATTTAGGTTTTGCAGACATACATAAACTAGAGAACACGCTGATAGAACCGAAACTCCTGTCAGAAATTTTGAATTTCGTACTTCACCTTTCCCGCCTACATACAGACAGTGTTGCCGCTTCTATAAGTTGAAATTAAAAACGTTGGAGGCGCGGCAATATTTAAATGTCATTTAGTTTATCATAATTTTCAGTGATAATATGCATCAAATTGATTTGAAGACAGAGAGAAATACAGGACGTGAAATTGTAGAGAGTTCTAAATAGGACCACCGAGTAGATATACGGATAAACCTATTACCTAATATATTTTGGCAGTCTACTTTTTGGGAGCCACGTGAACCCATTACCACGATTTAGACGAGTTTATGCCAGAATCTTTGTGTCACAAATAAATAAATAAGTCTATTTCTGTTCTGAATCGTTGTTTCGCGTGCTGGATTGCTTTATTTGCAAGCAAATAGGCGAAATGAAACGCAAAAATACATTGGATTTTGAGGTATTTGTTACAAAACAAAGCGCGGGAGTTTGATATCTGTAAGTATACTCTATGACACAAACGAATCAAGTTTTCTAGCCTGTGACTGGTCTGCCATCTGGAAACAGCTGTTTGTTAACACCCCCGAGCATCATGGCCGCTCCCAGTCCGATGGAGCCGTTGAAAATGACATTTGTTGGGTAAAATGCGATCAAACAGTGCCTAAACATTCTCCGTTTGTACAACGAACATAAATATCGTGCACGCAGTTCAATTATATTTCACGTTGCCCGCATTCGCCGTTTCAGAGATGACTTTCGTGTGATTTCCTTTCAATTCGTTTGCGAATGTCCCTCCTACGCTACTTGTCTTTTGCAGATAGTAACCAGTGTTTTGTTCAGACATTATTCGAGATAATACACGTATCGCATTGTCAGGACATGTTACAATGATGCCGATAAAGGATAACCAGGATGTGGCGTGTTTTCTGGTCACAAAACACTCGTGGAAGGGAAAGTAAGTTATACGTGTTTCGTTAACACCACGTTGAACGTTTCGCCGATTACACATCGACTTGCAATTAAGTTTATAGTAAACAAAAAAATTAATGCTTTAAGGTCAACCGCGTCCGATGAATCATTCGTATCGTAAAACAATTTATTATTGCAGTTTTGCTTGTTTGAAATTTGAATGGTAGTGTAAAGTAATATACTTTACTGATATTGTTAGTTAATTTAGATATCAATGGAGAAATAGTTTGTCATTAATTACTCAAATGTATACATAAGAATTACAACGACAATTTATTATAAGCATATTTTAAATGTTTTATAGAAATTGATTTTACTTGTTTTAAATTGTTTAAAAATATTGCAGTCATACATGATGCTGTTAATTTTTCGTCGAATGTTACAACAAGTGGTATTGTGCAATGTCAACGTTAGAAAGAAATAATATTTGTGCTTCGTATTATAGATACAAACGTATTTTCTCAATTGGATCCATGGGTATAACAACATATAATCCCAGTACATTGGAAGTCACAAACAAATGGGAGTATTCAGATTTTATAAGTGTGCAACCAACGAATAGGAATCAGTTAGGATCGCATGAATTTAGTATAACAATGCGTAAAGAGCGCAAGGTTGACAATATGAAATTTAGTTCAGAATACAGAGCTGACTTGCTAACTGAAGCTCTGAAATATAGGAATCAATTTGTTGAAAAACCTAAAGAAATTCTGGTGAGTTATGTGTGGCTTGTTTGATGTTCATTAGGGAATGGTTTAGAATTGATATTCAACCAGACATGTTATCAATCCAGCCATATGGCGGCAATGCTTTGATTAAACTGTTCTGCATTATATCATTAATGAGCTAAGACTGCCAAATCCCTTGCAATAAAGAATGATAAATATTGTTTCCTTCATATTGCTAAGCGTATTACTACATTTTAATTAAAGGCGTGCACGAATCTCGAAAATTTTGAAATTTTTGAGAATATTTCAGATTCTCGTACACATCTGATTTTAATAAAATTTTTAATTGCATATTGACTTTGTTTGATTGCATCCTTTTTGCCACAGAGATACCAAGCTTACAAACATCATTGGTCTGATACAAGATTACCTGTTGTATTAGAAGTGACACCATATAGTCTCGACCAATTAGATCCAGCAACCAACATGGTACTAGCAAGTTATTATTACAAAGATTTTGAAGGGATTGCTACAATGAAAGATTACCCGAACGGATTTGTGATTGTATGCGGTGGATTTGGACGTTTGCACCTGTTTGCCTCTCAGCACATGGAAGAAATAAAAAAAAAGTTACACGAATCAGCCATGAACAATTTAGGTATCAGCATAAAAGTTTTGAAAGAACCAATCAAATTAGACGATTTCGTTGCACAAAGATTAGGCAAATTTAGTGGGGACGATCATATAACAAGTGTTTCAGAGTTTACTGTTCACAAGTATTCGTCTAGACACATAGACCCACAGAGAAGAACTCTTTGTCTTTCCGACACCTGTTTATTGGAAAGAGATCCTCAGACATACAATGTCTGCACGCTTCGACCATTGTCTGACATTTTTGCGTTAATCCGTGATAATGAAAATCCACAACTATTTACTATACAGTATCTGAATAGCCAAACACGCAGTTACACTGCGACAGATAGAGATTCTTTGCTAGCGTCTTTATTGGATGGCGTTAGAGCATCTGGAAATCGTGACGTTCATGTCAGAATGTGTCCGGTTCCGAGAGGAAAAAGACTTGGACCTTTCAATTTGCCGGTGGATGAGGAAGTTGAAACGTCTCATGTTAAATTTCTTCACCAACCACCTAGTGGACGTACATTCGCTGAAATTCTGGAAAGATTCAATGCAAACATTCCGTACAGTGGTTTGAATTATTCTGTGACCCAAGATGTAAGATTGCTTGTACATTCGCTTATAATATGTATAGAATGTCGTATATACGTTATGTTAATGTTGTGCGCATACTTGTCAAGATGTGAACGTACATATTGATACAGTACATTAAAGCGGTATTAAATTAGAGATTCGAATATATATTTGCAGAATAGAAACAACTATTTTGTAATTGAAATTTAACTTTATAATAATACAAATTTCATGATAGAGTTTTCTTCTTGAAGCTTAGTAAGTTTACTATCGAGTAATATCGATTTACATCAATGAACATATTGCACGATCAATTGAATGTATATTTTCTTTTTTGTCCAGGATGTTACACCGCTTGAATGGACTGTAACAACGTTACAACTTCAAATAAATCATGTGATGCTAAACTACTTACAGGGTCTTTTTACTGAAAATAAAGATAAAATCATTCTCTGTGCTTTGAACGCGGTGGTAAACAAAGAGCTAGAAACAAACGGCGAAATAGAGGCGCAGTTTCACGTTTTAAGGAGACTGGTCGCCAGTAGAATTGGTTTCACTGCATTTACAACGCTTTCCGGATTCAGAGAAGCGATCGGACATAAAGTTGTAAAAGCTTTAAAAAGACTAGACTACGCTGTGACACAGTCCGCTATAGATTGCATCTGTGCTCTAATGCAACCGATGCACGATGATTGTGATTTGAGACAAGAACAGTTGAATAAAAGTAGCCTTCTTAGCAGTAACAAGTTCTTGGAAAGTTTGCTCGATATGTGGGTGAACCATGTTGTATGTATAAAAAGAGCTACGCTTATTATTAGTTTCTTAAAAATATTTTAATGATTATCATCTTATACTTTATGTATTTCAGAATCATGGTACTGGTGCTCTGGTAGTGTCTGCCATGCTTGATCTTTTGACTTTTGCCTTGTGTGTACCATATAGTGAAACAACCGATGGCAAACATTTCGACAATCTTCTAGAAATGGTTGCCTCGAGAGGCAGGTCCCTCTTCAAGTTGTTTCAACATCCGTCACTGGCTATAGTCAAAGGTGCAGGTTTAATAATGAGAGCAATTATCGAAGAGGGTGCGGCAGAGGTTGCAGCAAAAATGCAAGAACTTGCGCTTGCCGAGGGAGCTCTGCCAAGGCATTTGTTAAATAGTCTTTTCACTGCTGGCACCGATGGTAGGCTGTTAACGCATAGACAATTGTGCAGACATCTCGTAGGGCTCTGGGTTACAGGACATCCTACGGCCATGGGTCTATTGAAAAGAATTATGGTAAATTAACATTATTGACTGAGCATACGATATTATTACTGCTAAATCACTAGAATGAAAATATCTAAGTTTGTGTTCATTGTGCATTTGTACAGCCTGTTGGTTTATTAAATTACTTAGACTCCGAAGAGAAGATTCCCGAGTCTTTCCTCGAGAAAGAGAGGTTGAACAACCGTGACAATTTGAAAATAGCAATAGATCATGCATCGAAAAATAAAAAGAATCCACAGTGGATTGCGATCGAGCGCCAGATGCGCGTTGTCGAGAAACACGTCGAGCATGCTCTTCAGCATTGGGGAGCCAGAATCGGCATCGAGCGCAAAGAGAAAATTAAAGAACGTCCAATAGTATTAAGAAAACGACGAGAAAGGATCAAATCGGAGGCAAATTGGAATCTCTTTTATTACAAGTTTAATCAGGATCATTCACTGCCGAATTTAATTTGGAATCACAAGACACGGGAGGAGCTAAGAACGGCACTCGAGAATGAAATTCGCGCGTTTAGTTCTGACAAAGATTTGGCCGGTGGAACACTTATCGCTTGGAATCATAGAGAATTCGAAGTGCAGTATCAGTGCCTGTCAGACGAGGTGAAGATCGGCGACTATTACTTGAGACTTCTGTTGGAAAGAGATAGTCCGGATAGCCCAATAAGAAAATCGTACGTATGGAAATTTAATCCTTGGGATATAATTTCGATGAAGCGTCTTCAATGTATCAACTAACAGAATTGTCTTTGTTGTAGGTATGAATTTTTTAACGACTTGTATCATAGATTCATATTAACAACAAAAGTTGAAATGAAGTGCCTTTGCTTGCAAGCAATGACTATAGTATATGAACGATATTTCGAAGATATTGGTCCGTTTTCGGATACAAAATATATTGTCGGGATGCTGGAACGTTGTACGGACAGAATGGAACGCGATAGGCTAGTCATGTTTATAAATAAACTCATATTGCACAGAAGAAACGTAAAAGACATTATGGATCAAAACGGAGTACGCACACTAGTAGATCTGTTAACGTTAGCCCATTTACATACGTCGCGAGCAGTCGTGCCAACGCAAACGAACGTGATCGAAGCAGGACCGCAGCAACAGCTAGTAATGGAGAAAGAATGGTATTACAATGACGGAGATCAACGAAAAGGTCCGATAAGTCTGAAGGATTTGAAAGAACTATATTTAACGAATCACATAACATACAAAACCAAAGTTTGGGCACAAGGATTGGACGGCTGGCGAATGATCTCGCAAGTCCCGCAGTTAAAATGGACATTAGTCGCGAAAGGAACACCAGTAATAAACGAAAGCGAATTAGCAACATTAATCCTAGACATTCTAATCAAAATGTGCGAATATTTTCCAAGTAGAGACGTTGACGATGCAGTAATCAGACCTCTTCCGCGTATGAGGCGGTTATTATCTGATCTTCAGTGCCTACCTCACATTGTACAACTTTTATTAACTTTTGATCCGATTTTAGTTGAGAAAGTAGCCACTTTGCTATGTGAAATAATGCGAGATAACGCAGAAGTTTCGAAGATCTATCTTACTGGTGTATTTTATTTCATACTGATGTATACTGGTTCCAACGTTTTGCCAATAGCAAGATTTTTGCAATTGACACACACAAAACAAGCGTTCAGAAGCGATGATGTAAGTGTATACCAGAATGCGTATGTTTATTGCTTAAAACATTATTAAACAATCTATATTTTCCAGAACGTCGCGTTCGACATCATGCAGCGTAGCATTCTTGGCCAGCTGTTACCCGACGCGATGGTGAGTTATTTGGAGAATCATGGCGCAGAAAAGTTTGCGCAAATATTCCTTGGCGATTTCGATACGCCGGAAGCCATCTGGAACGCCGAGATGAGAAGAATGCTCATCGAAAAGATAGCAACGCATATAGCGGATTTTTCTCCAAAGTTGAGAAGCCATACTATGGCGAGATATCAGTACATCGCTATACCTGCGATCAGATATCCGCAATTAGAGAAGGAATTGTTCTGTCAAATATTCTATCTGCGTCATCTGTGCGACACTGTAAAATTCCCACAATGGCCTATTCTTGAACCAGTAAGTTTATTACTCAATAATTGTAAATCAAAAATAAGATTCTAGAATACATTTTACATTTGATGTCTAGGTGCGGCTATTCAAGGACGTACTGGAGACTTGGAAGAAAGAAGTAGAGAAGAAACCACCGCTGATGACAGTGGACGAAGCCTACAAGGTTCTCCAACTGTCTCACGGAAAACAGCACAACGAGGCTGAAGTGAGAAAATCGTACTACAAGCTCGCGCAAATGTACCATCCCGATAAAAATCCTCAAGGAAGAGTAAGTTTATCAAGAATCTCTAGTAACAATCAAGCATGCAATCCGATTGAACTGCATTTTTCTGTGTAGGATAAATTCGAAGCAGTGAATCAAGCGTACGAGTTCTTATGCAGTCGGAGTTGTTGGTCCACGGACGGGCCGAATCCCGACAACATAGTGCTCATTTTAAGAACGCAGAGCATTCTTTTCCATAGATACTCTGATGAGCTTAGACCGTACAAGTACGCCGGCTATCCTCAGCTAATCAAAACGATCAAATTAGAAACAGATGACGAACAATTATTTTCAAAGTCCACGCCGCTACTTGCCGCTGCCAGTGAACTAGCATACCATACTGTACAATGTTCTGCATTGAATGCAGAGGAACTTCGCAGAGAAGGAGGATTAGACGTTCTGTTAGATGCTTATACGAGATGCGTTTCTGTATTAAACAAATCTAGCAAACCGAACGACGTGGCGGTACAAGTCTGCATGCACATTACCAGATGCTTTTCGGTCGCTGGCTCGTTCAGAGGTTGCAAAGACAGAATCATCGAGTTACCGCAACTGGTTAAGGACCTTTGTAGAATATTACATTTCAAGGTTAGTATCAACATTTCATTGAAAGGAAAACACGAAATTATTTAACAGTTGTATCTGTGTTTTATAGCATTTAACGAAGTTGTGTTCGGTGGCAACAGAATGCATCTCTTCCCTTGCGTCAGACAGCGTGCTGCAAATGCAATTGCTGCAATCAGGTGCTCTGTGGCATTTACTGCTCTTTATGTTTAATTATGATTACACGTTAGAAGAAGGTGGCGTCGAGAGGAACCAGGATGAAAATCGTCAGGAAGTGGCGAATAATTTAGCCAAGCTAGCTGTTCGAGCCTGTGCCAGGCTAGGTGGTTACATGACAGGGGAAAGCGAAACACCTGTTAACCCTGTTACGGTCGCTGCCTTGGAAAGCTTGTTAACACCTTATTTAGCACGGCAACTTGGGAAAAACAAACCAGAGGAGATATTAAAGATTTTGAACTCGAATTGCTCGAATCCGTACCTAATTTGGGACAATGGAACGAGAGCAGAACTGAACGAATATTTGGAAAGCAAACGGCAAGAAAGATTGAACGGAAGCGAAACATTCGAGCATGATTTCAGTGATTTCAAATACAGCGCTCATGGGGATGAACTTATTATTGGAGAAATATTTGTAAAAGTGTACAATGAGCAGCCCGTATTTCCAATAGAGGTACTGCATTCTTTACTCTTCGAGAAGTAATGTTTTGATAAAATAACAAACTGTAAATGTTTTGCAGAATCCCAAAAGTTTTACGATTAATTTACTGGACTTTTTGTCTGAATCGTGGGAGTACTTGACATCAGTCGGAAACGTGGCACTGGCTAAAATGGATCAGAAGAAATTAGAATATATTGTCATGTCTCTCGAAGCCTTGAAGAATGTGATCAAAAACAATCCCGGAGTAGAATTGCAGTGCATAGGACATTTCAGATTACTATTTGGACTTTTAAGTAGCAATAATTTTAAGTTGATTCAGAAGAATGCTTTGGAGGTGATCAGCAGTGTTACAAGAAACCAAGAGTGCGTGGACGATATCGCAGCGAATGATGTTACGGTATATTTGTTAATAGCTTTAAATACTTTGAAGGAGTGTCAGCTTCTTATATTAGAAACATTGTACGCCCTGATGAGTTCCACGAGGATTGTAAAGGACGCGTTATCTAAAGGTAAATGGCGATTAAATATATTTATACTCGTCTGTATTAAGACAATATTTCTCTACATCTTTAGGAGCTGTTGTGTACGTTCTCGATCTATTCTGTAATTCAAGTAACACGCAAATACGGGAAACAGCCGCCGAATTGCTCGGCAAAATGTCGTCCGATAAGTTGGCTGGACCAAAAGTTAAGTTGGATTTGTCTAAGTTTCTACCTAGATTATTTAGCGAAGCAATTCGAGACGCTCCTAAACAGTGCGTGCACATGTTCGAAACCAAACACGAAAATCCTGAATTAATTTGGGACGACCATGCCAAAGCGAAAATCTCGAGGATTGTCGCTGAATTGAAAGAGGAGTATGTAAACATTGAATGCATCAACTTACAATAGAATTACAACTATTTTATAATATGATACATAAATTCTTCCAGATTTTACGCATTACAGAGGCGAAATCCTAATGCAATATTAAAGTTACCTGAGACTCAAACTAATGCCGATTTCGCAACAAATGAGCCCGTTGTGGGAGGTGTATATCTTAGATTATTCGTGGCCAGTCCTGCATGGGCTCTCAGAAAGCCGAAGGAATTTTTAAGTGAACTTATGGACACAACCTTGACACTGATGTCCAAAGAGAAAACTGATGTAAGTGTAAAATTTTGATTATTTAATGAAATTGTTAAATTATATAATATCTTCGAAATTATTCTATTGATTAGTCGGACATGTTGGAATTAACGACCCAAGCACTAGTATGTTTACTTCAAGCACAACCGACTTTAGCCGACCAAGTTCCGTCATTAGGACACATACCTAGACTTTGTCGACAAATGTCAATGCAAAATAATCAACCATCCGTGTATAAAACTGCAATATTAATACTTCATCAATTAGCAACCAGTGAAGTGAGTTCAATATATTTCTTGAGTATATTCAATATTCGTGAATATTTATGTTAAAACAAATCCGACCATATCTTTCAGATTTGTATATCATCCATTTGTCAAACCGAGTGCATAAGCCCACTGAAGCATGCGATGCAATCTAGACGGGATATGATAGCGATAGCGTGCGAGACTCTGAATAGGCTATTCTCCACTAATGAAGACAGACTTATAAAACAAGTGAGTTAAAACTTGAGAAAATGAAAATATCTAATTTCACAAATTACAATTGATTTCTTGTGACGTTTTATTTGTATTTGAATTTGATTCCTTAGGCTTTGGATGCTGAAATGGTGCCCTACTTATTGAACATATTAGAGGGTCGATTGGACGCCATTGAAAATCCTGCAACAACCAAAGCTCAAATAGTTAAGGCTTTGAAAGCTATGACTAGAAGTTTGTTGTTAGGTGAAAAAGTCAATGCTATACTAGAGAAGTCCAGTGTCTGGGCAGAATACAAAGATCAGCGACACGATCTGTTCATTTCTAACGCTAATAATGCTGGTTACCTTACTGGTAAGATATACGAACATTTTATGTTAACTTATACAATGAAAAATTGTGGTCTACAGATGTATGTTGTGGTACACGTCAAAGTAACATTTTAATGCACAGCAGGAACACCGGTATCTGCTGGTTATTTAACGGCTGGCCCAAGCACGACCCTAACCA
This sequence comes from Lasioglossum morio, assembly GCA_916610235.2. Lineage (NCBI taxonomy): Eukaryota > Metazoa > Arthropoda > Insecta > Hymenoptera > Halictidae > Lasioglossum > Lasioglossum morio. The sequence goes on along the minus strand of OU744330.1, from coordinate 6,727,208 downwards.
CTGGCCCACCACCAGTCGACAAGGAAGATAGTTTAATTAACAGAAATGATAATATCTGATATAGGTAGCATCGCAAGTAAATACAAGGGGCAAAATGCCGATCCTGAAATTCCTATCGGTATATCGTACCGATGTAAAGACTACATTGCCTGTGATTTTCGGGTCCTTAAACTAAGGAATTTGTCAATCGAATGTTTTTGTTAAATTTACATTTATATTAAGATTATTATATATATATAAATATTATATTATATATATAAATATTATATAAATATAATGATACTCTTTATTATGCTGTATAGGCAAATTACATAAATACGTGTAAAGTAATGTCATTCTTTACGGCGGCGTTAGCGTGTGGCAAAAGATAGTATTCAATGAAAGTCTATTACTGAACAAATTTTTCTAGGAGAATATTCGTCTGAATGAGAGAAACGAAAAAAAGAAACGAGAAGCCTCCCGTGTCGATTTTAAACAATTTTTTTGTAAGCGAACTGTTTACTTTGTACTTAGCGTATCTTCCGACGCAACTTTTTTCATTGCTTACCGCGGAAACGAATCGTGCGTTGCCGAGCGGATTCGTTTCATGGTACGAGAGATCGAACGCGGTTCCGTTTGCCAAACTCTTCCAACGAGAATATAGGAAATTTGTATTTCATTTCGAGAAATCGGAAAAACCGCTTCGCGTCCCGCTCGCGGATGAATGAAAATCGAAAAATCGATGGGATATGATAGATAGCGTGGAAATCCTTCATATGTAGTGCAACTATTTTCTCTGTGATAGCGCATCAGTCGTGCAAGAGAATGTAATGGGACGTGTATATGCGTGAATTGTTTTTCTGATGCATAAACGAGATATGAGTTGACGAATTTACATTACGTTCGAAGGGAAGAACAACGTGTGCTGCGTTGTTGAAGCATTGTTGCTATACCCGAGCACGATTTGCGCGTGGAAAAGGATTTCAAAGATCGTGCTACTCGTATTGATTAAAATTTCGAGCTTCACGGTTTCATTTTTACCATTAATTGTGAAAGATGTTCATTCATTTCCCTGTTCCACGAGCCGGTCGCTTTCCTCGGTATAGCAGAATGCTTTCGTTTATTTCAAACACATCGAGGAATTCTCATCGACAAACATTTTACGTCTAATCATACGAATAAGAGAACAAACCATTGTTTTATACGTAGAGAGGATGACCGAGGACACCGTTTTATCATCCACACATTCGCGAAGTATTCTTACTTTTCATAGCGGTCTTCACGTCCATTGATTTTTTAACGAATTTTCTAAGAAAACAAAACACCAAGAATGCCTGCTAACAAGAGACGAACGATATTGCGAAACAAAAAAGAAAAAGAACTCCAGGTGATTGTAACCGAAGAGTCGAGCGCACACTTTACTCATTACTCCTGTGAAGCGTGTGTTCTTGCTCCCTTTTTGTTGTTACTGAAATTATTATGTATTATTCTTGTATTATCTTTCGAGTTATATTTGTTTAACGCTTCGAGCCGAGAAAAAGCGCTAAAAGCCATTCGGTGATATTGTAATCGGGGATTTGTCGAGTAGTGTTAGTTTAACGCGTAGAAAGAGGAAGAACTCCTCTGTTTCATATCAATTTCTAGTATTCTAAGGGGCGGTCGATTCAACGGTCTCGAATATCCCCCAGAGCTTATGCGAAAACTGTACATTGCGTTGCTCTTCACCAGCAATCAGCCATATTCGCAACATACTTTTGTTGACTGCCGATCGACCAGTCGAGCGTTCTCGACACTCACAAATGCAATCGACAGCAAAAGAGAAAAAGAAAAAAGAAAACTATAGTTCCTCTCGCGACAGAACCACGCCCGTGCCTGTTAAACGCAGCGTAGGAATTTCTATACACATTCGCAATTTTTATAAACGGTGGTCGAAACCATCGTGTTCCTCGTAGAGTCATTCGTTTTCCCGCGTAGCCTCGCAATCTTGCGCAAACATAATTTCTGTTCGCTTGTACGTGCTCGACTCGTCGATCTTTACAGGAAGAAAGCGGAGAATTTGAGTAGATCGGATGAGATCAGACAATGACTAGAGAAACGATCACCGATCATCGAGTAAATGGGGAGATAAACGTAAACGAGAGTGTTGGCATGGTTGTTCATGCTGTGTGTTATATGGTTACTGTCAGACAAGTAACTACAAACAAATACGGGAGAGCCTTAGTTATTTTTATGTATTTTGCGCCTGCGTTCTTAAGGTCGAGAGTAAGATATTGTATATACACACACATGTATATGAAAGAAGTTATACCACAGATTATTGTACGTATAATTAGAAAATAAATCATTTTGCACATGGTATGTGAGAAGAACTTAGCTTCAGTATTTTTGTCATGCAGACAATTGTTTTTTATAAAAATCTTCAGTGTAGTTATGAATATTAAACAATCTAAATGGATAAGAAGAGGAGAGAATCCCTCGATGGAAAAGAGGTGTGTTATGATAGTATTTCCTAAGGCTTAGAGAACACTTAGGTAGTCAGAGTTTCCGGCTCAAGTGATTGAAATTGAAATTGAAATCGAAAGCGCCAGTTACGTGACTCGTTGCAACTCGTTGTGCGCAGAAGCGCGGCGAGGCGGAACGAAATTTTCCCCCACCCCACCTAATTTCGGTAGATCTCGATCAATCTTGATCGTCGAAATCAACAATTCCTTTTGTCAACAAATTCCTCTCTGTTGACGTTAAATTGTTAGGGTTCGCATAGGCCGCTTGGTGCAGCACTATACGGGAAACATAGGTGCGAGCACTCGTATTTCTCTTCTATTTTTAATGACGTCAATATTTGTGACCATGTGACTACGGCTCGTCTAGAATTCCTACGTAGTGTAGAGTTTCTATTTGTTTAAAAATACAACCAACCGCTACTAAATAATATTTAAATCATACTAGTCAAATAATGCCTGTATACATTGTTGATTTTACTTCATCCTAATCTACGTTTTAGCATTGAGTGTCGTGAGATACTTGGAAGGGTTTCAATCTCGTTGCTGGTACCGCCAATGTCCGCACAACTATTGTAAAAGAAACTATTTCTAACAACGTACATAAAACTGCTATTGGGTAAATACTGTTAGACGTTCTAAATTACGAGTTCATCGAGAAACAGGTTAGTCCTCTGTCGATAGCGATGCACTTTGTAAATATTTACAATACGTGCTGCTATCCTAACCTATATCTAGTCCATGTTCGTTATCGAACTCCGTTCCCGGGAAAACAAGTGAAGTACGTTGTGCTTTGATTTCAGAAGATGTGGCCGATCATCGCGAGAGTTTTCGGTAGGTTCAACAGATACCTACAACTTCCTATAGCCGGTCTTATCGGTTATATCGGCTATCACATAGAAGGCCTTATATCCGATCGTTACACACCTTCGACCGCATCGATAAAACAACAACGCGAGGATAGGCAATTGGAGGACACAGATTCCACATCTAACAAGAAAGTACATCGACCGTTAGAGATCAATCTTCCTCCTTCTTTGTCCGCATAGTCGCGTTACATTTTGTATAGAATTTTGGGCGAAGTGCATTGAATCCATTCAAAATGTAACTCCAAAATTCGTTGCAGTTGATTATATATTATACAAAACTAATTACATTTAGAGAATGTTCAGAAGTTCTTGCAAAGAGTTAGAAGTCTTCTTTCACTTAGATACACCAAATTTGTACATAACAGTATGGCGGTAGACATCTCCTGGCTGCAGAATACTGTTGGGGAAGTTTGCCTGCAACAAATTTCAAAGTCAAAGCAACTGATTTATTTATACTGTATTCTAATAACTTACATGATTTACAGCATCTGGGTAATTCTGAGTCTCCAAGCATAGTGCTCCATGCTTAAAATATTCAGCCCCGTCTTTCCCATGAATAGGAGTGTCTCCTTGAGCGGGTAGGAAATTAGCCGTGTATAATTGTACACCGGGTTGATTAGAATGAACTTCCAAGTATCTTCCGGAAGCGGGGTGTACAACTTTCGCGACCAACTTGTTCTCTGTACAGCTGTTGTCGATCAGACAGAAGTTATAATCGTAACCACCGCCCGGCACTTTGTTGATCACGTCGCCGAGCTTTGTCGACTTTCTTAAGTCCATTATGGAATTCTTCACCGATCGTATTTCACCTGTGGGAATACTGCTGTTATCGGTAACGGTCCAACGATCCGCGTTTACCGCGATTACGTGTTCGTACAACGCGGGTGCGTTAGTTTTCTGAAAGATACGAATAGGAAGATATTAGGTCAATGCAAAAATAGAGATCTTGTGCACTAATCTAATAGGTCTGCCTCGGATTAGTGGACAAGGAAATAATTTCAACTAGAAGTGAACATGATCGATTTACGCACGTGGCCGGCCAGGTTGAAGTAACTGTGATTCGTCAAATTGATCGGGGTAGGTTTAGTAGTCACAACATTCATGTCAAGATGCAATTCCCCGTCATCCGTTAGCCAGAAGGTAGCCGACACTATCGCAGCTCCGGGAAAACCTTCGTCTCCATCCTCGCTGAGAAGCGACAATATGAGCTTGTTGTTGAGAACCGTAGCGTTCCATACTTTCTTACTCCAGCCCTTGAAGCCACCGTGAAGAGTATTTTCGCCTTTGTTTTTCGATATATGATATGTTTTTCCGTTCAAAGTGAATTGTGCTTTACCAATGCGGTTCGCGACGCGTCCAACAGTCGCGCCGAAATACGGGTTACTGCTCGACAAATATCCTGATAAACAAGTCAACAATTTGGTCAGGTCCGATCGTCGGCAAACGCCGGCTTTAAATCGATATCGATTGTTATCACTAGACTGCGGATCTTTATAAAAAATAATTGTCCAAGTCAATTGTAAGACACTGGGATTAAATGAAAATGTATATATTCTTATCATCCGAAAATACGCAGTTTAGTTATCACAATTAATAGAGATAGAAGATAAAGTCTCTAGCAAAACTCCCACAATACCTTCAATATTATCGAAGCCCAGAACAACATCCGCGATGTTACCCTGTTTATCCGGCGTTCTGATAGACCTTATCGTGGCACCATACGTTAGGATATCTACCTCTTGACCCGCTTTATTTTTTAACGTATATTTCTCCACACTTTCTCCGTCTACGGTACCCCATTCCGTGACTTTTATCGACTGCTTACTAGCCGGACCCATGGCGATTGATCTAAACGGTTAGACAATTGACTTAAGTGGACGATTTCGGCTGCTGCGGTCTTACTATAATTTATGCTCGAGATCATTTAATAAAATTTATTGCGATACAATTGACTCAATAGTCCTTGAACGTCACCTTTCCACTGTTGCAAAGCAAAATCGATCCTGATTTATCAATCCGATAAAAACGAATATTATGCTTATCAAGCGAGTTGTCGCATTTTTTAGATCCATTTTGGAAGATCACTTTAGGATTACAGTTTCTGTGCAACCGTGACCGCTGTTTTGTATCTGTAACGTCGCACTTCGCAAACTTTCGAGGAGCGCGGAAAGCCACACTTTATAATATACGAAAAAGTACAAAACGTGGTGTGAAGAACTGTTAAGTTATGCACCGACAAAAAATTATAGTTGTCAAGATAGTGCGGTCTTTATCATATTTACGGATAGCAAAAGATACATAAAAAATAGAGTTTATCGTAAGTCACTAACGACACTAATGAGAGAATATACATCCCAAGATGTATATATATATGAAGATCTAGGATAATGGAATCCTTTGTAATCATGTAACATAGTGAAAACACTTGTCACACGTCACTCCCTTTCACTAACCGTCTGCACGCTTGTATGAAATTTAATTGACATCATTTTGAGCTCTAATTGAATTAAAAACAATTAAAACACATTTCAGTAATTATATATAATTAATTTGTGACTTCATGTCCTTTAATATATAATTCTGTTCTCAGTGTTCAGTAGTTTTACGAATCGTGTATAATCAGTAATATTATAATACAAGAAGTGAAGATCGGTATTATATCAACAAATATTTATATTATTTGAAACATTTTCTAACACAAGAAACAGTTGACAAGTAAATTTGAAGGATACAGTAAAACGACTCACCCTGTATATGGACACTCGTATTTCAAATTAATTTTTCAACAGTGCGATCGATGAATATAGATTCTGGATGAAGTCTGAAGGATTTTTTGGGGAGCAAAGTGATCGCACCGACCGAACACGAAGAAGGATTCGTGACAACAGAGGAAACAATCTGGTGCGATCAATTTAACACGTAGTTCTGCAAGTAGTAATCTTTCAGACAATACTCTCGACAAATCAGCACTGCTGTCGACTATATCTACAATCAAAGCTCATGCTGGCCTATACCAGAAAGGAAATTTCCTCTGTGCTTATACTTGAACAAGTACTTCTTACCAGTGTTTACTGATAAGATGTTATTTCTCTCTAAACAACTAATATCTTAATTAAATTCACAAATAAACACGAGCAAAATTCAAATTTTCCTCTTTATGGTTTAATTTAAAAATTCGTCGCTAGTAGTCGCTATACGACCTTGAATTTTTTCATGAAAGAGTTACCTATCTATAGAAATCATAATGAAAGTTGAAGAGCTGCGTGCAAAGCGCATAACCTATAAGAGATTTTTAAACAAATGTTGCTGTGACTCTATCGAAGTAATCTTACGTTGACAATAAAGTACGTATGTATAAATTTGTTAACAGGTGTTATAATATACGAGAAATTTCATTCTCCGTAATGTTTTTGCCATAGAAAATCGTTGTAACAAATGTTCCTTAAAAGTCGTTTGATAAAACAGGCAGTGGCTATTCTTGTTTTCAACGCATTTATAAGATGAAAACCACCGAAGAAGTTCGTTTTATTACATCGGTGGCTGCATTTATTGTTGGGTTTGCCGCACTTCATATTGGTTGGCAACATGTAGCAAACGCCAATGTGCCAGCCGAACAGAAACAGCCGCATCCTTTCGTGCGACTCTATCGACGTTTGACGAAGCCAGTAGAAAAATGAGACATTAAGATGACGTTTTAGTATTAGTAACTTATACAGGTAATTACATCTTGCTAATATTGTACAACGGAAATTTTCGATCGTGTACATAAACACAAATATAAATAGTAAAATGACATGTACATATTTGAAAGTTTGCCCATGATGAAACACGTCATCATGGGACAACAACAATATATTTAAATATATATAATATAGTTATACTTACTTCAGGAATAGATTAAATACAACATTAATGGTTTTATACAAAAATTTATTCTAAAACGTACATACAATGTACATACAATAATAAATATGTATACAACATGGAAATCATGTTAATACAACAAAATCATAAGTGTTTCAAAGACAAATGTGCATATACAAATAAAATATAGTAATAATAATTCTTAAATAATGAATATTTATAAAGTATAAATAAATAAATATATGTATATATGTATATATAGTATACAGGATGTTCCCAAAAATAAAGACCTTGGATTAGGGTCTGACAGATCGAAACAGACCTAACAAGCATAAATATATGCGTATTTCTTTCTAGCAATGATTGCGGAAATGCTTCATGTACCATGGCTTTAACTTTAAAGTCTAAAGAAATTCTAATAAATCAAACTTACGATCGTATTTGCTTTACAACAATAATAATTTACCATCGGTAACATAAAAACTTCAGATGTAGGCAGATGTTTATGTCGTCATGATTTTAAAAAGTATTTGGAACTGTTTTCAATATTAATTATGTATATATAAAAGTAGGTTCCAGGTAGTAGCATATGTACAATGAATTCTTGCTCTATGCAATTAAACATGAAATGAGGTTTATCCCTATTACGTCGATCAAACGTAAAACTCGATAGAAATGAAACTAAAACGGAGAAATTGATGGTACACAAAGACTTTCAGCATCGTTTCCATAAGATACCGTTCACAATCACGCGTCTAACGTAACTCTTTCATTTTCCACCAGAACTGCAATCGTTATTAAAGCCCGAACGAATGTTGTCAGTTCTGCAGGCATCCTGTACAAGTACTTTATAATCACAGAAGACCTCAATTAATACCCTTTATAGTAGGCAGATGATCGAAATCCTGCCGGTGATGCATAGAGGAGCTTTTCGGCCGATTTTCGCTTTGACTATGTATCGAAGCGCCAGCCTTAGGAAGTTGGGGTAATATTTGACTGCAATTACTATTCTAAAACGTAATCACATTAAATTTTATTAAATTCTGTAGATCGATTCAGTCCAGATCTCATTAGTTTAGCAGTCAGTCGACAATTTACTCACTCTCGAACGGTCCCTGTATTTTTTCAGTTTCTCAAACTCCTCCATTTCAGCCTCGGGCATTTTGAAATGAAAGTTTTCGAAATAGGTGTGCTGTGCGAGTTGCTCGCAGGTCCACCTTTGGTCCGGATCTTTGTCCAAACATTTTTTAAGAAAGTCAAGCTGAAAAGAATGGGATCAATAAAACCATTGAAGTCGTTAAAAAAGATAACAGAATAAATACATACCTGTAAGATGATATTTCCTCTGTTAGGTAGCGCGTCGTCTAAGGGGGTGAGTGTTTGAGGTGTGGGTAAGGTAACGCCAGCGAAAAATTCATTTTGTTGGAAAATCACCACGTGCCTCGGCAATAAATCGCCGATGGTTCTTCGAATTAGGTATAGTTGATCCACGTCCGATTTACCTGGCCACAGTGCTTCTCCGCGAATTAATTCCGCGAAGACACAACCAATCGCCCATACATCTACCGGTGTACCATATTGAGTGTCTCCCACCTGATAAAGTGCATAATTTTTCATACTTAACGCGTTATCTACCGACGACTTTTTCTTGATCAATTTGTTAAATAGCAGTAGCAATTTCCATTTAAATCATGTCACCCCAGTAAAGGTGGGATCTCCTTTGCGCGACTGGGCGCAGCGTTTTGTTTCAAACAATCGCCGTGTTTTCATAGTGGCCCACTTTTTAAAAAATTGGAAAAAATGGGGATATAGCCTCAAGTGTCCCCTTTACGAATCTTTTTTTTTAAAAGATGGACATTTTAAAATTGACAAGATTAAAATTATTTGAAGTGAACGCTGCACCACGATGTACAAACTCGGACGGGAAAAGAACACAGTGGACTGGATCGTAACATTTCACTATAACACTTCACTAGAAAAATTATTTCTATCTACTTTATTAGCGAAAAATGTGTTTTTTATATTAACTTCCGGAACTTATTTCTTTTTAATTATAGATTATTTTGCAGGATATTCCATATATGTGCTTTGTTAAAGTTTTAAAAATTTTCAGGTTCCACTTTCTCAAGGGTTAAGGTCTTATAAAGAGAACTGCATTAAAAAAAATCCTGTAAAATGAACCGTTAAATAAATAGGAGCAAATCCATGGTCTGAATCGGCCGGGTGAGATAAGCAATGCGATAACGCTTTGTTGAGGGTGAGGGGATAGCGTCGCGGAAGGGCAAGGGTGGAGACTAGTCTCACTCTGGCGCTACAATGAGCTGGGTCGAGACATTTTACTATAACTTTTGAACCATAAGACAACGAATAGTGGATAATAAAACGCTGCGTCCAGACGCGCAAAGGAGGTCCCACCTTTACGCAATCTATTAATTTCTTGAAACCATTTAATTTTATTTTATTCGAATTCAGTTCGAAGCGGACAATGAAAAAACGAAACTCTTTCTTAATTATCCATAAAATTACCAGCAATTCGGGTGCTCTGTACCATCTAGTTGCGACGTACTCTGTATAATTTTCACCGGGGCTGAGCATTCGCGCGAATCCGAAGTCGCACAGTTTCACCACACCCTCCGCCGTGATTAAAATGTTTTCCGGTTTGACGTCCCTGTGGACGCAACCCAGCCGATGGCAATACGCGATACCTTGTAGAATTTGCCAGGTGAGCTGCTTCGTGGTTATCTCTGGACAACCGCATGGGTACCTCTCCATTTCGTTCAGCAACGTGTACTCGCAGTATTCGAAGACTAGGTGCAGCTTCCGTTTCCTCCTGAACACCTCCAACAGGTTGACAAGGTTGGGGTGTTTCAGGTTCTGCGAAATAAACGTTCCCCGTATTAGCAAAATATTAAAAGATCTGGATCGTCGATTTTTCAGAACCTTAAAGGACTATCGATCCTCTGCCCTTTTCAAGTCTTTAAATAGACTTCGTCTACAAGGAATTGAAAAATCTTCCTTGAAATGGCATGTGCGAAGGAATTATTCGATTATTTTATTACGAGTGTCTTGTTAATTCGAAAGTAAAGTTGTTGTCGCCATTCCACAATTGATTAAGATCTCATTAACCCCAAACTTGCAGTGTTACCTTGAAGTTTCTCGTGACCCTAGCTAAACTTTCCGTATGCAGATTTTTACTACTGCATAGGGAAAAAATGCTGCATATGAAATTTCTTTAATTTCTTTTCAACACTTGAAGCTTATAAACCTTAAGACCCGACAAAATGGCCGACGTACAAAAGTAGTATGAAACAATAATTCCATTATTACTGTATTTATTCCATACATATATACTTCAACGTCCTTGTCTACTTCCGTACTATTCACCTAGCATTTCTTACGAGTACCAGAATAATTGAATAGGGCAATGCCTTATCCAAATAATTCACTTCTACCGAAAAGGATTGAGTAGACCTCAGCACCGTACACGAACGATCCAGATTATAAAATGGCGATGCAGTTTATTCTGCTTGTCCAACATTAATAGTGGTTTCGTCCTACTTTTTTCCTAATTGCAGGTATAACCTGATCATTTATGTACCTCGCAGATTGCTATCCAATCGTAAATAACAGGACTGACGGATCTAAGCAATCCACTTTGCTGAGCAATATCCAACAGTTGAATTTGCGATTAAGGCGCGCGTTCAAATTTTCGTGTTACGATCGTAGAAACATAGATCGAGGAGTCCGCAAGTATTTGTTGCGAGTGGAACTTATCTAAAAAATCATGCGAAGCGTGAAACTTCCCGAGGAACAAGCGGCTTCGGCGAAGTCTTTAAAATTCCGTGACCCAAAGGAAAAAGTCCGAGGAAAGTTAGGGGCCACGTGTTACAGTTTACAGTCGAAAGCGGGTGCTAGGGGGAATCATTAGCATCGGGGACCGGATTTATTTTGTGCACGGAGGGAAAATATCCTTGAGGCGAAATGTCAGAGCAGAGTGGAGGCTCGTTTGAATGCGCATATGTTTCGGAGGGAGCCCTCCGATTATTTCGATAAGGCTAGGTTGGCAAGAGGAGAACACGCTAAGATATTGACCGCCGCGGTATTGACCGTTGGCCACTTCTTGTAGCCAGCTCGTCGATTTATGCGGTTACACGACCGTGTAAGATTATGATTTCTCGCCTGTGACATTTACTTCTTTCCCGGAATGATACCGGAATCGAACGATCGTCTTCGATCGATTAAAACAAGATGGTTTCCGCGATTTTCTTAATCCGAAGACAGCCTAGGTGTTTCGTGTGCTTTCAATTTACAAGGGTCGTTCACCCTCAGAGTGGACGCAGGGAGCCTAGCATCGGCCAATGTAGGAACTAGAGGCAGAAAACTTCCTTCGCAGATTTTGTGATAATACTATAGTACGTAGTTAACTAGATTTCAAGTTTCAATCCTTGAACGACGCGGCGGACATTTCGCAGCTATAACTAGATCCAATCAATCCTTAAGATCAACTTTAATTTTCATCCTGAACTTGATACAAACAGCGACGATTTTAAACTAATTAAATTACTTGCTACTTTAGGAATGAGAAAACTACATTTTGTTTTAGTTGTCTGTAATATGCAAGGATGCATTTGTTGAACTACTGGCAGGGAGTGGAAATGGCGGGAGGCGATCGCGCGGTTATTGGGGAGTAATTAACGTTTGGAGCTGACCTTAAGTAGTCGTATTTCTCGAAGGGCGATTTTCCGTATGAGGGGATCATCCTCGGTTTGTTGGAACTTTTTTACTGCCACTAATTTTCCAGTTTGCCGATCTCTGCACTGGAAGACGACACCATAGCTACCCTCCCCAAGTCGCGCCAGCCGTTCGTATCGCTCCATCGCCTTGCTCGGCGCGCGTGACCTGCAAAAACGCGAAATTTCCCATGAGTTTTAGTGGAAAAGTACCTAAAATGACACAAATTTTGACAGTAGCCAACGTAGTTTCTCCTATCGCAATGGTTTTTAACATTTTTTTCACTTTAGTGGGTTCAAAGTTTGCTCAGAAATAAATCCAGTAGATCAGTCATTAACGCATGTATTTTATCAGTAATTAAGTTTTTATTCAATGGCGATGGAATTGCTGCTTTAAAATGGAAGAAGAAAATGCTCGTACACGATTTTAGTAATCGGTGAGCTCCATTTCAGTATGAAAAATTTGACACAGTTATGAGGGTAACGCGGATGCTATCTCTATGCATCGCGACATGCAAATGTACGCATGTTCCCATTGAAGTGCAATGACAATCTGGATCCGTGTATCATAACCGTTATGTTACAGACGTGACCGGTTATGAGTGGTCATAATTTTCTAAGATTCCAGTAAACAATGCAGATTTATTTAGAATAAAATTAATAAAAATATTTATCATATAGCTAATTATGTCTTTACTAATACCAAACGACTACGTCAATCGTATCTTAGCTTACTGTTGGAAAACATTTGTAAGAATCACTATCACAGTGTTATCACAATCCTCTGGGATCTCCCACTTCAGATAAAAAGATGTTTGGTTAAAAAGTGATAATTTCATATTAAAAAAAAAACGTAACTCGAGCATGTGAGAAGAAAAATCGAAATCCATTTCAGAAGTGTATTCAATGCACCAGCATTTATGCACACGGTAAGTAGAAACAGCGAGCAATGATCAGACACGTTGACCAAGTTTTATCCCGTTGCTTGTGCGCGAAAACAAAACGAACTAACAACAGATTATACAATATAATTGTAGAATTATTCTTCGGGACACCTTGTACATCTCGGTATCCATTGTTCTGAACAAATTATCTTATCGGACTTAACACATAAATAACATTTCAAGTGACTGATAATTAGATTGCAGATTTATATAATTGTTGACCTAGTAAAACTCGGTGTAGAAAAGTGTATAAAGATTTATATCATAACACAACCCCCTGACACATTTTCTGTAAAAATCTATATTTTCATAAAGCTACACGGTAACGATCGTGATAAATATTAGATAAAACTGTTATAAATCATAGCCAAAATAGACACCATAGCTATTCTCTTTTTAAAAGAACTACCCTATGTAACTCGTTGTCTGACTTCGAAAAAATTCTGAATGTTAGTACAGACTATATCACAGAGTTTATGCAATTTTTACACGAGCATAAAATAATTTCGCAGCTGGATGAACACTATCGGACGTCGACAATATTGTTCCACGAAACATATTTGCAAACATTACGATGATTCAGCTACACAAGAACGAAGTTCATGTTCACCAAGTTGGTCGATTTGGGAGCGCAGTATTTCTGCAATGTTTAACTAATTATTTGAAGTTTGGGCGTGTACCCACTTTTTATACTTGGCGAGGCATGGCAAAGAGGTGAATTGCTGCGTAAAGAGCATGCTAGCGCGTTAAAGGTTGCAGACCAAACTGTTTGCACCCTCGACGATGACCAAGGGTCAAGCTCCCCTGTGGCTTTCCCTTTATTTGAATCGGAACCTAGCGCAGGCGCTCTTGGATCGCAATAATGTCCGGCTAATATAAAAGTTTGATGTGACCCACCCTGCTGTAATAGAGCCAACTATTGTTTCTGGAAGAATCAGGAATAAGATTCCCTCAGATTTATTTATGATGCTCGTTTTATCACGCAATCACTTTAACCATGCATCATAAACGTTGCAGCATTAGCTTCGTAACAACGCATGGCACAGTTCTTTTATCTGCTTGCATGCTTTCGGTGCGTTTTTGCAAAAGCAGCGACACACATATTCCTGAATAATTACCGAAAAATTTATTATGTCATGTTGGCAGTAACACTAGGCTAATTCTTACTTGGACTGATTTACAAAGGACTTTTAGCTGCAATTCAAACATTTGTACCCATTTGTATTCGATTTTAAGTTCGTGGTAAACGTGCAAGGGAAAAATATAAATTTGGAAATGTTGAATGAAAGCAAATAATTGAAAATAATACAAACTTGTTTACTGAAGCTCAAATAAAAAATATACTGTGAAAATGTGAATTCATAAATGTAGCATGCAACATTTATTTTTGCTAAACATTTCCATTTTACTTAAATATAAATCTGTATAAGTTTAGTTTACAAAAATTGGAATCGAATGGGAATTTATTTAATGAATTCAATAAAAAGGAAATTACTGTATAACTTCACAGAGCAGAGAAGAGTATAAATAAATCATCGTCTTATGGTTCATGTAGAATGCTTCTCAGAAACATGAATGTACATAAGCTAGCGACAGTTCATTGATCAACTTACCAAAGCGGCACGTTCTGGCCATAATTTGCGAATTTTAAGTCGTTTACCATGTCGAACCAAGTGATATGAACATAAGTGATCCACCATGCTCGACGCTTTTGAGATTTTCGTACCGGATTGAGTGCGATGGACGAACAACGTCGAAAATTTGAAAAACCGCGGTGAGTTGAAAGTTTTAAATCGACGAAAAGTGCATCGCGACCATATAGAGGTTAACGATGTTTATTAAAAACGTTTCATCGACCCCTGTGATTACGTTGTACTATACCGTCAGCTAATTTCACTGACTAACTCGAAAATCATCGATTACAAATTACGATTACAGTATTGCAACGCAATTGTATCGTTAATCCGCATTTCCAACTAGCATTTTATAAAAATTCGAATTATTTGATTAGCGGAAAACAGCGCGTTGTGAAATTGAATTAAGGCTTGATCAATCAGTTTGTCGTAAGATAAATATTTCTTTCGTTTCGCCATACTCCTGCGTGATAGACAACGTGGCATTTTAGTCGCGGACATCATGTCATGGACTACTTGGAAAATAATGAAACGAATACCACTGCTGTTATTGGCATTAGAGGATTCGCGTGTTATAGACGAGTGAAAAGTAATGGAATTGATTTAGCACTCGCGGTACCTTGGAATTAGGTCCCAAATGACATTGCTTATTATCCTGACCTTTTTCTACGTTGCGAGAACTCTGATGTTCTCGCGTTATAGAATTTTCTATTATAATTCCAAAGTAATTAGAAACGGAAGTCTCGAGAATGCGTCACTTGCAAATAATGGAATTCTAATTATTTTTCTAGTCCCCTATCTACTATTTAATATATTACTTTCTACGAATTTATTGTTCTTGCACGCATATTCAGAGAATTTATATATTTTTCTATATTTTCCGATAGAGTGCCTGACGTGGACTGTATAGTTGGTGCAACTGTGCAGTAGAATTAATATCACATTCTCGGTTTTAACAAGTGTATATTGTGAAAGTTTGTGTGGTCCACGAAATTATATACGTACAAGAATCCAAAGATGGCGTTCATGGACTTTGGATAACAACAGACCTTTGTCATGGCACATACCGAACGTTACTAAACGTGCTGAAACACTACTTTGCAAATGTCCTCTTGATTATTGACAATCGATAGTACGCCACTATACTGTCCACCTATGAATGATGACCGTGAACGGGGTTATAATATTTTTGAAGTCATAGCTAAGGTGAGGGTGGCAGGACTTACAAGAACTTCCGGTTGAGTTTAATGAACTTCCCGAATTGTTTCGGTCTCAAATCTTACAAGTTGGTGCAACAAGCAATGCTTGCAAGCTGTATGCGCTTATTCTTATTAGACCGAAATAGAATATTGGTATAAATAAAAAATTTTTGTTAGCAGTTTGGTGTCATTCACGTTACTTGTAAAGCTATTGAGACTTCGGGTACTTGGAACAAATTAGATGCTAGATATAAAGAGTGGAAGCAACATTTAAATAATTAATTCTTTGATCGCCGTATCTTGGCTGCTACATCAGAAAAATCGATCGTGTGAAGTGACGCATGTAACGCGGAAAAACATAACATTCTTCATCTAGAATTATGAACGAAACTACATCATCACAATTTAAATATCCTTTGGTTTCAGAACATTTTTTAAATAGTTTTCCATTTCTGCTTCACTTTTTTGAATTTTTGTCTCATTTCAATTTCAATGTACAATATTGTCATTATTAACTATGAACTACCGTAATAATTGAAATTTTTATTTAATTAATTCAAGGAAGAAATTTAAATATGAATATAATTTAAATTGTCCTCTTTATATGTTCTTGGATTGCACAGCGAAAGGTATTCCTTTTCGCTGGTGGATGCACTCATTTCGGTAGATATATAGTAATTGATGACGTACAATGTATACGTTGCAGTTTGCGTGATGAAACTGAGTAGTAAAAATCGATCAGTTAGATTCAATGTCAAAGTCATGCATTCTGCAAAGAATTATGTTTCAATTTCTAGATCCAGTGTCACTGCATTACGTTTCGGACTCTTATGAATTTATTCTTCCAAAAAGAATGAAGAAACTATGATCACAAATAAATTCGTTCGAAGTAAAAAGAACATTTTGAAAATGATGTAAGAGAAATCGTTCAACAAAATAAACCTACACTCTGTAGGATATTTTACTACTACTTGTGAGGTTAGCTTCCGCGCCGTAATGTTTGAAACTTTTTACACAAACTTAATATTCTTCTTATAATCTTGTCAGCATAAAAAATGCAGCTTAGAAATAAAAATTATTGTTGTTGACAATCGTGTCAATACACTTTTTGTTTCTCGAATTTTACTTTACACAGTATCGCATCTATTTTGTCATTCATATAACAATTGTGTGCACATAACAAATTAAAAATGCTTTGTGTACAGTGTGAACGAATTATAAAAAATATTGAATAATGTAAACTGCAAATATTTGTATACTGATCGAGGCGTGTCATCATCAATTGATCAGATGATATTTAAAGAGGGAGTCTGAGTTTTATTCGTGCTAATAATATTTTTTATATTCAGTGTTTAGTGTGTTGTTTACTTTAAAAAAGGGGAGATCTTTTTTTATGGGGTATTACACCAAGCAGTATGGTAAAAGAGCGACTGTTTACCTTGGTAGCAGAGGTAGGGTGCTACCTAAGAGCCAGAGCTTTCTATCTTGGAGCCATTTGTCCATGCGAATGTTTCTCACAAAAATCTCGCTTCACGAACGGTGTTCGCAAGATGCATCGTCGAGAACTTCACTCTAACTTTCGTTGATCGCGTCTGACCGAACGGCATTATTGACAGGCCAGCCTGTGGTAGTCATTACCAACAACACCCACGTTTCGCCAGTGAATCGTTTGATTAGACGTTCCGAACCATTTGTTTAACAACGTCACGGAGCTGATCGATAGTTCTAGTAGATGCTCTGCCAGACGGGAATAACTATACCCGTCAATACGTTTACAACAGTTCGGTGGATATCGAGGCATTTTGCGTTTCTGAAATCGACGGAACTGGACGATCACAAAAATGGGGAGAACTAAATTCTATTCGGCCATTTTTATAACCTGCTTACCAGTAATGTTCGATATGCTACAATAATTATTTTTGTAATAGTTCAAACATACAATTTCTGAATTCGGATTTTGCAACAATTGTTCAAACTGCAGGTGATTATTCAAGATTTTGTAGACTAATTTACGTGAAGAAAAATTTAATTAACATTCATTCGTGGTTTTTAGTAGAATACTTTATTGAATTGTTCCAGTTTGTTCTTTTAATTGAGATTATTGTAAATGTAGAAATAGTATGTTGTAGTTTCTTTCCTTTTCGAATAAATTTGTCGAGGAATTCCCTGCGAAAGAACAGCAACGCATACTATAGCAGTTACAATGGTTTATTTTACACAGAATTACATGTTTCTTGTAACGGTTTCCTTTACACAAATATACAGAACATGTGTGCGTTAATTATTACATGGTCCCTGCTTTTGCAAGAACAGAATGTCTCATATTTTACAATATTATCTGATAAACTTCCATAGTTATAACAATTTGAAATGTCTTTTAACACTGTTGCGACCGATGGTGATTAAATTTCTATATTATCCTTCAAACAATTGTAAAAAAAATTAGGTTATTAATCACCCACAATTGTTTTGTTCTATTGAAAAGTGTTTCAAGTTTTCCTTCAACACTGTCGGCTATTTTAGCATAGAAGAAGCGGGAGTGTTTTAAATTTAAAATACTTTACTGCTAATAAGTAAAAATAGGGGGTTATTTATTACCATAATCACAGAATAATAATGATACTAAAATGAAATGTTAATACAGCGGTCGCGAAAGTGTTAGCAAGTATAATGTACTCTCTGTAAGAAATATCGAACAACTTTAATTTCATCGAACACTATCGTTAAATTTTTGCGATTCAATGGTACGCAAGTCTCATGCAAAAAATTATTTACAGTAATCAATCGGAACACAATCGTTTCATGCTATTTAACAGTTTTTACATTGTCAACGAAATCTTTATAAAGCAGTCGATTCGACGCTTCATTTAAAATACATGAACTTCTCTCTGGCAGTTTTCCTTTTGTTTTTGGTTTCGTGAACGTGCTTATTGCTTCAGCAATAAATAATATACAATTACGTATTCGATTGATGAACTCGATAGAAAGACTCGTATTGCCAAGTTCGGTACACTGTATAATTGTAGCGGCGTTAAAACTGCGTCAGTGTTAAATCGCGAAAATAAAATAGAAAATTATGTAGAAAAGTATAGAAACAGGTTTTGTACGATTTTTAACAAGTTGTCTGCCTAGTGAATAATTCCAAGTCTTATCGTTAACGTGACTTTAACTCGCTGTAACATTTAGCATTTGTAAAATTGTAGACTTATTAACGAAAACAGAAGTTATTCACTGTAAAATCGAACAATTTTTATTTTTAACTTGGTGGCATTTGTTTGCGATAACCGTTTTGAGAAATTGCAGGACGTCAATTAAAAAATTGCGGATTTTCTGCATTTATGGCAATGTGGATTGTCTAAAATGTGGCGTTTAGCAAAATTTAATATGGTTTTTATCAGATTTGTACCTTGATGGCACTTTATAGGGTGGATTTATGTTGATTGCAGGCTTTGTAAATTAGATCGTAAAAATGAACGCTCGCACAAATATCCGCAATTTAGGATGACGTCAGGGAGCCAACGGAACCACTATGGCAGTCAACGTGTTAAGCGAATCTGTTGAGAAACGAGAAGACACGTGTGTCGAAGAGTTCTCAAACGCTTTTGGCATTTCTCTGGATACCAGCGGACGGTTTAGGCTTTTCTGATTCTTGTGCTTCCCCTTTGACAGTGAACGTAACATAATATTTCTTTGTGCGGTCCAGTCTTTCAGCTGGAAGAGCTATTATTTGCTTCTCCTCCCCGTGCGTTACTTCCACCTGCAAAAACAGCAACAATTAATCTCTGTCCTGTTAATAGTGCATGAATTCTAAGCAAACAAGGATAGTCCTCTTCTAAAATATTCGAATCATCATTTGAATTGTCATAATTCACTTCGAAGTGATTCAAAATTACCGTCATTTGGCCCTTTCCGCGGCTCTCTATCTTCGGAAGAAGATCTGCTGGTTCTTGGCCGCCTCCACCTACTGCAATTATAATCTACAATCACAATAGGGTAACTGACTCCTTTTCAAGATCGTCTTTATCGAATTCCCCTTTTCAGAACTCCACATCCTTGTTCGACATTCGAGCTACCACGTTCTATCTTTCGAAGGTTTAGAATTTGATAATATTGGACGTGGAATTCTGAAATTCATTTGTCGCTACATATACTGCAATCACATACGGTATGTGTACACGGGGAAAGAAGTGTATGCGCTTGTTGCGTGATGACAACGATGTGTTTTCTGGGTACACTGTTTCGCTTCTGTGCAGAAGTCTGGAGTAGCTGGTCTTCGTTGAAGTTTTCTCAGTTGATCGTACAGAAAACTTTCGAAATGTCTGTTAAAAAAATATTCATTACATGTACTCCCTTTCTACTTATATGAATTCAGGTTGGTCGACAATTTAATAAACTATGATTGTATATCAAATAACCTGAATGTTAGGGGTTGGTCGTATTTTGCCACGCCGAGGGTTGGTCCAGACATCCCTGCTTTGTGAAAGGCATCGACCTAAAAAACAATAAAATTTATTGTACATATCAAACATAGAATACTAAAAACACATAGACAGAATTGGTTACCTGTCTTTTAACCAGAACATGCTCGTTCGCTCTCCCATGTCGTATCTGCAGCCTCTTCAGCTCCATCAACTGGAAGAAGATCTTTCTCTCCAGATGATATCGTCGCAGACTGATCTGCACGTCCCTCGTGATGGTCTCCATGTTCAGAGCCTGTTGTTTATCACTGATAGGACAACATTTCATGATCCTCCTTCTCGGTATCCTCGATACTCTTGGACTAGGTTCGATTCCGCTGTCTCTGCCACCACTGTCGCGACGCTGTTTCCCTTGCAATCGACTCGTTCTACTTTCTTCAGGACTTCGTATTCTCGTCACGCGTGTGCGGGTGCTGGATTGCACCTAGTCATAGAAAAAAATAATTTATTACCATTCTATCCAAATTGAACAAAATTAACCCTTTAATACCATTTTCATATCAGCAATAATAGAATAATTGTTTCTCACTTGAGGCAAAGTGTCAGCATCCTCAGTCCTGTTGTCAAGACCCACCCGAGACGTCTCCTCCTCGCTCGTGCTAGGCAGAACTCTCACTACTCCTATCTCGTTATCCTCTTCAAGTTCCGTCTCATGCTCATCGTCCTCCCCAATCATGTCTCTGAGCTCTTTCGCAATTTCTTCGTCCTCGTCATCCCATTCTGGACTTTCGATCACCGCGACTATGGCGCTTCTATCGGGAGACCGTTCCTCCGAGCTTTCAAACAAACATTTCTTCGACCTCGAAGACGATCTTCCGGTAGTTCTTGCTTTTCCAGTTGATGGTCTCGAGCGTCTCATCTGAGCCGACTTCGGAGAACTTGAGGAACTCTCATCGATGTATCGAAAGCTTTCTTTTTCTGAGCAAAAGGAAAGTCTCTTAAGAAAATGTAATCATAATTATTAAAATAATATATTTATTTTTATGTGTATATAAACATTATCGGAACTCCTCACCTGCACCCAACGCATCCTCGATAGACAACTTCTTGCTCTTCTTAGCCTCCTCAGTCTCCTTCGCCTGATCCTCCAAATTCGATTTCGTGGGCGACGACACCTCAACCGCTTCCTCTTCACCAGACAGCTTTCTTTTCGTAGCGACAGGCGTGTCGACGCTCAACGATCGATCATCAGCTTCTTCCATCAACGCCGAATCCCTCGATGCCGAAGATAAATCCACGGACTTCCCTCTCGCTGAATCCGCTTGCTCCTTATCGTCCGGGGACTCTTTCCTCGAATCCGCCATCAAAAGGACGTCAGTCTCTTTCGTTGGACTCTCAGCGGTCCTCGTCTCTGTTTTTGGCAACTGCGAAGCTTCCTCTGCAGCCTCTTCACTGGTTTTATCTGACAACGACTTGGACGAACTCTTTTTCGACTCCCGCTTTTTGAACTCTCTCCTCTTGCGACTGCTCTTTTGCGGACTTCCGCTTTCGCTCGACCGTCTCGAAGAAGATTTCGATTTTCTTTCGTCAACGGAAGGTGTCCTCTTCACGCTATCTCTTCTAGCTTTCGATTTACTTCCGATCTCGTCGACTGTCGATTTCTTCTCTTCATCGTCTGATGGTGGAATATCTTCTACAGCTGTCCTGGGCGTGGAGTCTCCTTTTTGTGAATCTCTCGTGAGACTTTCAGATCTACTTGTCTGCTCAGATTCCTCGTGTTCATCCTTAGATGTCCTACCAGACGCATCTGTTTTCTCATCCACGGATTTAGGCGTCGTTCCCTCGGATTTATCCTCTTCATGCTCGGTTTCCAGGCGCCGATAGTCTTTCTGAGAGTCCAGCGTGGGACTTTCCGCCTCGGTTGTCGTGCGTGCGTCTAACCTGCCTAGAAAGAGGACTCTACAGAAAGTTTACACAGAAGTCTCTTAAATACTCTTAATGTATCCAAACTTTTCACACGAGGTCAAACAGTACTGCTGAAAGTAAGACAAAAATCAAGAATTCGATAAAAATAGAGTCTTACCTATCTCAACTCCGTCCTGATCTTTAATTTCTTCTTTTCCTTCACTTAACGACTTATCCCGATCGTCCTTTTTAGCCCCATCATCCTTCACCTGCTCGTCATCCCTGCTTTTCCTCCTCTCGCTCTCTCGCTGCGTTTTCTCCTGCGAGATCTGCTGCCTCATCTCCTCCACGTCCTTCTTCAAGCTGGCTGCCTTAGTCACAAGACTGCTACCAGACTCACTACTGTGGTCCACAATGTCGTCCACCTTGCTAGCTATAGATCCCGTTTCCCTAGACACTTCCTCCGTCTCTATTATCTCCGTTCTTAATCTATCATCAAAAGTAACCTCCTTGGAAGTCTCTAACACAGATTTAGGCGTGTCCGGAGGCTGATCCTTGTGTACCATAGCAGTCACCACGACACGTTCTACAGTTTCCTGACTGGTACTATCGGTTATGTCCCTGCGGTATCGACTTTCGATAATTTTCTCGTGGCCCTCCTTGTTCTCATCGATCGAAGTCCTCGGCGTAGCTGCCTCGCGAGATTCGGACTCTTTCAAGCCTTTATCAGAGGATTGCATCCGATCACTCGTGCTATCGCCATTGTTGGACGTCTTCGACCTACTGGAGTTCAATTTTCTTCTCGTGCTCCTATGGGTTTTTGTGAACTTCGTCTCCTTTGAGCTTTCCTTGGGCGTTTTTGATCTTCTCCCGGATACAACCTTCTCGCATTTCTTTTCCAGAGATCGTTTCACGACGACTACCTCCAGACTGTCGTCGCTCACTGTCTCCTCCTCGTCGTCCTCTTTCCTTGACTCTACTCTGTCCCCGTTGCTTTTGTCCGTTTTGCTGTCTTCCTTTCGCTTTCCAGACCTTTTCTTAGCCTGATCACCGACGGGTTCACAGCTCTCCGATTCTATGGAGGACTCGCTGGAGTCGTGTTTCGATTTGGCAGACCGCTTTTTACTGCGTCTTCTTCTTGTCTTCTGATCCGTGTCGTCTTCGTCGTAACTAGAACAAGAGGATAATTAGAAACAAAATTAATATGAGACTTTTTTAGGAAGAATGTGTAAAGGAAACTTGCTACCGCGCCGATTCGCTGCGAGCTCTTCTCTGATCTCTTTTCGATGACGTTTTCGATAGCCGAACCTCCTCCTCGCTGAAGCTGCGACTGTCCTGGCGAACTAGCTTCCGCAAATTGCCTCTTCGACGGGTTCTCTTCTCGATCCATCGTTCTTCGTAGTACAGATCCGGAAGTTTGTGGCTACGACCTCGTCTACGAGGACTGCTCTCGGAATCGGTGCTGCTGTCCACGTGTCTCATTTGCAGTCTTGCTGCAAACACTGTGTTACAATACAAGTTTAGAGTCTGGACACCCAGAAAAATTTTTTTGTTACACTAAAATGCACAGTATATATAATTTCCTTCCTGAACTAAGCATCTCATCAAAAACTGCATTAGTAATAAATCTATGAATACACTAAAATTTAGAAGAAAACAGTGTGCTCACGCAAGATTAAAAAGAACCTTTTTTTACCACGTTTTTATTAGCTCCCTTTCTTGTTTGTTTGTCTGTTCGGTGGCAAATTTTGCAATTGATTTTAAACTAATTGCCTGATGAGCTAGAGACTTGTTTCTTTAAGGACAGCGGGGAAATGCATTTTACGTGCACCCCCCTCGCGGATGTTGGTCGAGAGGATAATGTGGGACTCATCCATTCGAAATAAAACTAAGGATAGGATATACCCACTAAAACCCCACTGTCCAGGATCCCGAAGGACCCTTTTTTTTCTTCTTCTCACAAGACGAAGATATTGTCAGTTGACCCGTTATTCGCATGCTCCTGTCCCATACCTGTTCTTGGCTTGAAAAGATTGAAAAGAACCTAAAGTCAAAAGTGCATGTACCTAACCTGACCTTTATTCGGTACAATCTTCTGCATCTTGAGCTGATGCGCAGTGGTTCCCCCGTGCATCTGGATCAACTTAGCACAGTCCCTGTGTCCTCTGTAAAGCGCAGCATCCAAAGCAGTCATCAAGTTCCCTTTGCTGGTTCGAAGGACTGCATTGATCCTTGCACCATTGTCCAAGAGGACTTTACAGCAATCTAGATGTCCATGAAGAGCAGCCACGTGCAACGGAGTCTTTCCATCGTGCGTGGCCACGTCCAATGTACCAGGGCGCTTTTTTGCTAGCCATTTTATCAGCTCGATTCTGCCGGAAGCTACCGCTTCGTGAGCAACACCTGTTCCTCTCACTGTCCTCGCATATAGGGAGCCGCCATATTGCGCTAGGATCTTCAGGGTCTCCAGTTGGCCCTTAGCTGCAGCGCAAAGCGCTGGTCTGGAATTCATTGTTATTTAGTTAGACAATGGATTGATTGTTTCTTCTTAATATATTTTCACTGCTCTACTCACGTTCTACCCTTCCGATCCTGTCGATTCGGGTCAGCTCCTAATTTCAGGATCAAAGCTGTGGCATCGGCATGGCCGAGGGTGGCTGCATAGTGCAACGCCGAGCAACCATTGTTGTCGACATGATCAGGATGAGCACCGCACAAGTTCACCAGAGTTTCCACGCACCTGGCGTGTCCTCTGGAGGCAGCACAATGCAGAGCCGTGAGCCCATCTTTGTCTGCAGCTCCTGCGGCAGCTGTACCACCGGCTCTATATTTTAATTATTGTTCTTAGAGCACATCAATTCTCAGGCTGCACAGTGCAAAATTAATGTTGCCTTTCGCTTTAAATGTTTAAGGATCTGCTTCGCGAAAAGAACGATTTTATGGAATGAAAAGTTTACCTAGCCAATGCTAAGACAGCTTCAACGCTACCAGCGCTCGCAGCCCACAGGATCGGCTGTCTCCCGTCCTCGTCTTTCGCATTCACGTCAGCTCCAAATTCCAAAAGGGTTTGGAGAACTTTCAGACCAACTTTCTTCGGTACAGACAACTCGGCAGTAGCCGCTGCGCCACAGCACTGAGCTGCATAGTGAAGCGGAGATCCTCCACGCAGATCAGGAGTCGAAGGACGAGCTCCTGCGGCCAACACCAACCGGACGCATTCTGCTTCGCCGCATACTACATGCAGTTAAAAACGAATACATTTTATAAAATACTATTTTTTAACAATTAGTACGACCATACCTTGCGTGACAATTGGTCATCATTGCCAAAGAAATTCCCTAACTATTTTCGCAAGACTTTATTTTTGAAAAAGAGATCTCGCCAAGCTCGCGTAATACGCAAACGATATTGTGTGTAGACTGATAAGAGAACATGAATTATTTATTGTTATGTTGCAATGCGCAAGGAAACGAAAGGTCATGGCGATTCGAAAAGAACTTCCCGGGGCGACTCAATAATGAAAAACTCGCGTGCAACCCTCGCCGTCATTAATTTATTCAAGAACGCATAAACAATTGCTCGTTTCGAATTTCCTGTTCCGACGTAGCCGGCGCTGCTACTCGAACATTAACAATCTAAAAATATCTACGAACAAATCGTAGCACAATGCTCTGAAATCCTCGTAAAAATTCAACAAAGTACACGACGGTAATCCGACATAAAATCAGCATGTAAAGCATCTCGAAAAGTCCTCTGACATTCATGAAATCATGAATGTCGCAGCACACGCGACGGCCCGGTTATGAATGCCATAGTAAAGTCACCGTGGCTGCTTCCGAGGTGTTAATGGGCTGACACAGATGTTGCAAAGTTTAATCTTTTAATCGGTGAAGGCGAAGTAGGTTGATGCCACTCGGACTCGAGCCACGTGACACTGTCATTTTGTATTTAGATCACGAAGAGGGACCACCCCGTTAGACCTCGAGGATCGTTCAGGTAGCAATCAACCGGAGGCAAAAGCAAAACTTTCCTAGAAGAAACTGCTTTCGTCGAATGGTTTGCGTCCCCGCACGAGAATTACGCAGATACGGCTCGAGATACAAAGTTTTTCTTCATCGTAGAACCCGTCGAATCTCGGCAATTGCTGTGGCTCGCAATAAATCTCCGGTCATTTGAATACATCAAGGACGACTATGGTCAATCTCGAGGATTATCTCGGCATGGGTCTCGCGTGTTCTCCGGCGAACCGGAATGTCGTCACCGAAACTGACCCACTAACCTTACTTGACCAATACCACACCCACCCCCCAACGTTTTCACCAACGGAGATCCGCTGAAAAGATACGCCCCGTAATTCACGGTTTCCTTTGGTTTTAAACAATCCCCCGGGCTTGCAATTTGACCTTTCCACAGTAGCATAACGTTCGCTAGCTCCTCCGCGTAGCCACCTCTCTGTACGCTAATTCTTTTCGCTTATTTACATAATGATGTCATGATCCTTGACTGGACTCGACTGTAAAATCGCTATCGTCGCAGTCTATAGTTCTGGAGAACTGTTCGGCGATTTTAACGTGCTGACTGCAACACCGGCAGCCGTAAAAGTCTCGTAAACTTTAAATAACTTATTTAACCCTTTCCTCTGAGCTTCCGTACAAATTTGTTCCCAACGACCTCCCAATCATTTCAAGAACGTTATTCAGAATGTACTTCGATACTACTTTTAAAAAAATTCCTTTTAGTTACTATTAGACTACGAATTTTTGTGGAAAATCATGTTTTACTGATGTAAATATTTTTACCATTTTGAGTATGAAAAACTTAGGTGCTATTATGGCTGGTTCGATAGTTTTAGTGTTGAGTTTCTTTTTGATATAGAACAGTCATTGAGGATCAACTAATGGGCTTTCGGTAATGGTGAATATCGATCGTAAGATTGTGAAACGAGTGAAAGGAAAATACCAGTGGCCCAGTGAAGAACACTGTGTCCCTCCAAGTCCTTAGCGTTCACGTCGGCACCATTCGCTAGCAGGACAGCTACCAATTGTGTGTCGCCGGCGATGACTGCCAAATGAAGTGGCGTGTGTCCTTCGGCGTCGGGTGCATTTACCAATTCCGGTGCCGTCGCAGCGACGGCACCTCCGGTTCCAGCGTCCATGCAATAATGCAAAGCACTCCTCAGTGTCCGATCCCTGTACCCTATCGTTTCTTTCTGATCCTTCAGCAACCTTAGAACCCTTGCTCTGTCACCCTGCTGGCAAGCGTGCATCAACGGCGTCGCGCCGATCTGCAACACTCTGCAACAGTTAACAAAACCCCTTTGCATCTGTACCCCTTTGAACAGTTTGCGCATCAACTTCATCGAAAAGAATTCTTCAATTTCGGTCGCGAAAGAAGTTAAGCCTACAGATATCAACAATTTTATAGTAGTACAGATAGTAACATGATATTTGGTCCCCTCAGGGTTTCAAATTCATTTACCAATCCCCCTCTTTCCACTCTCACCATCGCCTTTTCAGCGGGACCTACTGTTTATGGTGGGTTCCGAACCACCTTTTGCCAACAACACGTGAAAAACACCTCGGGTGGGTCACTTTCCAGTTTTTTACCAGACGGTCACCCATCCTAGTGCCGTTCACGTTCCACATTGTTTAACTTCGGTGATCTAACGAGAACCGGTGCTTTCAACGGGACTACGGTTGTTGGCTTCAACAATTTTATAGTTTACATAAAGAATGTTCAAGAAATTGGTTTCAGGAAAGTCATAGTTCTTGCAGCGAAAGTGATTAGTCTCGCTAAAGTTTTAGGGCTCGAGCTTTTCCGCGCGTGGAAATTGGTTAACTAGGTAAGAGAAACCGGCTCTAAACAAAGGCCGAAGAAACGCATATCGATCGAAGGGGTGAGCAAGTGTACCTGTAAGGCCTTTTTTTCTGATGATCCTGATACCGTACGGCGCTTGGTGCATCACGCGACCACTGAGCAGTCCCAGGTGTTTTCTGCTTTTGTCGATGGTTCCTGTATGGTGTCAGCGGGGGCAGAGACACATCGGCCACACTTTCCTGCTGTTTCGGTTTTGGCTTCTCCTGGACCTTCAACGGGATTGGCGGAGTCTTAGTGTCCATGCCCGTCTCTGGCACCGGTTCGAAACTAGCCTGATCTCGCGTGGTAGCATCTTTCGCCCTGTCGACGGATCGAACTCATCGCGCCGAAGAGAGTTCGCGGTGTCACGCCGTTCACTGTGGTACAGCAGTGCTTTGGGAAACGATAAAAATCCGGTGTCAACGTTTCTCATTTATTAATAACATATATTCATGTTTTCAGCGCACGGTTTTTTTTGTGCTGAACATAATGTATACTAATTTAATCATTTTTACAGACGCAATTATACGAAAAATCTTTTTTCTTGAAAATGGTCTAAACAGTTGACCGAAACGTTGAAAAATTTTTGTGTTAATTTGCAAAATTGCTTAAGTAGTAGTATTTGATCGAACCAGTGCGCTGAAAACATGAATATATGTTATCGATGAATTACGAGATCATGGAAACAGTTTCTCATTTATTGTGTGATCAAACCACCTTTCGTATCGCTTCATAAAAGAATAAAAAATTGATGTTTGGAAAAGCAAATATCTTATAAATAGCAAAGCGATCTAAGAAATTCGTATCAGATCAGAACGTAAAAGATGATCTAAGCTTCATTTTGGTACAGTACAACTGCTGAAACGAAAGAGTAAATTCATGAAGGTTCGCAGTCCAATTACGATCCTCAAAATTAGTCTGAGGCCAGCTGCAACTACAGAGCTGGAGTCTATCAAGTCGGATCTTTCCGCGATTCTTTGTCTGCCGTGCAATTCCCCGGCTATCCGTTTCCACTGTCTGAGCGAAACGGCTTCAACTACTGTTAGCAGGAGTAAACACAGCCGCTGCGTGACTGAGAATGAACAGCCGACAGCCACACCAATAATGATCACCGATGTAGAAATGGCAGGTGTTTGTGCTCGCCCGCAGTGATACGGCAACGGTAATAATTCGGTAATGACAGAGCCGCCAATGCGACAAATGAACGATGCTGATAAAAAAAAGCGTCGTGCAGATTTTTTGCTGATCCCGGGAACGAGAGAAAGAGAAAGAGAGAAGGCGGTTATCGATCCAGGGCTGGCCAGTTTTCTAATAAACCTCATTCTATAGAACGATGTAAAGAATAGTTTGGTTAATAATTGACTGACAGACACCGAGGCCTCGTTCCCTCAAGAAGGCCTGACACGATCGCAGATCCTATCAGGAACTTATCACTAAACTCGACCCGAATTTAAAGCTCGGTTACTGTCCACGTGGTGGACTGACCAGGTCACTCGCTGCCATAGAAACCCAACGCCACAACACCTATCACCCGTAAGGGAACTATTATGCTAGATTTCACGGCAAGGTCGCGACGCGACGAATTTTACCATTTCTTCCTTGCCGTCCTGCTCGGTGGATATGCGAGTCCCAAAATTTACCAGAAGTTTATTATCTGTACCATTTTTATCAAGAACAGGATTGTATGGAAAAATGCATAGATGATTATAGAGTGTACCGTCGCTCATGTTTCCACATTGAATCGTCAATCTTCATACAGTAAACGCACTGTTGGACAATGAGGAGCTGCAGTAGCAATTTATGCTTCGTAAAGCATGATAACGCGTAAGAGAAGAAGCGAATATGCTAGAAGGTACAGCTGCTCATTCGTCTCAGTCGCTTTAATTGCTCGGAGACCTAGTTATCACGAGAGAACTGGTTACTACGCGGAACTAGTCGAATCGGAAAAGATTAAAAATTAACCAGTTCATGCCATTAATTATCGCCAGAACACGTGAATATTCCTTACTCATTTATTACATATACTTAAAGAAAAATTATATCGCGATTACCAGTAGACGCCGTGGATCTTTATACAAACTAAAAAAAGTGTTTGTATTAATTGCAAAATGCTGGAGCCAAATATAACTTTCTTTTTCTTTTTAATAATCTTCATAAGATTAAACCAATACGAGGAAACACGAGGAACCTAATTCTGTCGCTGCAACGCGTTGCAACGGTGCAATTCAACCAAACTTTACTGCATTGCAATGGTTCTAAAGCTGTGGAACGCTGGAAGAAGCGAGGCGCATCCGAAAGTTGGGCGTTCGACTGCCGAGTATGTGCCCGGAAAATAGAGCGATATGAATCGATTAATTTCCAAGGGAAAAGAAGTTTGATAAGAAATTAACACTGGACAGCCCTGCACGCCACTGGCATGATAGCACTAACCGATATTGCTTCCATCGACTGTCGACGAGTGTCCTTGAAGTTACCAACGAAGCAACCTCTTCGATTCCAGGCAGATTAGGCGAATGAAAAATCCCAATCATATTATCAGCGATAGCGACTGCACCCGGTTGCAATTTATAGTAGCTGTTATTGCACTTCCCATTACGCTTACTTCATTCATTCTTCCGAGTTTATTCAAACAAATAATTGTCATGGTCCAATTTATGGACACAGAAATCGAATAAGGGGAACCGAAAATTGATTTATTAAGCAATCTACATTTTTATAAACCATATAAATCTAAAATTACTGAGGCGGGACATTTTGTATGCAGTTTTAATTTTGCATAAAAATCGATCTAGTTATACTAATATGAATGACAGCTTTCCGGAACAAATCGAACGATCGATTCCCGTGAACGGTACCAGTTGACAGTGACAGACCAGTTCCGTCAGGCAATGTCGAGGACGCGAAGCGCAAAAATCCGGCATGTGTGTCATCGGAGCAATTTTCTCCGCAATTCGAACGGTGTTACTGCCGTTCTTAAACAGCAGTATCTACGTTCTTAGGCTGGTTTCTCGTCACGTGTCACGCTATCGTGGAACCAGACTTCAAGTCAGTTTATAATGTGTGCAACAGTACGTGAGAATCGATAGCGGTTTTGAAGTTACGATCTATCCCTTCTAGATTCTGTTTCGCACCGACGTGATTCTTGCCCGTGCAATTCTTTTCGCGAAAACTACGCGCGAAACGGACCGCGAGCTCGTAAAATGCTCGTTTATTTAAAAAACCATCGAATATCAGCATTACGCGTGTCGCACAACATTCTTAACCGCGCGTCTCGAGCGCTGGAACTCGTGACGAATAATTATCGTCACGATCGTACACTTTTTGTGCAACTGCGTGGCCGGTAATTGTAACATATCGATTTTTAAAAATAGCTGGACGCATGCAACACCAGCAAAACAGTGTGTGAATAAATTGATTTTTTGTTAGACGAATAATTGAACGTGATTGGCACGAAGTCGCAAACATTCGTTCTACGATTGCATTCGTCTCTCTCTCTCTCAGCAACGATTTCTATTTCTTTGCCGGTCAACAACGAAAGTAATCTGGAATTTTAATGCAATTTATAAAAACCAGGAGAAGATTTCTTGGGGTATAACTAAAGTAACGAGTTATTAAAACTTGCAGTCTAGTTGTGAGAATTTTTTCTCCTGTTAAACGCAGTTGGTTGATAAAATATAATAATTATTAGAGGTTTAGAATTCTGCGTGGGGGGTGCCAAGAGGGAGAAAAGGAATGCAGGTGGAATCGATAAGAGAGTCCATACCGTAAGAAAACGCATTCGAAATTCCAAGAATGTTACGGACCAAGTGTTGAATCAGAGTGGCCGACCCTAACAAAGTGGCGCACGTTTAATGATATATATACACACGTACAACGAACCCACGTGCACGTGTTGCCTTAACGCGGCGATGACTGAAAATCGTTATTTCGTTGATTCACCGTGCCGCACGTCGATCGTTATTGCTCCGTTAATAATTCGCGTAGGCCGTTCGCTCTTCGTGATGGCGCGTCGTTAATATTTAATGATAACATCTCCAGTTTCATGTAAGATTACGTGCGGGCAACACCGTGAGAACGCTCGATTCATCGTGTCTATTGGGGACTGAATCGATGATCCATCTACCGATTACCGATCGACTCACGGTAGAAAACGATTGTCCTGTGTGCACCGTTTTGGCAACGAGAGAATACTATTCTACTTCGTCGTGGCGAACGAAGATTAATGAAAATTAATGGAAATTTATTTGAACGTTTATTTGTGATCGCCTGTCGCGGAGAATTGACCAGCTACAGATTACTATCTGCCATTGATTGATGATAGTCGGTTCCGCTTTTCACGGTTCAATGGAATGCGTGCAGATCTTTGAAGAAATTGATAGCAACGTAGTTTGTCACGGGAAGAGAGTAAAAACTGGATTACGTTCGGTGATAAGAGCATGTAAAACATTAATATTTATGGGTCGTAATACCGTGTTTATAGCGGGTGCTTTAGGTGCATGCGATGCATATGAAGCATGTGTCTCCTCTTATCTGGTGCAATTTCGCAGTTAATTGGTCGGTGCGATGGTAACGACCCTGCGATCCATTCATAAGCGGCTGTACAATTTATTCGAAATTGTTTTTGAATTTGTAATAACATTACGTGAAAATTATGTATACGTTAGATAAATATACAAAATACATTTTACATTGTCTGAAGCAATGTTTAAAAAATTCCTAAGTTCCTCGTACATAATCCGCCTGTTTCAATATTTTTCATTCAACCTCCCAACAAATTTCATTTGCGTTGAAATGAAAGAATTTTTTGCTAGAAAAATCATTTATGGTGCATGCCAACTGTATATTATTATAAGGTGAAAGAGAAGAGAAAAATGAAGTGTTGAACAGTGCGTTCGAGTACTTTTATTAGTCATGAATGTTGTGCTCTTTCAAAGTGAATCATAATTTCTTAATGTGTTACACACGTGCGCTTTCGATTACAAATACCAGCTGCTGTTCAACGTGGCGGATGTCGAATGTTGAGGAAAGTTGTTTGACGTGAAGCTTACTTTCCGGGGAATGGTACCGGAAACTTTTGAAATTTTTCCATCGCGATGTATGTCTTCGGATGTGTTTAGAACACTGAATGAAGCTTCCACGAGGTTCCCTCGAGCTGGAGATTGTGAACCGCACCACGCGAGGGTGGGACGCGCACTGGCAACCCTCCGACACTGCGACCAGTTAATGTAAGGGTTGCTTGGATACCATTGTCTCAGTGACGTATCAATAGAAACTGGAAACGCATATTTTTGCACCGGTGCTTAAAAATCATTCATCTCGCTCAAATTACTACAAAACCAGCCCAAAAAATGAATCTATTTCTATTCCTTAAATGATAAAACTTATCACAACTTGATAAAAATGCTGAGACTAAATTCGAACAGTGAAGAAAGTGTTTAACTATTAACAAAGTAAAAAAGCCTTTCTTTCGTATTTAGATAAATCCATTTAATATAATAAAATTGATACAAAATTGTTAGATCTACGGTTCTTATTTTTTAGTTAGTTAGTTAGTTGGTTAATTTATAATTAACGAATTAGTTCGTTTGGATTTTCTTTGCAGATTTCATTTGTTAAGAGAAAGTGTGTGGAATATAATTGTTAAGATCAGGAAAAATTGAACGTAAATTTTAATAATTTGATATTTCCAAAAATCGAATAATAAATAATTCTATAAATGAATGATGTGTAAGAATTGCAAGTGCAAGTGAATTGCCGAATTTGAAAACAGTATCATAACTGGGGGTATAGCTCAGTGGTAGAGCATTCGACTGCAGATCGAGAGGTCCCCGGTTCAAACCCGGGTGCCCCCTGAATTTCTTTTTCTCTTCGAAAACAGTAAAATTTTGTGACATTCTTTTTTATTATACTATTCCATAAATTAATAATATATTAATAATAATTTCATAATATATTAATGCGTTACTAATGATCGCTTTTTATATCAAAGTAAACTCTGAAGTAAATGTAATATTTGCTACTACGAATATATTTGAAAATAATTTCATACATGCATTTTAATATTATTGTTTTATTCGTATTTAATATTAATTTCGCAAAACGATAGATTTTTACTTAACATCATTAGGTCCAATATTCACGTGTATATCTACAGATATGAGACTCAATCAAATCTTATGTAACCATAAATTGTAGTATCTACTCTAAATATTATGAATCTGAATGACTCGTTCTTTAAACACACTAAAATTGTAAAATAAATAAAAATCTTTGTTGATACAGTGATTGAAGAAACGTGGAAGATGACAGAACCATAATACATCGTAGTGGGGGACTTCTTCATGAATTACGGAGTATGGCGACGTGTAGTATGAATTGTTTTCGATTTTCCTAGTGCAATAGTGGATACTAATCGCAGGCTATCGAGTTAGCAATAAAATTAAGTGTTTTCATCTAACAATTAAGAGGATCAATTGAAACAGAATGAATTACAATCATTCGAGTGCACGTCGTGGTAAGTTTACGAATATGAACAAATATGTTTCGTAGTTTGTATCGTCATTATAATTTACATTTTACATTTGTCAAAATGTGTCAAAGTAAATCTACGAATGTTAATTTCAAGTATATAATAGCATTGGCGAATGTAATATTACAACACATACAGTAATTTGGCAAATCAAAGAGGTTATGATACTTGTACACTCTTTATTTAGTATGTGTCATTAATTAAGTGTTGAATTAAGCTCATATGGAAAACAGAGATTCAATTTTATATGATTGTGCAACTTATGTAATAATCATTTCCACAGGGAGACCTAAGAGAATACTGGATCCATCTGCTGGTATAGCAGCTCCTACATCTGCGCCCCAAAGCCCGTACATGTATAATCAACAGGTAAAATGATGTGTTAAAACTCCATAAAATTGACCTATTGGCAGACATGACACATATATAAAATTATAGTAGATGATTGCAAAAGTTTGTGTCTAATATGAAAGTAAAACCCAAGTTATTACATGTTGAAAGAACAGTTTTAATAATCTACTGGGTTGAAACGAAAGTTCGTAGGGTTTTTACATTACGACTCAGAGATATAATTAGGATATTGATACATAGATTTGATACTTTTTGTCATTTTTTAGGTGACTTATCATGTTATGCAATAAACCAATGGATAAACATCTTAATTTGCTTGGTTTACTTCAAAAAAGTTATTGAGCTCTCTGAGCTTGAGGCACACAAACTTTTGCATATAATAGCACGTACACTGAGTCATGCATTGCATTTTCACCAATAGGTTCCTATGAACAACGGCATGATGCCAGAATATGGCTATAATGTGCCTCCGCAACAGCCTCCGCCATATGGATTTAATTCAGTGCCAATGCAAACCTATCCTCCTACTGAAAATATTCCACCTGGTGAACAACAATATTCACCACCACAATTTACAACACAGTTATTCGCGGAACCAGTAGTTACAAACATGGCTATGCAATATGGTAATGCTTTGATGGGATATGGAAGTCAGAAATTCGAGAAATATGTGCCTCTGACAGCTTTGAAGTACTACTTTGCTGTGGACACGAACTATGTTCTTACGAAACTGTCGTTGCTACTCTTCCCATTTTCTCAGAAAGTAAGTTTCACAGATCTAATGATTTCTATACGAATGTGAGCTAATAATCTTTTCAACAGGATTGGTCTGTCAGGTATGAGCAGGACATACCACTGCAACCACGCTTTGAGAAAAATGCCTTGGATATGTATATTCCAACTATGGCATTCGTAACGTACATAGTTATAGCTGCACTAGTCTTAGGGATTCAGGATCGCTTTACTCCACTAAGTACATTAGCCAGTTCCGCTCTCGCATGGAATATTGTAGAAATTCTAGTACAGGTTGTCAGTCTCTATATCATGCATATCGAAACGAGCCTTTCGACATTAGATTTGTTGGCTTACTGTGGCTATAAATACGTCGGAATCAATGCGGCTCTACTGGCTTCGTTAGCCTTCCGTACATTCGGTTATTACATGACTTTGCTATACTGCTGTGTATCTTTGGCATTTTTTATTACACGGTCGTTAAAGTTAAGAGTCCTTCCGAGGAACGACAGCTCGTATACAGCGTCTGGTAACAAAAGGAGAATCTATTTCATGTTCTTTGTGGCAGGTACCCAACCTGTGCTAATGTGGTGTTTATCTCATCACATTATTTAATCGTGTGAGGTAACTGGAAAAATGATTTGAGATACAGGATACGAATATTTATTTGGTTCTTCATGTCACCTATGCATTTTGTAATAAAAGGTTCTTCAGAAACATTAGTGGTAATTGAAAAATCCTATTATATTTAATATCTTTTTCTTTTTTTATATCAGATTTAAGTATATAAAAAAAATATACGTATTTATGAAGAAGAAGGTCACTAAATTATGCATCATTTCAGTTCTTGTAAATGTCTTTTATGACCTTGTATAGAATTGATTAGGCTTTATCAAATAAAGCTTTCATGTGTACGAAATCTTATTTTCTGTATTTTAAATTTTGTAATATGATAACATGTATAGTAAATAATGATATTAAACATATTTTTTGCAATTCTTGTATGCTGATTTACCAATGTAACTTGCAGTTTAGCGTATAATGTTCTAGAAATATCTACATAGATTGCAAATTTTGAATAGAGAACTTTTTAGAATAGTACATATTTCTTTATAGTACAGTCGTTCATTTGACTATAAAAGTTCATAAGTAAGAAGTTTCTAAAGGACAATTTCTAGAAGAAAGTATATATGTAGCGTTTCGATAATTTTCAAATTTGAATAGTGTATGGGTGTTTGGCCAGAAGACGTTATTTTATTCACTGGATGTACAAAGAAGAATATTTCAGCTGCATCCAACCTAAATGCGAATAGAGATAAATTGCAAATTAGGAACAATTGTACTACTGAAAATTAATTTAAGATCTACTAACGGCTTTAGGTTTTATTATTCTCAATGTTACTGAGAATCCAAGTTTTTTTTCTTCATCGAAAATATTTAGGATTAGACCAATCATCATGCAGAATTTCGTGAAATACAATCTGAAATACCGACTGTGCTAAAAATCAGTAGTTGTCTTACGCCCTCTGCCAAAAGAAAACCATGAGTTAGTAAACTACATAAGACAGCAACCACAAGCGGCTTTTTTCCTTACAACCACAGATATTACAGCTGGTCTACGCTCGATGATTGCAATACGAGTTTCGCCTCTAGTATTATACTCAATGACGTCGATACAATAGATTCCATAAACCACTAATCTTGCCGCGTGTTGCGTAGTCTACGTTGTTCCTTTCGGTTTATGACTGTATCCAATTCGTGCTAGTTCATTTTACGGTTCGTACGGAAGGTATCTTCGTGTGTTTCCGTGGTTGTTCGTTGGATCGGCCGAGAGTGGTGTGTTTGCATGGCGCCACGAGCGGGCTTAGTCAGTCAGCCGCGAGCCGCGGTGAACTGAAGGTGTGGGGAGTGTTTTTGTGGGCCGACGGGCCAAAAATGGCGGAGCGTACGAAGACGACAGCCCCGGCCACCCGGCCCGTTCCCATGAAGCTGTTCGCCACCTGGGAAGTGGATCGTACTGCACCGGACTGCATACCCAGGTAATCGATAATCCACAGCCGATTAAACGTCGGCCCGTGTTATTCGCGAGACATTCGTGTCATTAGCAGCCCTGTGTCACACTATACCAGTGGACGCCAGGGACTCTCTCGGCGGGCATTCACACGCCCTTTTTTCACGGAGTGTCGCTCGCATTTTTCCGTTCGCACCCTTGTCTCAAGGGCGTCTGTCGTCGCGCGCGACGTCGACCTTGCACGAGATTAACGTGTTTCTTTTAAGAAAGACACACACGCGCCATTGGTTATTCGGAGTGCGTGTCGGGGCTGGGGACTGCGTGGCGCGCTCTGTGTGTATAGCTGGATGCTAGCTGTCAATCGGACGTGACAGATCGACGAACGCAGATCGTAATCTGGATCCTTGTTCTCTCGGCATATCTTATCGCGCCCGCTATCGGCCTCCAAGACTGTCATTCGTCTAAACCTGATTGCCCGCCTCTAACCTCCGACCATCTCTTTCGGTCCCCAATTGTTTCGAGTAAACAACAGTCCGCAAAAAATCTGCGAATCGTCGAGACGTAGTCCGGATAACACAAAACCCGCGAACGGTGCAGCGGCAAACGCTTAGGCGCGAATCTTACGAACATGTTACACAGACGAGTCTACACCACCTCTCAAAAGTATCCGAACACTTGCGAAATTTGCAATAGCATAAAAGTTACTTAAGCATACAAAATAGTGACTGAAATCGATCTTTATTACTTTCTTATGGAATGACGAACGTTTCAAGTTAAAAAGTACCTTGTGGAAACTTAGCAATATTAAACTAAGATTAAATATTAGATTCGTCGACTAATTTCTATCGAAAAATTCTCTGAATTCGCTCTGCATCTTAGAAATGAAACAAAGTGAAACTTGAAATCCATTCAAGCACCGAGATCGTTCCACTAGATTTCGTATTTGTGGATAGAAATTATATTATTGCATTTTCATTATACAATTTGTACTTAAAACTAAATTCTATTGTGCTATGATACCACAATATACGTACTAATAATAATTACAACTGACAAAATTGTTCTGAATATCTTTCCTACAAACTTAAACTACGTTTTGTAGAGAAAAAGGAAATGTCCGGATACTTTGGAACGGTAGTGTATGTTTGCGAGTATGTCACATTCGATGGAACAGTAAATAATCTGTTTTATTTTGACTCTTACAAATAAAATGTTCGTTAACCTGGCAGTTTATTCAGAGCATTAAGTCCAACAATTACACTTTCAAGTACCCACTACAAGTCACAATAACGCACACTGTACACAATTTGATCTTTACGTCTAGTAGGTGTACTACAGGTGTACCAATTCTGGAGTACACCTTTAGATTTATTTTAAAATCATGATTAAATTACATAATTCAGTGGTGTTCAACAATTTATTTAGAGGATACTGTAAGTAACGTGTAGACAGCGGATCTTTATGCAAAATAAAAATTGTCTACATGTATTGCATCAAACTGGAGTGAAATAGAAATTTATTTTCTTTCTTAATACATACATTTAATAGGTTGAATCGATATCAGGATTGAACAGGTCTCGTAATGAAAATTATGTTAATTATGTTTATCAAGTTACATTGTGCGACAAAACATCGAAAGTGTCACCTATTCGATTGTCTATAGTGACGGAAGCATCTGTACGTATTTTTCGCAACGCACTTCTGCGTTAAAAGCAATAAATAATTCAAATGCAAACACCGAAGCCTCGAAGGTTGAACAAGTCGTTAAACTTGTTACACGGTAGTGGTCATCGAAATTGCCGCACATCGAAAATATCAGTGGTTTCGATTTAACTCTTACGTTCACAGTAACCATTTCTGTTATTCCGATATCGACGCATCGGTTCCGAGGAACTATAAAAAGACCATACTGAAATAATGTTGCTATTGCGTACGCGGTATGTTTGAGACTGTATTTTTATATTCGTATCATTTGTTGTACCGATGGGCCAACAAATTAGATTTGGAGGAATCTATTTATAGGAGGACATTATACTTATCGGGAATTATCAAACGATCATTTCTCATTTTATCAGTTCAAGAATACTCTAATGGATTTTCTTTTAATCTCGTTTACCGGGGAACTGTTATGATTTCTTATCGAACTAATCCCTACAGTGAATAACTTTGGAAACCTTCGTGTTTCGGGTCCGGGGTGATTTAATGAGTCGATAAGCATTTATGAGAGCAAATTGTTAGGGACTGTAAAAGGGATTACCCTTCGGGTGTCTTGAGCCGTTAAAAGTTAGCTTGGTACAGTTGTTTCAAGTAACCTAGCCAAATAATTTTTTAGAGTTGCTACTTGAAAGAAAATTATATCTGTTTAAAATATGACATAAATATTAATAATTCTCTTAATATCAATTCTAAAAGAACGTTTTAGTAGATTGAGCAGAATGGAGTTCTATTAATGTGATTGAAGAATTAGTTGTAAATCATTGAATTTAAAAGAACCATCAGTCTGTACGTGTTGGATAATAATTCTCCTCTTAATGCATTAACTCGAAAGGAAAGTTTTATTAGATTGCGTTGCTTGAGGCAACCTCTTTTCATCGACTGTAGCCGAGGATTTCTTTAGGAACCTGGAAAATTAGATACGAATCGTTAAATTTGAAAGGAGTTACTTCTCGATAAAGTATTAATAGTAATCACAAAAGAAAGTTTTATTAAACTGTTCTGCTTGAGGTAACGTCTTTCGTCAATTGTAACTGAAGCTATCTTTAAGAAACTGGAAAATTGTGAATCGTTGAATTTGTAAGGGGCTACCTTTCGGTATCGAGTTGGTGTTCGTGCGGATGGATTATTAAATCTTCGTCGAAGTTAGCTCCGGTCCGTTGTGTCAACCGCGATTCGGTTTCGGAAGTTGGTTGTATATCGGGTTCCTAAGACAATCCCCTTTTGTTTGGACAAGCTTATCTGCGATCTGATTGGCCGCTTGGAATCCATTGATTCGCGGGAACGCGTTACAATGCTCTAATTCAGTCCACCGGGGAGCTGAAAGTGCAATTCAAACGAATTATCTTTGGAATTCGATTTCGTTCGGATCTCTGGAACTCCTCTGAAAAATCCCGTGTCTGCACAGACGAAGGAACCTGAAGAATTTAATCATTTCCTCGAAGTCTCGGAACGTGTTTCAATATAAAGTAATCTCGAATGAGCTAATCACCGAAGACACACAGTAGCTCACTTCTTTTTCTCCATTCGGCACGAAGGTCTTATACGATAATTACACGTACAGCTCCTTCGTGATAGTTTATTCCGCGATTGTATGGAGATTCAACGTAGCAGAAATTGTTAGACTACATTGTATGGAAATTTTATAATTTTTATGTGATAATTATTGATAATGCGAGGGACTTTTTTTTACGCATTATTTGAGATTTATGATAACAGAGGAAATTAATATTGATGCGAATATTTCTCCGGACTCCGGAGGTGATTCATTATCAAGACATTGAGCAATTTATACGTTCAGAGCAATTATCAATGGAATGTGAAAATGGCATGTTTATTTCTGGTCTGAAATGATATACGTCGATTTCCATTCGAAACTAGTCTATTTCTGTTCCAAACACAGTCGTCTATAAAATTCATCAAATTGTACAGATTGGTTGAAAGTTTTTAATCCATAAATATTTATACAGAGAAACGTTTGGATGTGGAACACGAGCATTTTTATTTAGGAAAGTGTATTTTCAACGCGGTAGAAATATCCAGCCGTAAAGCACCGGGAAAAGAATTGTTCGGAAAATTGAAAGTAATGAATTCTTATATGAATATACATGTGTAACAATTCTCGAAAGATAACACAAAAAAAGACCACTGCAAAAAATGAAGTTCTACTGCAGTTCTTCAAAACTGTCCTCGGATATGAGAATTTGCATATTGTGCTAATTTTCTTTGCACGTATAAAGTAATTTTTTGATTAATGCATCCTATAGTAACATAATTATAAAATTCATCAGCAGTTTTGTCACGTGAGAGGGGTGCCGAATCGCATTTAGAGAAACTTGCTCGGCCGCGCAAATTGCAATTACGTTCGACAGAAACTGCCGACACAAGGCTTCGTTAACGCCCGCAATATCTATGAAACATTATGCCTTACATAGGCGGAAGCAGTCCTCGCGATGTACGCGGTCCACCTGTTGGTCGTCGATGGACGCCGGAATTTACTACCTAAGCGAGTTAAACGAAAGGAGGAAACTTGCATTTCCCCAGAAATGCCGTCGTAAATCGTTCGCAATTTCCAGCCGAGGACCAAGGTGCGAAAAAGCATTCGCGGAAACGCTCGCTCGACGTTTCGTGTAATTCCCAATATGTGGAGCACCGCGACGATGCACGACGCGTAATACAATTTGCAAAATTCGCTGATGCCGCGAAAAACGTGTCTTCTCCATCCGATTTTTTTTTTTTTATTATAGAAAATCTCATATGAGATTTATTACAACATAATTACAAAACAGAAATTACAATAACTTCCCTATAAATCGGGAAGTTAATACACTACATATAATACAGAGTATGAAGATTACAAAACAGAATAGGTTTCTTGTAGAAATATAGATATTATAATATTAAATAAGTAAAAAAAAAAAGAAAAACTTATACTTTAAGGCCACAGCTTTTAAAAAATGATAACATGTAATGACATCTCTCCA
Source organism: Lasioglossum morio (assembly GCA_916610235.2). Taxonomy (NCBI): domain Eukaryota; kingdom Metazoa; phylum Arthropoda; class Insecta; order Hymenoptera; family Halictidae; genus Lasioglossum; species Lasioglossum morio. Next base: position 6,684,992 of record OU744330.1, on the reverse strand, counting down.
TCCGATTCTGCTTAATAGACGGGAATAAATATTTTTTAATTTTATTACTTTATTTTTATTCATCTATAATTGGTCTGTATTTATAGAGTGCTCTGTAGTTCTACATTCTACATTATTTAAGAAACAGCACGTGCCCGACAGTTTTTCTGTATATACTTTACTGTATTTTTTCCGAACTCGAGACAATTTCTTCAGTTTCGAAGGACATTAACCACATCCGAGACTCGATTGTCTATCAAAACAAAAGTTACAGAGACCGGATTGGTCCCCGCGGGCAGAGATCAATCCCGGATCGTTTCTCGCGTTGAATAATTCACGGTCGTGTTCCAGCTTTCACGGAATCTTTCATCGTGCGAAGCGGCCTTTGAGAAATATTTACAATTCTGATAAAATTCTTAATGGTTTACGAGCCGTGAACACGGGGCCGCGGTTAGGTCTGACCGATGCTGTTTCAAGCGGTAGTCTCTTCTCGTCTGGATCCTAATTAGTCGGTGTTATTATTAATGGCTCTGTAAGTGAAATGTAAGCACGTGGGAATTCATGAGAAAACTAATTCCTTTGTATGCGTAAGTAATTCTGAGCATCGGTGCCGGACTCATAATACACCGAGAAAGTGTGCTTCCATATTTTGCGAGATAACGGTCGGTACACTTGCGCTTGGAGAGTCTGGGAACAAATTCACTTTGCGATATGGTTTCTTCGATTTAATTCTAAACATACTAGAAACGTTTTATTTATTGAATTTCCCTTTTTATTCTTATTCATGATATTGTTTTACATTGTCTGCTATTTCTTTTTATACAGATCTAGGAAACGTATTTTTTTAAAATTGTTGTATCAGTATTTTTAATATTCTTTACATTATTTTGTTTACATTACTACACATTTGAGTATTGAATGAGGTATTGTATCAATTTCATATGAATAAAACGAAAAACATCGTACGCAATGGAATTATTTTAGGTCGGAAGAAATGATTAATTTTTAACAAGATGAAAGAAATTTTTAAGATAAACTTTTAATATATGCCCAATTGCAATTGTTTAATGATTTCTTTTTCACGTCACGTACTAAACTGATGAATGTTACAATATTGATAATTAACGTCTTTTTAACTGTACGAATATTAACAAGAGTCACGGTATAAATAATAGCAAGTAGATAAGAGTCCCTCAAAGTCGCAGGTAATTTTTGCACGGCACCGTGAAATATTCGCGACAAATCGGCCAGGAACGATTCGGCCGGTAATAGAGTGATAAGAGTCAATTTGATAGATAGATACGTGATCATCGAGGTCCGAGAGCAGGCCGTTCATTGAAATTGAAACGATAAATTGCTTGTTTTCCTCTCGCCTGGGAACTTTTTCGCGGCGCAGAGAGAACGAGCACGGGTCCCCCGAGCGGAATACGTGAATCGTATTCAATGCGACCTCGGCTCGGTTACGTTTTACCGAGACCGGACGGGTATACTAATCGCAAATCACCACCCAACCGGGGGAAGATGTTATCTGTCGTGCACGTTGCCTGCGAAATATCAATCGTGGTCTGTTTCTTCTTCTCGACATCCAGCGACGCCGTTGATGTAAGCTTTTTCGCTCGGTGGACGCTCGACCGCGAGAATCGATTCATCGATTCTCTATCGGTTGGAATGACGCACATTTTGCCACTCCATTCGCCTTTTTATGGAGAGTTCATGACATTCTGTGAGTGTAGTTCTTTGTTTCGACGTTGCTGTGTTTTTTTTTCTAGTATTTTGTTCGCTACCGGTATGTATTTCAACGCCCTCATAATTATTATTATTATTATTATTTATTATAGACGGACTGAAGCCCTTTTACATAGGTGTTTACAATATCAAAGAAACGAAAAAAGAAACGAGAAAGATACAATACTGCTCGGTGTAATAACAAAGAAGGGATATGCACGAAAGAAAAATTTAATAATGGTACAATCGATATGGTATTATCATATAATCATGCGTAGTTGCATTTGAAAATTTTGTAAAGAATCACTGAACAAAATCAATACGATTATATATAGTGCATGATTTTGAGATAATACGATTCAATGGATTAATTAATCCATAAGTAGATTTCGCTTTAGGTGTTTGAAAGCGCGCTCTTGTTCTCAGTTCACGTTCTGGTATATAAAAATTGATTTACGCCAGTAGAGAGGAACAATCAATATGATTGTTAATTAAATGAAAAATAAAGCTCTGATCTGTTCTTCGAGCAGATAATGGTTCTAGGTTCATTGTAGTTTTTATTGCGGAGTAATCATGATTAAAGAAAGACATTGGATTGTGTAGCTTATACAAGAAAAACCTGAGAAATTTATGCTGCACTCTCTTGTGCGAATCGAAATAATTTATTAAATCCTCTAGTAAAATCTGAAAAAAAGTCAGTCACAGAACAGCGATAACAGCATTGTAACTTTAGATAAAACTAAATTGATTTTTCACGTGCGCGACTATGTTCTCAGAATTACGGGCTACCAATTTGGCAAGAGTCCGCGTCCGACATCGGGGTCAAAAACATAATAAACGCGTAACCAGATGTGTAACGTTTATCGTGTTTTCACCGTGTTCGGTTTGTCGTTTCTGGCTCCCCGATATAACACTCTTCGAGCTATTTATTGTAGGATTGGTGGCACACGGAACGCGTGCGAATCTCCGCGGCGCCTATTTTTGCGGTATCTCTGTAATAAATCATCGCCGTTAATTTCTTGAGTTGCGTGTGCGCCGGCTTCTGCAGAAATCGCAGGAGCGCGCGCGCACGTGAAGAAAACACGTGTAATTCAATCGGCCGTTGCTGTTGCGTATTAGTTTTATCGCCGTCTCAATTTGCAACGACCGAACGGGAACATTGAGTTTCGAGTAAACGATAATTGTCTGCCGTTACAACGACGCCGTAAAAAAAATATCTCGAACGTTATTTGCAATTTGCAATATCGCCGTGCACGCTTAACGTTTTCGTTGCCTTTGTAACAATGTTTATAGCGCGCCGTCATGCGCCTCGTATACCGGGACAATAGCGTGACATTTTTATCGATAAGCCTCTAAAGTGCATCCTAAAAATTTGTACCGAGCTATCCAGACTACGTGTATTCACGCAGATATTGAAATTAATGTACACTAACGTTTTATACCGCGTATGCACAGCCGTGTGACTATGGCGAAGAAGTATGCTCTCTTTTAAAGACTTGTGTCTCCACTCTACATTCCCCTTCTACCGCGCTTCCGCCGCGGCCCGGTCACGTGACGCATTTCGTCCAGACCTAGGTAAAAAATATTTCAACTAAGAAATACAAATATTTGCAAATTTATTCATTTATTTATTTATTGATGCCGTAAACCATGTTTGGTTTATATAGCATACATTATAACATACATATATATATCATACATTATGACTTACAATATAATATTTTTCAGAAAACTAATGAGGTATTACTACAATATAAGGGAAAATAAGTATAAATGGTAATCCAAATATTTGCAAATGCTATTTCCCACAACTGTGTTACATATGTTTTATTTGAAATAGTAATTTAGTATTAGTTTCAAATGAAACATATATAACAGTAATTTAGTGTTAGTTTCAAATGAAACATACATGACAGTAATTTAGTATTGGTTTCAAATGAAACATACGTAATAGTTGTGAGAAATAGTATTTTCAAATATTTGTATTTCTTAGCCGAAATATTTTTTGTCACGTGACTAATCTGTTACCAGCAGAGAGGGAGTAACTGTATCCCCTTGGTTCGAGTTAATTCTTCTGATCTGACGATTCTGCTAACGGCTACATGAAATACGTCACCGTAGTTATTTACGAAAATCGGGTAAACAGAGCACACGTAAACACTCGAGTGGAATACAAATATTTATTTCGTACGTTCGGCGACAATAAATGTTCGAAAAATATCAGAGCGTGATACACGAGGGAAATAACACGTTTTTTATATTTTGTTGGTCGTGAATTCCGGGCGAGATTAAACAATCACATTTTTCCGTTGACACGCTGGGCGATTGCTGTAAAATTAAACGTTTCAGTTTTCGTTTCCGTACGTCGTTTCGATTTTGTTCAACTTTTTACATCGAATTGAAAACGATTCATTTCGTAGAACATTTTGTCGGTTGTAAATACATAGAAGGCATAATTAGACTGTAGATCTTTATCCAAAGTTGTCGTCATCAATTGCGAGGCATAGAAGCCAAATAAAAATGTCCACCATCAATCACGAGACATAGAAGCCAAATAAAAATTGTCTCTACCAATTGCGAGACATAGAAGCCAGATAAAAATGTCCTCTTCTTACTTCACCGATTTTAAGAAGTTCACAATTGCATAACGATCCTCTAACCCTGCTAATCTTTTTACTGCTTTAAAGATCGTCCACTCATTTTTCTCATAAATGAATCAAATCCGCAATCTGGTCGACGTGGTTGGATTCTGCAGAGATTTCGAAAAATCGTATCAACCTCGCGTAACAGGGGATGCAGAAAGGAGAACTGCGTCGCGCAGATAGCGAGGTGCATAGTAGGTGGTCATAGACGGTGCAGGTGAACGCGAATCATAAATGGAGCTAGGGTGAGCGGTACTCCCATTGTGCACAGTGTGCAAATTACCCTTATTGCCGGGAAGTTTGATGGCAATGGTTTCTTAGAAGTTGGAACGGGACTTTTAATTAGGTGCATGCCGTTCGTGTCAATAGGTCATTGTTTTGCTGCGGTGGAAGAGATAATTAGGAAATTTTAGAGTTTCTCTTTGCAAGGAATGTTCCAGCTGGTTCTGAGAAAACCAGATGCAAGAAAATACTCGGAGATTGTTTATTCACGTTTCTGCGGAAAGGAGAGCTAGATGCACGAGACTAAAAATTATCAGACATGTAAAACGTGTGAATTGCGGTAAATGTTTAATTTTCGTCGGGACAAATTCAGTAGTTCAATAAAAGTTAGTATAATTAATGGTCTTGGCCAGATTTGCCGAGGCAGCAGAAGCAGTGCAAACCAATTAATCGAGCGGGGGTGTTTGCAAATCTTGGTCGGTGTGAATGACGATAAATATTTCCGAGCAATAGCATTCTTTTAGCGGCGTATGGGCTAACCGATTCGAACATTTACGGCCCGTAATTCATGGAGGACTATTGCCGTGTTACACATTTACGATCATTCCTCCGGGATTTACTGTTCCAATCGACAGACAGTCAGTATCTACGCATTACTCCGAACGCCGCTAGCTCTGCTTCCCCGCGATTCGAGCCTGCGAAGTGATCAAATAAACGCTATTATCTCGAGTCGTAACCGCATCTGAATTTGCATTAAACCCAGGCGCAGAATTCGCTAATAATAACGCAGTCTGAAATAATACTCTAATTGCGATATACCGTGTTTTATCTCGTGATTTGACTTTCTGATTTTTTCCTGCGATTCGCGCGAGCTTTGTCGGATAGTTGAAGCACTTCGGGAAATATGAATTTATAAATTTAAATGAATTTCTGGTAGGTCTCTCGATCTTGCTATTTTATTGCCGGAGCCATGAATTTTTGCGCAGAAGCTCGCGGTCTATTTGCAGTTATCAGATCGAGGACTCGTTCCCATCGAAAGAATCTTTTCAATCTATTGATAAAAGTTTTCTAGCCACACAATGCGAGAGGGACACTGGGAATCGCGCGAGCCCCGTATGGTACTCTATCTCACTTCGCTGTCAGTTCATTGAATCAATCTCTTTTTCTATAGGCTGTCTTCTAAACGACCATACAATCCGAGGGGTAGTTAGCCTAGATGGAAAAATGAGACGTCGAGAATTTCACTGGAAAAGAGTTTCCTTTTTTATATGACGCGTGTGGATCTTTATGCAAAATCAAAATTGTCTGCGTCGATTACAAGCAACGGGAGCTAAATGGAATTTTCTTTCTGTGTCTTTAATAATTCTAATAGGTTCAAACTATTGTTAAGTTTGTTTATTCTTTCTACTGTTTCAAATCTGGCTTAGTCATGTCTTTATGTGTATAAAATAGGAGAAAGTTATTTATTTATTTGTGGTTTATTTTAACGTGCTCACTTTAACAACTAGGTAATTAGCGACCACATGAGTTACTATTGAATGTTTCTTACATGGTACTTGTGGAGAGTTTTACGGTTAATGACTACATTGTGATGGGGAACAGCAAAGACGAATTTATAACAGTTTATATATATCTATAAATTTAAAAAAAGAGGACATTTCCAATGTTGTTTTCGCCTAGATTTGTCTTGAGGTCATTTTCTATGGAAAAACTGAAAATAGGAGAAAGTGTTCATGTTATTAAGAAAAAACGTGGTAATAACAGCATTTTCAGTTTTATTTTTAAAGAAGTGACACAATAGCCGGGGTTATAGCAACTTACATAACCGCGGACGGCTATGTCATCTTTGTATGGTCTCATTTGGTAGTCCTGCGGATACATTAGATCACGAGGAAGATCGATGTAAGTCGGATATTAAAATAGAATTCAGAGGTCAGCGCGCAATTTCATATTTTCCTTTCTACTGTGAGCCGAAGATAAGAAAAATACAGGTAAGCTACCTCGTGATTCATCGTGTTTATGTAATGCATACGCGCAGACTATTTCTGCTTGCGGTGTTTCAGCGCAAAAATATGAAATCTTATGAATATGTAGTCTTTAACGCGCCGGTTGTCGAACCCTAAAAATGTCCGAAATTCGAGGTCATTATTTAATGGAGCGGGAAAGTAAAAAATTAAATCATGGGTGAAATTTCATGATTGCTCTTTCATCCCTTCTGCATCTATAATAGTCCTAACCAGATTTGGTGGAGTGAGTGCATTTTAAGTAACAATAAGAATGCAATTATACGATAGTCAAATTATAAATATATTTTTATAGAAAATGTTTTAAGCAATGCATTGGAAGGCCACAGAAAAGGTAACAATGGATCGTAGACGAAAAAAACAATTGTACAATAATGAAATGAGCATATTACCATAGAGAATTGCAAACAAGCATTCTACAGAGAATGTATTAGACACGCACAAAAAAAAAAAAGATAAAGTTATGCAGCAATAAAATGACGAACGCAGTTCCGACGAATATTTTCGAATATTTATGATTTTGTCGGTGTGCGTGAAATAAATATCCAAATGATGACGTAGATACAGGTTTCGAGTCGAGGATCGCAGCAAAAGCGTCCTCTCTCGTCGCTCGTTACGCGGAGAACGTTCGTCGACGATAATGAACGACGACACGGCTCTGGCAATGCAAGAAAAAGCAATATCGCGAAAGGATCGGGTTCAGTCAACCGGTGGGCAAAAAAAGCCCGCGATTCCCTGACCGAATCGATCCGGGTCACCGCGTTTGATCGATTAATTCCGTCGGATTTACTTGCGCCTCGTTTCTCCGCTCGAACGCATGGTTTTCTTTATCTCTCGCGATAATTAAAGTTGACGGGCCGAACTACGAGCATCCGGATTACGGGGAGCGCGTGATTTCTCGTCGACAATGTACGCAAACGTGTATTGCCGAATTTCGTGGAGAGGTTACGTATTTTTGGCACGTTATCTGCAGACGTTTATCGATTTGTGAATCACATTTATGACACGCTAATGGACATGTTTATTCCGTCGCGTGTTTCATTAGTTCCTGTGATGTTCGTTGTTCGAGCGTCGAGTGGTATCCTATTCAATTCGATTTGCAAGTCTGGTTGTTTATGGTTTCAACATTTTTTTGTACATTATTCTTGCTGTATAATGTTCAGAAAATGAGGATAAAATTGAGAACATTTTTTGCACCAGTTAGAGCGCGATAATCAGAGAGAAAGAGAGAGAGAGAGAGAGAGACGAGAGTTTCGGGGGAAAAGAATGACACAATTACCCCATACCGTGAATCGCGGCTCGCGTTAAAAGCAAATTAGTTTATCACTCTTAACGAGTGCATTTCACGGATTTCATTAGGCTAATGTACCGTACCTCTTTCCGTCGGAAACAACATTTTCGTTTTCACCGAGCAAAACCGTGGCCCGGGCGACGTACACATACACACATAACGTCCGGATAGAGACGTATTTTTTCGTTGTTCGCCGCGGGCTGTTGTTCCCGGAAACGCAATAATCGTAAAGCAAACGTTCCCTTTTAATTGTATTGCACGAGGAAATACCGAGCGGTATATTACTTGCAACAATTTTTATTACAAACCCCGGAGTATGCGTGTGTATCTTAATATAATCATTTATTTATTTTTTGAGCTTTGTTAGTCTGAGTCGTGGAATTTTATAAACGCCATGTTGTGCAACCCAGAGGGTCATGTGGAATAGCTTGTTGATTTTAATTTCCCTCTGTAATTATTATTTCCGTTCTGCGCTTTGAGCAACGTAAAATTACTCCATTCCATGTTATTATTTTTTGAACGATGAAATAAATCGTAACTGTCCCATTATATTATGAAATAACAGTTTTATCAATCAATTATACTAGCTTTGGCCGGAAGGGTGGCTTCGCCCACACTCCGTACACTCATCATCATTTTTCACAAATGATTTTAATTTAAATCTAAGCTGTGAAATCGTTTTGTAAAAATTGTTTAATTGTGCTCATTTCAGTCACGTATAGAACTCTCGAGGGACTAATTTCGTTGTGTATAAAAATTTAATTTCCTGATTGGATTAAGCGGTAAGTGGTTCGCCGAGAACTGTGTCGGATATCGTGTCGATTTCCGTCGATCCCCGCTATCACAATTGCTATCAAATTGGTGGATCGATCGCTATCTGCTTGAGCATGAAGCAAATGGAGGAAAAAGTTTTTACGGTTGGAAGGAAAACCTATAAAGTGTTAAGCACGCCGTCAGCGGAAGGGAATAATAGCTTGGTAATCGTGGATCGCTTGGACATGCAAGGTCGGTCCTATAGCGAGCGAAACATTTCTTATCGAGCGGATTTATGCATTTCTGGCAACTGTGCTGAACGATCATTGCCAAATGGGAATTAAATTCCCGATCACGCGGGCAGACCTATTTTTGGAATGTTAACCACCATATTTTTGTTTCTCGCATTTGAACGTCATCGACTGCTGACAAAAATAAAACAAGACGTACACTAATCAAAATACACTTGTTAAGTCTACCGAGCACCAAATGTACTTCGCAGTATTAAAATAATAATTGATTTCAGCCTCAGGGCTGCGGACTTGGTTTACAACATCCTGACTATTATATATTACTTATTATGTAGTATATACTACTTCGTTATATATACTGCATGACTATAAATTATTATAATACGATTTCAACTATCCACACTTCATTTTTACTCACATACCCATGGTTGTAGATTATATGTATTGCTTGCATTCTAAAATAACAAATTAGGTACCTTCAGGAACAAATACTACTTGGTCCCATACGCAATGGACAATAATTTCTGAAAGGCTATTCCACAATACAGATATGATTAATCGGTTTCTTCAACGGAATTTGTGTAATAATTCCAGTAATAATTCCTCAGTCTTATCGTCGAGCTTCATGCCTCCGAAGATAAGCGCCATTAGAAACGGTCGATACGAATTGTAAATGCCTAATCTCCGGCTTTTACCGCGAACAAAAACTTTTCAACTATTGACTGACTCATGCCGGTCGATGAAATCAAAGTATACGATCATTGACTCGGCTCGAGCACCGTATCTATCTCCGCAAACAGTTCATCGGATGAAAATGGATCGTTCGCACGCAACGACTTGTGTATCGCGGTAATTATCCGGCGCATACGTTAGTCAACCCCATCGTTAATCACATTTATGAAATTTCTTGTTTGAAACATCTGATGGACGATTTCGAGTTGTTATCGTTTTTCGTCTTTTCTTTTCGAACTAATTCTGCCGATGTACAATTATTTATTCAAGTACATGTTCCCATAAAAAGAATAAATCCTGTTATTATTTTAAAGAAATATACATCAGTCTAGGGCACGGTAATTCCGTTGTTGTAACGTGCATATTGCGAAAGAAACTTTTGTAGTTTGTAATACGCAGATTGTAGAACTGTATACACCATTTTTTTCCGCTGTCTATCAATGTACGGTAACGCGAAGAGATACGAAGAAACCGTACAGCAAACTCACTCGGAACGGACACAACTGTATCTGCGTGCGAAGCTTTTCAATGCCTTTTTGCACACATCCTCCGGCAGTGCCAGATTAGGCATATTACGATAGAGATAGGTGAACGGTAGGCGTATCAGAGTGATTTGCATAATAACGCCGCAACTGCTTCGGGCGCGAGTCCGCAAACTATAGTCGTTACGACTTGATCAAATGATAAGCTGAGCACTATCAAAATTTAGCGGTCTGATGGTTAATGGATGCGTCGAATCCGAATGAATCACAGACACGAAGTACGATGACAATCTGTGGCCGTCTCCATCCGTCGCGATTTTTTTTCCTCAAAATTATTTTTTAACGGAAAATTAGAACTCCCAGCATCTTATGCCAAAAAACAAGTATTTAAATTGTGTCTGATCGTCGAATACCAAACAATGCCAACTGAGGGGGTTAAGAAAATTTTTATATTTATTCTATCATTCAATTTAAAATGATATCCTAGCTTTTAATTCTATTATTTTTCCAATACGCAATTAGCTGTATCAACTGCAACGCATTTAACGCCCTCGCATTACTGTATTAGCAATTCTTGCTTTCAAACGATTCGGTGAGCGAAAAATATTCAATTTAAATTTGATGGATATATTCTCCGATGAATCTGTAGAGACATCGAGATGTTTGTATTTGTCTGTGCTGCATTAAAATACGAGCGCGTTTATATTCGGTATTATATGAATCGCATAAAGTTATGAATATTAAATATAGAATGAATTTGCAGCGAATTTATTCGAAAATTTAAAATCTTAATTAATTTCGTATTTATTTTCAAGTTTGAACAACGATTAAACATTTAATTTGAGAACAGAAATGGTGAAGATAGAAATGTACGTCCAGTTAAATTAAAAATAAAATTTAACTTTATGTTTTGGAGCATTGAGTCAAACACATTGCGAAGAGATTCGAATGTATTTTACTAAAATATTAGTCGCAAAGTAAATCAAAAGTTTCTGGATGCAATAAATTATGAGACGGTATTTCTCTAACCTTAGAAATTAATCTCGTGTTGAAGTTGAAATTTTGTTTGGAAATTCTGTAAGTGCGACGTGTTTGATTTGCGTCGAAGTATGACGGAGGGTTAAAGGGATAATACAATTGGATGAGATTGTCGCTGACGAACCGGCCGTGAAAAAGGAATTTCGACTGTTCCACTGTTCCAGTCTTCCGCATTGCACCCGTTTGATTACGTCACTGTTTCGCCCTTGCCAACCGGAGGGGCGCACTCGGTTTTCCTTTTAAGCTGGGTTTCCAACCCCGCGGCACCGGCAACAGTTGCCGCACGCCAAGGAAACCTTAATTATACGGAACGGAACTTTTCCGTGGCGATGAATGCGAAACAAATTCGCGCCCGAAATTAATGGAAACGAATAAAAGGCTGCCGCTTCATTACTCGACGTATCATCCCCTTGGATCGCAAAAGGCACGGAACCGCGTATCGTCGAATTTCCTGGAACAATGCTGCTACTCGTTTTAAACGTTGAAAATCTGACCGTACGTTTGACATCGCTCGAATCGATTACGGTTGAAACTTGAAGTCGCAGGAAATTTTTTATCCAAGAATTCATCAGATCGCTAAGAAGACAATCTCATAACTACATTAAACAACTCGCTGCGTTGTACAAAATCGATAATGCTATAAATGCATAAAATCCGCAGTCTATTCGCAACGAGTCGCGTGATTAATTATAGAATTAAAAAAGAAAAAAGATAATAAAGGGACAATATTCATCGGACGATTAAAAATCTGACGGGCGCGTAGCACCTCCGCATTATTCGAAGGTTAAAGAAAAGTTCTGACCAAGGTCACGACCATAGTGCTACTTACCCTACTTCCATTTCTAATTTGGGATGTGCCCCCGTATATAGATAGTATCTCTGCATCCCCGTAGTACGTTTCGAAAATAATAAAATTAGAAACCGCGGAAGAGCCAACTCGCAAATAAATCTCGGTTGCCAAAATTAAACGTCGTATCAAAGGCGGCATAACAACAATAACGAGCACGGACTCGAGAAACTCGTCGTTCGTCCGTGCGAACATTTTCGCTCGCGTTTCACAAATGTCACCGATGCACAAAGATCGACGGGGTCCGATTGCGAGTGAACATGGTTGACAATTCGAAGCTATCCATCTTCGGAGGGTTGAAACGCGACGCGGTAATCTCCGATCGTTCGCATGCTCTCGCAGTCATGCTCGCTCGGCTCTCTTCGGGAACGACAAAGGTGACGGTCGTCCACGCGGGGACGCTACTAATTATACAATAGCGCTTCAACTCGATGGCATTCGCCTCGTTTGCTCCTTTTATCTGGCCAAGACGACAAAAAGAATCTCGCGAAACAGAGAGAGAGAGAACAATGCCGAGGAAAACGGTCTCCATAGTCGAAACTACAGCACAATGTCTCTTCCTCTTCGAGTAATTGAGTTAGACTCTCTTCAAATCTATATAAATAAAAATTAAATGCTGTTCGTAAGCGTATCACTCGAGAACGACTGGACCGATTTGGCTAATTTTTTTAACCGACTTCGAAAAAGGAGGAGGTTATTTTTGAAATGTTCGTAATAATCTGAAGAAGGTTTTTAAGGAAAGGAAAATTGGAAAAGTAGCCCGGGAAAAAATGAAACGAACGATGGATGTCGATCACAAACAAAATTGAAATTTGGACAGGACAACGTCTGTCGAGTCAGCTAGTCTTTAATAAAATGTTCGTTAACACTAGGACTAATATACTAAAATATAGTACTAGTGGATTAAGTATTCTAAACAATTTCTCAAAAATCTGATACTGATAAAATGTTCAATAAAAATACACACACGATCTCATCTCAAAGAAGGATGATAGACCGTCCTTCAAAGTGCCAAGACCTTATTATTAGCAATTTTATCGATTAAGCATGGTTCACATGTTGTTAAAGCTCCAATCAGCAGGACCGTCAGGTCGGGTTTGTTTTTCGACGAAAAACGACGACGTTGCGAAAATTTAGGACAGCTAAGAGGGTGCTTTGGAGATCGTCGATCGGTTTTTGTGGAACGAGGTCGAGATTCGCGATTAGGATTCCCATCGCGGATCCGGTGATCTGCCCGGATGATTATAACGTCCGCCAATGAATAATACATCCGTGAAAACACGTTCGGACCAGTGAAAAATATAATCGAGGACAGCTTCGGACACGAAATATTCGGCAAAAATAAAACCGTTGTGTAAAAATATATATTTGTCAATTGTCATTTTAACGTCGAGTCCGAGCAATAATTTTACTGCGCCCTGTCCTCGATTCGAGATTTTACTTCCTGCAGCAAATCAGATTCGATAATAAAACTGGAGAAAAGTAATGGAATTGGGACGATTGGAGAAGACAAGAGAGGGATGATGAGAAAGATGAAGATCAGACATGGTGACAGAAAAGAACGCAATTTGGATCAAGGGGGATGACGCGAGAGAAAGAGTGGGGAAGTGAAACGAGGGTGAAATGTAAAAGAAAGAGGTTACAGAAAAGAAGATTACTATTTTACCAATGATATCTTCAGCAAAATTCATACCTTCATCCAACAAACAATTTCTCTCATTTTATCGTATCACAGTAAGTTTACAAACGTAAATTACATGAAAATTGTTATCCGTCCGAAGCGACGTCTTCATAACAATTCTAAAGTCTCTCAGTTAAGAGATTAAACTGCAATATCCTCGAAAGATTTTCGAAGACAATTTGCGTAGAGTTCTCGCAAATGTCAAAGGGAGTCGTCGTCGTTCGTTGTTCGACGGGACTTTCGTTCTCGACTTAGTCACTTCAAGCAGTTAACAGACTTACCAGAAACACGGTGATCCGAGCAAAATGAACTTGTACCTAGCTTCCGTACGAACGTTGCTCACCTGCACCCACGGGTGCAATTGCGCAGCGTCTGCAATCCGACAGAATTCCGTGCCTAATAAGAAATTGCGAGTGGGCGGGGCGTGCGCCGAATGCAATCGCCGCGCGCGAATTTCGTCGGAATTCTCCGCGTGTGTGCACGTTCGTGTGCCTCGGGTACGTCGGCAACGCAATAGGCGATCCAGGGAAAATCGATAATTGAGAAGATTCGCTCGTGCGACACGCGAATCGTACTCGCCGGCAAACAATGGGGATCGATTGCTCTTGAAAAACACACGTCGCGCCGAAGGTCTTGGGTAATTGAGCGATCTTCGCGGAACATGGCTTCGTTAGAGGTCTCTGTCTCTCCATCCTGAAGATTACCCATTCAACGCGAGCCCTCTTCTTAATCGCTTTCCGAAACTCCTCCATTTTTAACGAACCGAAAAGTTTGCGGACGTGCATCCCCGTTCCGCGAGCCTCACCGGCGCACGAAAGTTTGCGAAAGCGTGCATCACTTATAATTACCGAGCGATGCGGAGTTTTCTGATGAGAAAGAGTACTTTCCGCTTGGTTATTTATACGAGGCGGACGTTCATTGATGACGTCGTTGCTTTGTTTTTACTGTGACGCATGCATGCTGACGCACAAAATCATGGTAGCGTTAAATTTTCGTGTTTGACATTTACTTAAATAAAACGTCTACAAAAGATCGTACATCAGGTTTTTAAAAATTGTTGCAAACGGGGGAGTCTAACGTTTAATAAAAATGTTTGAACGACCGTGGAAACACACAGAAAACGAAGGAACGATTTTTTGTACTAGTTTGTACCACTTCCAACAATCCTCGAGCCCGTCCCGAAATAATTAATTCAAGATCCCTTCTTAATCGGTTTTCGAAACTCTTCCATTGTTAACGAACCGAAAATTTCGCGGACGCGCTAAGCATCTTGTTCCACGGCAGCCGGAGAGTTCGCGAAAGTGTGCATTACTTATAATTAACGAGCGACGAGGAGCTTCAAGAAGAGGCGCGGGGGTAGTAGTTGAATATCTACTTTGAATGTGGTTGTTTATTTATACAAGATGCGACCGCATCTCGAGGCGATTCTTTGGGGAGAAATAAGAAATTTAAAACGAGGGTCTCTCAGCCGAGGCTTAGTTTTCGAGGAAATTGAGTCTCGAATTCGGGCACGTGTAAAAGTTTTTCGATCAATTGTAATTTTTATTGCCCAATTAACGGTGCAATATCTGATCAGTTCATCATCCGATAACGTAGTCAGATTCTGGTCAGTTACATCCGATTTGCGGTTAGCAGCTTCCGGTTTAAGCTGATAATTGCCTCTTTATCAGAACCGATACGAATTGATTCGAGCTGATAAAAATCGACACACTCAAATCGCTTCTGATATTTGATTTCGATAAGAAACGCTCGCATGTGTTTTAACAGCAGAAATCGGAAACACCAGTCTGCGGTTCGGATATCCGGATCAGAACAGAAATCACTGATCGCAGAACGGATGCACGCAATTGCGAACCGGATGTAATAACATTATCCTATCAGTTGGGCGATCCCATCAAATTTCGCGCCATTTCCCAATCCGCAAACTGGTTCCCTTTAATACCATTCCGATACTTCATCCCTCGGAACACATTCCAATACTACCATGTTTACCAAAAAGTATATAATAACTTGATCTTCTTATTGCGTTCTTAAATTCTCCTGATGTTTCTACTGCTTCTCATTCATCCACCAATTTTTGTTACAAATTCATCGAATCCACTTATAATTATCCAAAGTATGCTGGAACGAGTAGATTAAGTAGATTTCGAGAATAAGTCAAGGTGACCCGCCCCCGGGGTTAACCAAACGGAGCAACAATAATTGGCTGGAAGGCGGTAGCAATTGCAAGTGCAACGAGCCGGGCACGGTCGGAAGCGGAGGCAAGTACAAGGTGAAATATTCAATGCAAATTACAGTCGCCGTAGGAACTGATGTCGAAAGTCAATCTGTTGATCAGCACTTGACCTTTCTGCTCTTTCTCTCTCTCTCTCTCTTGAACGCTTTCATCTTGGGAATGATCTTGATTATGTCGGATCCGCTCACTTCTTCAACAGGCTATGTCCGCGTCTATGGCTGTGTGCTTCTTCTTGTTATGGGAGATTGGAACCCGTTCGAACGGCGGGGAACAATGAAACTCATTCGGAAGAATGAAAGTTCGCTTACGTGGCACGATGTAACGGTGACACAGCGCCGCAGGTATATTTACCTTATCTACACTCTATTTCTGACGTGACGCAACGATATTCGCGCGTTGACCTTTCGCGGTTTCGCAGTAGCGGTATTATCGAACGTCGACTTCTTGCGCTTAAACTTCATTGCAGTCTTCGGCGTTTCTCTTTCTCCTCGTTATAATCTTACTTCAATTTCTGTGTCCTGTTTTACGATTTTAGACTGAAGGTGTTGGTACTGTTTTTGTATTTTTTGCAGACGAATTTTAAAACAGCCTTTGTCGGTCGAAAGTAACAAATTAAACTATAGTAACAAATAACCTATAGTAACAAGTAAACGTTGTATGTAATAGAAAAATTGTCTGTTTTATAGAAAATTTTTATGCGAACAAAATGTCGACTGTGTTAAGTATGAATTTTAATTTTAATTTGTACACGTTGAAGTGGCTGTTAGGAGATTAGAAGTTACAGCTCGTGTTTGCAATCGATGTACCCCGGTATCGATTCTCACCCTTGCGGGATCGTTGGCTTTCCCAAGGAAAGTCGACCAGGGAAAGTGTCCCCGATTCGAATATATTCTTTCTCCGCTGCAACCTCGATATATGCAGGTATGCGGACCACTTGATGACGTTGGTTGTCGAAGGACAGCACGCCTGATAGTGGGAGTCTTCCGCATCTGCAACACCCCCGCTGCCATTAAGATCCGAAACTGTTTGGCTTGCTAAAATAACGCAACTTCTCCTGCAACAATATTATAATTTTCGGTGTAATCTTTAACGATCTAATAATTTTCAAATAATTTCTATCGCGGTACTTGTAGAATTCTGAAAAACTTCTCAATTCCTAGAAGAATATTCTTTCATAAGAACTTTTATAATTTTTAAAGTTTCTTTGGATTACGAAATGTTCCATCCTGTTTGCTTGGACGTTACACTAATACCTAATCTGTGGTATCATCTAATACTTAACACTTTACCGACCGGAAGCCTATTAATAGGATTATCAATAATTCTACTGTACCAAAAAAAAGCATAGAAATTTTCTTTGACATTGCAATCTAAAAAACAGTAACTTCCCTATGAATCGGGAAGTTAAAAACTATTAGACGACGTAATTGAGGGTGACTTAGCTAGTTCATACTAAATGCTAAATGAAAATTTAGCAATATACCATACATTTTTCAAAAATATGCAATAATCGCCGGTCGGTAATGTGTTAATCTACACTATTTCTAGACTGTATTTATTTTTAGTCATCTACACTATCTATGATAAATAAATAGTTTTTATTAAAGGCATAAACATAAATATAATTAGCAGAAATGGTGACTATAGGATTATATGTTTGATATCTAGAAAATCCTTTTTTACGCATCTGTCTCGCATAAATTTCATTATTTTTGGTAGAAGCAGAAATCTTTGTTTGCGCGACTGGGAACATCTACTTTGTAGAGAATAGACCAACATAAATTTGATCGTACGATTCTAAAGATAGTGAAGGGATCATTAAACGAAAGTTCCTTGACGCGCCTAGTGTGAAGCCAGCTTTACTCGTTCACCCTGCCCATCTGGTCTCCTCTCCACCTACGTTACACGCACCAGATAGTCGAACAGTGAGTCATAAACGACGGAAGAGACGATCATTCTTTCCAGGCCTGCGTATGCATAGTAACGCGAAGAGACGCATCATCCACTCTTCGCTGTTCGATTCAGTGGTTTCCACGTTTTATGTACTCGATATCCTTCGCGTGTTTCACGGCTTCTATCGCGGTCGGCTTTATCCTCCATGAAAAAGCTTCTCTTTGCCTAATGAAAACTTCTGCCGTGTTTTTACGGCGATTCCTTCAATCTTTGATCTCGGTACGACGTTAATGAAAGGAGTTTCATTAAGAAATTAATTATCAGCGTTATTAAAAATAATAACTGCCACAGACTGTCTTCGCGGTTCTACGAAACGTTGCTTCATTAAACGTGCATCAACGAAGATAAGAAAATGTAGTACGAATTTTGCAGGCTAATAAATTATGTTGTGAATTAATGAAGTCAAGAAAATACAGTATGAATCACGAAGTCTGATAATGGTGAGCAAAAATGGTAAATGTAAAAAATAATACTATTTAGTTCGAGGACTGGCGATGGAACAAATGGTAAATGGTTAAAACATTAACGACGGTGGCGAAAAATGTGGTATAGTTATTTTCAATAGATACGATTGATTAGAATTGTCTTATTCTGATATTTCACGTGCGAGTTCAAGTCGCGTGTTTAAGGATGGATTACATCCGCTCGCGAGGCTCGCGGAAGAGTTGTCCTTGACAGTGGTTCTTGAACATGATTTAGAGCATGCTCGTTCCTCGTATTTTAGGGTTCAGGGTCGTTGCTCCGCGAGCTTCTGTTCCGACTCGAAAAATGTCTTGACGATTTCGTACAGTATCGCGGCTTGTCACGAGAAGTCGCGAGGCTCGTTTCTCATTCTTGTCACGGCGCACAACCGAATTTCTATCGAGCAAACGCGCGATGTATGCATTATATATTGGTCGTTAGACCGTATATTCGAGTGGAAGAAATTTCATCGATGTCCACCGTTCCGGAAGCGATTTCAGAACTTAAACGGTGGATGCCCCACGTGGTCACGAAAATTGAATTTCCATATGCGCGCGCTCCATCCACGAGCAAATTGCTCGACCGTCACGGAGTGCCGCGGAAAATTGTGTCAATTCGTTTCACGTCTGAATCTACGGACAAAACGCAATTCTTTCCCGAAGGATGCGTTTTAAAATGATTTTTGCCTCGCTGGTCGCAAGTGCGGATATTTTCATTGCGAGGGCTTCTCTGCGAAATGGCCTCTGTAAATCTTTTCAAAGAGGATTTAACGATTGTGTTCTATCAAACGTGCAGTTTTATATTCCGAGTACCATCTTGGCCACGTATAAATTACTTTGGAAATGAAACTGACTCCGGAAATTATTTTCTAAATTGATTTAGTGATTGTACGTTATCAGTTATACATTAAGTAGATCTTCTATATTATTGTTAGAGTAAATTTAGCTATTGTATTGCGTGAGTGAATAGAATGAATATTGAATGAACTTCAAATAAAAAATGAGATTTCGAGTACCGTTATTGAACAACAAAGAAAGTTCCGTACTAGATGACAAAACGTGTTCCGGATAATATCAGACTACACCCTCAATCGCAAGTGCAGAAACTTTTCTTAACGCAGTTACACGCTGAACTTCCATAACTTGTGTAATTTATTCTACAGTTTGATGCCTATTTGTCTGGATTATAGCCAACAATGCTTTACCACTGTCAAGTGGAATATCCAGCGTACGAAAGCAAACATACCGCCGGCGACAATTTCCGTCAACAACGTACTGCGATGCTAACTTATATCAAACATTGTGTCACGTGTACATAAAATTAATAAAATTTAAATGAATTCACTTACGATAATTCAAATACAGTGCGTCACGCGTTTGCACACGTACTTCGTAGGCAACGATAAAGTGTGAAGAATAGTTGTACGACTGGCATTTGTTTAACTGTGACATTATTTGCTTTCCGGTGATTTCGAAGTTAAATTTCAAGCATTTCAGTCGTAGATATCTCGTCAGCTTCCAGTGCGAATCGGAGTATGTCAATTGGATGCTAGCTTTGACCTAATTGTGGTCTCAAAATGATCGATTTTTGATGTTTCTGGGATCATTTCATTTCATGTTCGATTATAGTGGACATTTTATTTTATGTTCCAACTAGAATATGTTGTGCTATAATTTTAATATGCTAAATGTTGATTTAACCCTTTGCGGTCGGAGCTATTTTAACTGGAAAATTAAATATTTCTTCTGACCTACAATATTTCCATTCTCTATGATTTTTTAAAGATGGTGTAGTAATTGGTTAGATACTGACATATCTGATAGTGTAAACAATTATTTAAATAATAGTACAGCAATTTTAGTGGCGCCTCTGCGGCGCCACTCGACCGCTAAGGATTAAATTATGTTGGGATAACAGATTTTACCCAGAATATTTCTAAAAAATTCACGTTCCGAGGCTTCACTCGACAAATTACTTTCACATCTGCAACGCTATTAACATTTCACAAGTTACCCGATCGTACGAAACTAATAAAAACTTTTGCTGAGAAATAAATAGTTAGGCAATGTCGGTTATTTTACCGCTGGTCGAGGTAGGTGTTCTGTGTTAGTGGAGACGAGCGTGACTCGTTTCTGTCCGTCATAATTCATTTACGTGACGCAAAGCCTACAAGTAACACACCGAACAGAATTGTTCGCAAGCCAATAATTTCGTGGACGAGGGTAGAAGCAAAGAGGATTGCAAAAAGGTCGACAAAGTTCGATTAGAGGGTGGAGCAGGCTATACCACCGCGAAGAAATAAGCATCTTTGGTCGTTGACGTAACGTGGAATCGATTGCGTCTGTCACACCATTCACCGGAACATAATAATAAATTGCGATTTCGTCGATTATTTTCATATCGCTGTTACATGCATCCTTATCAAATCTGAGATCGCTGTGCTCGCGACGTTCTAGCGTAGACGATTAAAAAACTGCGATTCCTTGGACGGTGGTGTGCCTCGTTATTTTTAAATGCAATCTATTTTCTGCCACCGCCAGATCCATCGATCGGAATCGTCGAGTGCGACGATGTTCGATGAATAAATTGGAAACAGTGGGAGCGTTAAGAGGAAAAGGAGCGGATGAAGTAGTTACACGGTCGAGGACGGTGAATAATAAATTTAATAAAATAAGGGATGAAAATACGGCGGTGAGAAGCCAACGGAGCGGAAGAGATGGATGAAGGCTTTATTTAAACTTTCATATTTTCATCTCGGGATATTTCCTACTTATTTTCAGCGATAACCGAACGTCAATGAAGTTTTGTGGAATTTTTGTTATCGGATTGGTTCTAATGAAATTAAATACGATGTTGTAGGCAAGCAAAGGTTTTGGATCTTGCGAGATGTTTAACAAAGCCGGCTTTCATAATGACCGATACGTGTAATTGTAGTTGCGCAACAAACAACGATTGTTACGCAGTCGATGATTGTTCGGTAACGAGGGACAGGCTCGTCGGTCGCCCATGAAAAAATGCAAAAATTGAACGCACGATGTTCGCGTTTCACATCCTGCCTTTATCTAGCTGTCGCCAGCTGGCAATTTGTTGAAATACGTCGCAAGATCGACCATGACGAAGATCTTTTACTCTCGATCCCTCGATCTCGCTTCATTTCTAGTCCAAGTTAATCTGTTTCGAATCACTACGATGTATTCGGGTCCTCGCTCTCGCGTGCTGTTCAATAGACTGTGGATTTCACTCGCACAAATTAAATTGATGATAATATAATAAATTATCGAACTAGACGAGTAATTGGAGTAATAATTAATCGAACGATTGACACGCAGATTTCATTACTGACATATTTCTCTTCTCTTTGCAGGTTTGTACGGCAATTTACCATCTCGGAAATATTAATTTTGCCGGAGCTGCGACGACAGGGAAAAAGTGAGTTTAGTAAAACGTTTACGGTAAAATAAACGGCTTTGATTAAACTTTATGCAACATTCAGTGGTAAAAGTAAACCTTGACTGTCCAATCGTTTTAAAACTTTTCATGTTCAAAGGAACGTCTACTATTTTAAGCATTGAACGGTGCTTTTGAGCAGAGTACTAAACGATGTTTCATGAAGTTTATTGCCTTTATTGTGAGTTGTACAATTTCGCCTGATTTATCCAATAGTTATTTAAATAAAGAAAATGATAAAAGTCGTCTAGATACGAACAAGATCTAAAGAGGAGTGCAAATGCTTTGAGCTCGTTAATATTCAGACGCAATTATTTTGACAGAGACGAAATCGTGAATAAAATAATTTAAACCGATGGCTGGTAAACAAATTGTTATTCAACGCAGTTGTCGATTGTTCTCGGCGCGACAAGAGTTAGACAGCTATCAGTCTGTGCCGGTTTGAATCGAACCGAAACCGAGCAAAGCCAAACACGGTTGGATCTGATCGAATCAAGGTAAACCGAACGTGTTCTCGCGCACCGAGACGAATTAAAAATAAAGTAGATTGGAAATGCGCGTGTTTGCACAGGTCCAAGGGAATGCGTTCCTGGAATTCGATTGTTTGCAACTTGATCGAGGGAGTCATCATTTGCGCGATAATATTGATATGATCGATACTCGATCGACGAGCACACGATGTTCGTTAGCTATTTGCATTGCAAATCACGACGCGCAATGGCGCAGCTCAGAAATCGGAGCGAACTTGATCTCTACGCGATTGCATTGGTCATCCGATTTCTATGCGAAGAAAGTTTGTTGAACATTCTGTCACGTCGCGAGACACGACCTGGAGAAAATATTAGGAATACGCGGAGATGTTAATTATTATTATTATCGAATGTCGGCCTTCCCGAATGACGCACCGGTTAAATATTTAGAATCAGGTTCGCGTTTGAAGCCCAATAAAAATGTCTGGCTCGAATGAAAAGATAAATAAATTGAAGAAATGATCGAACATTTGCCAGTCTCGTGAACGATCTAATAAATTGAAGAAATGATCGAACATTTGCCAGTCTCGTGAACGCTCTAATAAATTGATTTTATACATTTGAATAATATTAACAGGTAAAACAGCTCTAAATGTGTGACATATAATTGAGACAATGAATAAATTGAAGATTAATCAGTCTTGGGAAAATCAAGTTCGGTGCTGCGAACGAAAATTACAGAATTGAAATCGATCTTTCAAACAAACCGTGTTGACTAATTAGCCAGAGCCAGTAAAGTGGATTGTTGGAAAGCACGATGGAAAGCACGCGGCGTCCGGGATTCAGTATACAATAAAGAAACGGAGAGTGAAACCAACGATTCGGTAAACTTAGCTCCTGGCGCGGCGCGGCTCAAAACTTTCTCGTCGCCGATTCTCTCGTTTCGACCATGAATTCGTTCCACCACGGTTCGCGAACAGTCTCTCCGGTTCGCATTGTTCGCGCACAGCTCAAGCTTGCACGCGAATCCTGTCGGAAATGTCGATCGCGGCCGACGCGACGCTTTAAATGTCGCAATCCGGAAAGCGTAACAGTAACCAAACGTTACGCGTCCTCGCCCCTTTAAGCTCATGAAACTGTAAATGGATGTAATTTCAGTTAAGAACCGCGGTCCTTTTGTCCAATACCGTATTCCCTGATCGTTAGTTCAACCGCTGGAAAACGATAACTGTTCGTTTCTTTTTACATTGCGCGCACAATTTTCGTGATTTGTGCGAAACGATTCTTGAACATTGTCATTTCCTTCTTTCGAGCGAAGAAAATACTCCGACTGGTTTGTGCAACAATTGTGCATTAGATTTTCTGCAAATTCTTAAGATATAAGTGAATTTTTGTGTTCTCTTATTTGTAATGTTCACAAATCTCTATCGCTACGTGGCTCATTTGAAATTTTTATGCTGTTGCACCATTCTCAGCTACGAAGAGCTTTGAAGTACCGAACGAGGATCACTCTGTCCCTCTTTCACAGCCTGTCAAGCGTGAAAATAACCGAGATCGCTCCGCCGTCTAAACGGTCTCCGCAGTTTCAGGGCTTGAGGTTGCTCGAAAAATTAGTAATTTATGAGATGTTTAAAACTTCTCAAGGCTCATGGATTTCTCAAAGTTCCCTTTTACAGTCTCAGCCCTGTATCCTCCAACAAGAGAAGGATTCAGAAACTTGTTCGACTCGCATTCATCAAATACCTCATCTTTACACACTATATAAAACCTTTAATCAAATTATGATTTTTCTTACCGAAACACAGTTAAACTACTATTAATTATACCTCAATTTAATTCTCAAAATACAACTATCCCAATTTCTTGAAATTAAACATGTTTACGTGCCATGATGACATTAACAACCTAAAAATCAATACAATAGATTAATTGAAAAATTAATGTCAAGTCTAGTGAATTAAAAAACGATGAAAGTAAAATAATGTTATTGTATCTTCTCGATTCTTTTGTATGGATTTTTATCGTTCTACACTGTCACATCGATCTTCCTAATCTTGTCGATCTTCGCAGTCTACCTCGGTTATCGAATTTTGAAGAACGACTGACCGAAGCAGTCGATCATTCGCCGCTGTCGCTTAGTTCGCGAATGACGAGGCTTCGCGCGTTTCTTATCGTGCACACTCTAAAAATCGTTCTGTTGACGGTCGCGATAAATCTCGCTGGTTCTACAAAGAAATTGGCAGAAGCCAACAGCGGCCTGTGCTATTTTTGTGTCCTTTACGCCGAGTAGAGCGCACGCTGCCATTGTTTACGGGCGCGCACAATGGATGTGGCACACACAGTCGTCGTCGTCGTCGTCGCGAATCCTCGAGATGCACAGGTGCATTTCGTCGGGTACTGCGTCTCGCGTGTTTCCGATCGACATGCATTGTGCAGATTCGCTCTGCGAACGCGCACACACACACGGGCTCTCTGCGCGTTTGTGTGTCGCAACCGCGATTACTATTGCTGAGGACAGCGGAAGACGCATCCGCGATGCCAATGTTTATGTCACCTGACGTTCTACTTGTGCGTGTCTCGGAAATAAGATACTACTACCATTTTTTAACTCTTCCTTGATCCAGGATTCTTCAAAAAATGTTTTAAAAATTACGAATCTACTATTCCGGAAACAGCTTCTCTCAGATTTCCCATTACTCAAACGAAAAAGAATAAAGGCACATACAGAACGAATCGAGCAACCGCTTCCTCTTTCGAAGTCGGTTAAAAAGAAAAAAATATGAACTGAAATAGAAACGAGAAGCTGTTTAATATTAACTGAATGAAATTGTTTGACCAGGAAATTAATTTTAACGTTATTAATTTCACCGGGCAAAAAGAGTTTCAATTAATTATTTCGTAGCTCGGGAACGCTTTAATATTTAATTCGCGAATAATTTGTATAATAGTCATCCAGTTTGTCCAACTGTGCATTAAAGCAGTAATTATTTCTACGCGGTCGCCACGTAAAAGTCTTTCATCCTGTTCATGGAATAATTGCGAGATTAATGGAAAAGGAATTCGTTAGTATTGCACGCCGTGAAAATACAAGCCGCGTTTCTGCGAATGTTAATTTGAAGCTCGAACGTGGATTATAGGCGACCCGTCGGTTTGCATTGAAAATTGCAACTGTGGACGTCGATGTAACGGAAGTTCGCGTGAAACCAGTTCGATGCGCGTTATTTACTGCACGTAGCAAATACACCGTGATTATAGGCAACCTGTGTGTGATTATCAAATATAATTATTCGACGAATCATTTAATAGATGGCTAGTAACATCTGATACGCGATGCAGAAATTATACTGTTAACAGGTAGAGAATAGTAATGGAATGATTTAAGTAATCTCCGTTCGAGGAACGATTTCTTGCTAATATTTACCTACTATTTTTAGTCGTGTTTGCAGGAATTGAATTTTAAATAATGTTGACAAGAAGAGCTATTAGATTTAATTCTGCTGCGAGCTAGTATCCTAAACATTCTGGTGATTAGACATTTACATATTTCAAAAATTTTGCAAGTATATCTTTCATGTGGTTTTTATTTGTTTTTTACATGCTTTGACAATCTTCACGCGCAACACTAATTATTGCTAAACGAATGCTAAACTAATTTAGATTTATGTACGATCACGCTACCGCGAAAACGGTAACAAGTTCGGCAAGAAATTAAAACTCGTGACGGACTCGTTGAAATGCAAATTTCCATCTCGTCGCCCGTCACCAGATACATACATTTTCTTCGCGGCGCTCGGTGTTAATCAGATTTACGTTCGAGTACGATAGATAGGTAGATCTTTCTTTGACTGACTGACTGACTCGTCATTGAAAATAAATTCCGAAGACAATCCCGAACATTTGCTTTCGGTTGTTTTCTGTATTAAAAATCTTTACTTTCCTTTTCCTTTTTCAGACGCAAAAATTTAGTCTCTTGATAATGATCCACATAGGGATCGAAACGTTGAGAAATTTAAATATTTAATTTGCACATTTGTTGTTTTGTTTCTAAAGTTGATCGAACCTGGCGCCGATATCATATTTATAATTTATATTACAATCCCGAACGAACGGGTCAACCGGCACTATGTTAACACTTTACCAACCGGAAGCCTATTACGTAATAGGATTTTCAATAATTCTGCTGTACCAAAAAAAGCATGGAAATTATGACATTGCAATCTTAAATGAAACTATTAGACGACGTTATTGAGGGTGACTTAGTTAGTTCATAATAAATGCTAAATGAAAATTTAGCCATGTACCATACATTTTTCAAAAATATGCAATAATCGCCGGTCGGTAATGTGTTAATTGAGCGATTCATTTCGTGCGAATAATTATTACCAATTTATTAAAATTGTTAAAGGAGGAAAGACATTTCTATTCAATTCCTATTTTTGTTAAATTTTCGTGTCCCATCAAGATCCGCAGTCGTTTCAGGAAAACGCTGTCATAGACCCCAGCCATAAATCGCTCCCACTATCAGCGCCGGTGAAGATACGAATCATTCGGATCGCATGATTCATCGTGTTTAATTGGAAAAGATCCTCCACGCTCGAGGGACAATGTCTACGCCAATCAAGACAAGGAAAGAAAAATTTCCTTGAGCACACGTAGCAGAGAGCTGCTAACTTTCTGAAAGTTAAATTAACGTGTTGCGCAAGTTAATACTATCGTTTGGTTTATTTCTGCCGGTAGAAGCCGGCGACACACGGGCGCTGGGCTTTGTCATTATGCGAGTTCCTTTTAGATAGCATTTTGGCAGAGGAACGGCACCCGGAGAATGCCATCGTACAGACGCCCTTGAATCACACCGACAGAGACTCTGTACACACCGATTTCGCAATGACCCTTTCCACGCTGTTTGCCAATTAAAACTCTGACTTTATCATTTTCTTGTCGCAAGTAAGAACACTAAGAACTTTCTAATCTTAATCAGCTTTCATTATATTTAATTGCTCTGGTTCTCGGCAAAAATGCTTTAAAAATAGAGTGGTAAACACAGTTTAGTAATAAAATGCTTTAAACCAAAGAAATATAGCTAAAAGAGCTTGAAAACAAGAGAGAATAAAAATGCTTTAAAAGCAAGATTAAATAAAAGTGCTTTACAAAAAAAAGAAATATGAAAATGGTTCAAAACTAGATAAAATAAAAACACCTTCAGAAAAAAGTTTATATAAACGTGTTACAGAACCAAAGAACTATAAAAATGGTTTAAAACTAGATGAAATAAAAATGGTTTAAAACTATATAAAATAAAAATGCTTTAGCAAACGAGATACAATAAAGATGCTTCAGAGTCGAACCACAATAAAAACGTGTACGCCGCAAATGATTGCGAAATCCGAAATCTCCGATTCGCGCGCAATAAAAATGCATCCTGTCGCGCTCGCAATTTTCCGACTAACTAATAAAAGTATTCTGAAAAAAAACGTGTCTCTCATGCCCGGGCCGTGTGACAATGGATAAATTGCGTCGCTCGTATCTCGTCCATCATCCCATTCGCTCCGCGGAGATAACGAATGGACAAAGATCCAAGGTTTTGCGCGGGTCTCGGGCCGGTGTTTTATTAACTATTTAATCGGTTCGGAGAGGTTTGTCATAGGCTTGAGCGCGCGGGTGCCTTTGATTAGGCAGCTTGCCACGGCGATGCGACGATTATTGCAGGTGGCATAAGTACTTGCATAATTGACGAGGACTAGGCCTAACCGCGAAACCTGTTATTACGGTTCCGGCCACTTTGGCGACCGCCGTCGCTGCTGCTGCGACGCACAGTGGGCGAGAAAGCAATCTTTGTGGCCAAAAATCTGCCTACAACTCAATTTTCCACCGATTCAATTGGATTTTTTTTTTAAATGTTCGTGAAGGTTTATATTTTGATGACGTGCTGCGCAAAAATCGTTATCAAGAATCCTTATCTACAAACCTCAATAAGAAGAAAGAGCTATCAATCACAGTTGATGTTGTCAAACAGGGAGCTGGTATATTAAATACTGGGAACGTGGTCCGAACTTTCTTTAGAAAAGCCGAATCAGTTGCTGCAGTGACTGGATTAAACGCGGTTATTATCACAAGATTACATTTTATCACAAGAAAGCTGATTCTGTGAAATTCAAAAAATATTGTTCAGAGACGGCTAAATTGTACATTCAAATTTATCCATGGTATAAACTACCTCCATCAGTTCATAAGGTACTGCAACATGGAAGTGAAGTACTTGCTACATTTGAACTGCCAATTGGATTATATTCAGAAGAGCCACAAGAGGCAAATAATAAAGTCTTCAGGAAATCACGAGCTGAAAACTCCCGAATGTGCTGCCGCAAAAAGACAAATATAGACATTATGCAGCATATGTTAATATTATCCGATCCACTTATAAGCTCTCTAAGAATAAAGGATGGTAAGCACAAGGAAGTTCTTTCGGAAGAAGCGAAACCGCTGCTCTTGGATCAATAAATTAATGGTACGTCTCATAAGTGCCGAATGTAATTCTATTCAATTGGTAATGCTCAGGGCCAGATTTACAGTTTAAAAATTTGCGGTTTAGGGTTAAGAAGCGTCGGCAACTCAGCTGGGACATGCAAATTTACGGTATGGGCGGATGAAGTATCGGAATTATTGAGTTTTGTAGATAAGGATTCCTGATAACGATTTTTGCGCAGCACGTCATCAAAATATAGACCTTCACAAACATTTAAAAAAAAAATCCAATTGAATCGGTGGAAAACTGAGTTGTAGGCAGATTTTTGGCCACAAAGATTGATTTCTCGCCCACTGTGCGACGTATCATGTAAATGGCCAATCTAATTGGCGGATTTTCGTGCGAATTACCCCGATGAGTCATCGACTATGTGTCGCGGATACGTTATCGGACGCAGACGGTCGCTCGATCAAACAATCGGTCGGCCCTCGATCGGGAAAGATCGTTGCAACCGGCCGTTGTTACGCCGCACATTTAGTTTAACGACCGATCGCTGTTTATACAAGCACCTGGATTATTGTTTTAACACCAATCAACGCCGGCGAACTCGTTACACCTTTGTGCGTCATCGAGTTACGCTGATTGGACGCGCTCGGGCATGACGTTTTAATTAAATGAACACGAACTTACATAATTAATGACGTTTATTAAGCCGAATGCTTCCACGAATTTGCACTTTCATATTCTGGAGCAGTGTGTACTTAATTATCGTCGTTAGCGGATCTTCGTGTGTTCCATTACTGTTTTTGTTGCAAACGATTTCCCTGTTTTTATTCCGGCGTGCTAGCTGCGATTAACTGTATTAGCATCCTTTCTTCGTCATTTTAGCGGAACGAGAATAATGCAACGGAATCTTTAAATTGCTTAAGTGTTTTCGCTGTTTTATGTTCTAAGACGATGGATAAAGTGGTACGAAAAGTCAATATCGTTCGTATTACTTTTTTTACAAAAGTTTTAGGTATTAGTTAGGGAAATCTTTTTTGTACCTATTCTCGGGGATCCTAAGGGGTTAATCTTTACCAGAGTAATTGGAACGAAAGTAAAATATTCCGAGCCACTTCGCCGCGAGAACTTCCCCTTCGGTAAATTTGTCAGCTGTCGAAACCAGCGGGCTCGGGAATTAAACGGCGACAATTTGCGAGGCGAAATAGCTTAATATTTGGTTTAATTGGAACACGTGACCGTGTGCCCGGGCGAGACTGCGAGCGACATAAAGGCGCAGACTAAACAGAAAATTGAGTTTGGAACTGGGTTTTCGCGATACGAATCTGGGGAGAGGAGAACCGTGAGTCATGGAAGCTGAAGTTTTCATATCCACGATAACGAAGATACTCCTTCAGAGTGGAATCGAGAGAGAAAGACAACCCTGGAAGGTTTCTCTCTCTCTCTCGATCTTTTCCCTCTTGCGCACGAAACGGGCCGATAAGCTTATCATTGACCCTGCGCCTTACGTTTCCATAGTTCGTCGATCGCCACGACCGACCGATAAAAAAGATAGGACACGAAAATCGTTAACGAATATCCTCCACGAATCTACCCTGACATCGGAAAGTTAAACGACCCACAAACAACACGATTTGTCGTACGACCAACGTTCACAGACAGTTTGAAAGATAGTCTTATTCACTTGTAGTAATATCACTTAAAAAAAATCAAAATAAGAATGCAGAAAAGAAAAAGAATGGTACAAAAAATGATTTCATAAACGCTATATTCTAACATGAACATATTACAAGAACATCGTACCAACAAACCGGCAGAATACAAGACTTATTTAAGAACGGACGAAGATGCTTTCTCCATTCCTTGTTAGAACTAGTTCGCCAAAAAATTACAAACCACAAATATGAAAGAAACGATTAGTGCTGAAGAAAGATTGATTTATTTTACGTTTCTCCGACGGGAATCCACGATGGAATATGTCTTCTTCGAACGTTGAACAAATATCTAGAGCAGAGACAAGATAGTAAAAAATCTTCTGTACACTTGGATGTTTGATATCGATAGGGTAAAGAAAGTAGAAACGACCTGTCCGCGCAATTTTTAATTCTTCATTCAGGTAAAAATGCCAGCTTTTGTCGTCAGAACGTCGTAGCTTTGCGTCGCATAATGAACAGTGTCGGGAAAGTTGCAAGTATCGTTGTCCCGTCGAGTCAACAACAGTAATTAATTTTATTGCTGTCGGTCGTCGATGATCCTCGCGGCGCCATTGACAAATCGAGCACCGACAGCGAGCGTGTCGACGCGATAAGCGTCTAGCTAATTTTGCTCGCCCTTTCATTTGCGCTACGCAATCAATTGCCACTTGATACATTCGGTAGCATAGGTCATCGGTAGCCGACGCTCGCCGAACAGAAAATTTAGTGTCGGGCATCGGTCACTGACGTGGCGATCGAAGTGCTGTAGCGCAGAAATTACTCTCTTTGCGTGCGACGTTCGGCATTTGTCGTTGCCAAACTGCGATAATTTAAACATCATTTCTGGCTTCAAAAAGTGTATATTATTATACAAGTTGTAGGCAAAAAATTGTAGATGGTCTATGACAGTTTAAACTTTATTATAATAATGATGTGGTGAGGTTACAATTTTTCACAAGATGTAAAATCCATTTATTTGATTTTTTTGTCTTTCTAGACGCTATTTCCCTTGAGAAAGGTTCAAATCAGAACCGAAACGTCATGTATATTGTAAAACAGCTATAGTAATGTAAAAATTGATCGAAAACGTAGCGCCGATAACAATTGTTTAAGATTAAATCCATTTATGATGGAAAATCGAGAGGAATACGGTTACCCTTTCTCTGCCAGTACCGGATCAGTCACGTGACATTCTGACAAATGCCCGACCGACATGAAACTCGTCACGTGACCGAGGCGTGGCTGAGGCGTAGAGTGGGAGACAAGTCTTAATGTGGCAACATTATCAGGCTTCATTGTATACTCCGTAAGGTATCGAGCTTACCGAATATTCGCGTATCATGACTCGTCAGGTAACCGATACGATTACACGGCCCACGCAACTCTAATTATTTCCTCTGTTTGTTACATGATCGCATGTGATTTCTCGTGGCGTAACGTGTTTGTACCTTTAGAAGCAGAATCTGTACCGAGTTAGTGTTGACACCCTCTTTGTGCTAATGAGTGGACAAACGTAACTGCGAGAAAAAGAGTATCGGCGATAATTACCAAGTGGCGAGAGTTGGAAACTGCATGGTCCAGAGACTAGAGAATACATGTGCACTCGTGTGATAAACGAATCCGGATCTTCATCCATGTAATATTAACCCTTAGCACTCGAGTGGCGCCACTAAAAATTGCTGTACTATTATTTAAATAATTGTTCACACTATTAGATACGTCGGTATCTAACCAATTACTACACATTTAAGTATTGTATGAGGTATTATATCAATTTCATGTTTATCAAATTTAAAAAAATCATAGAGAACGGAAATATTGTAGGTCAGAAGAAACGTTTAATTTTTTTTTTTTTTTATTTAAGCTCTTTAGGCCCTTAAAAGGCCCATTTCGCTTTACAATTTATCTTTTACAATGTTGCACTTTGATATTACAATGATACATATAATTAAATAAATAGTTTACAATCTGTGAAAACGTTTAATTTTCCAGTTAAAATAGTTCCGAGTGCAAAGGGTTAAATACGGGTCCCATGGAAATCACCCACACAAATTTCCCCGACACGGTTTTCACCGACCACATTTGACAGTCAATAACTTTAGCCGACAACGCCTTTAACCGGAAAACGACTTTGATCAACAACTAAAATTGTTGCCGAACAAATTCGTTGTCGATCAAAGTCGTTTTCGGTTAAAGGCGTTGTCGGTCGAATCTGGAGTCGGTGGAAACCGTGTCGAGGAAAATTGTGTCGGCGATTTCCATGGGACCCATTAAATACACGAATAACCGCAGGGGAAGGAAGACGAATTGACGCACCAGGGGCAAAAGGTCGCGAGGCGGGCACGAAGGCGAGACCTGGAGAGAAAAAAACGGTGCAGTTAATCCGGGGATTACCTCGACGACATCGCAGAGGGGTGCAGCGAGGTCAAGATGCGTACGCGAATCACGTGCCACGCCGGTGTTGAAGAGTGCAGGGGGTGGAGGCTCGGGGTCAAGGAGCGGGGGAGGCTTCACCTGGGTACTTGACGTGGAGCTCATTCATCAGTTGTGACGGCGTTCGGTGATTCATGCGACACATCGCTCGTGAATACGCTCGCCGAGAGAGAGAGAAAGAGAGGAGCTGGTCGATACCGCGGACGCATTTTACAGTTGACTTCTTCGCGACGATGCACACCACGATGCGCCTGAAATCGATCCTTGGAGATCGATTCCTGCTCCCGAGTGGTGGTTTCTGCCATGGGTATCCGTTCGTTTCGTCCGGTGGTGTCGCGCGGCCGGCTTTTGTTAAACGGTGCGCAAAAATGCGCTGTTCACGACTGCGTACCTCTTGATAAGCAAAGTCCCTTTAATCAGCGTGTCTCGAAAAGTGACTATTATTGGGTGTGCTGATTCTGGAAGATCAATAATAGACCTTGCTGAATCAGTCACTACTCAGCATAACGGTCAGCAAAAATTTATTCCTCAAACGCAGTTTAATAATCTATGATTACGTACTACGTAGAAATAAACACTTGTCTTCGTATAAAGATTTCTTATCGGAGAGATTACGATTCCTGTTCTGTCAAGACAATGATCGAGTGATACTCTTGACGCATAAATTTCGAAATCGTAAAATCAATTATTTATGAACTGTAGGATGTGGTCCACTAGTCAAATTAGATTGTTGTATTAGCTAAATTGGATTTTTTTTGTGGATTTCTCTGAATCACAGATTTCTCCGGATTGATCGACTTTGTCAGAAGATAAGGCTAGTTACTTTGAAACGATAAATTTTGATAAAACACGTAGTTATCTTCTACGAATTGGTAGAACCGTGTTCAAACCATTCTCTCTACGTCCCTCTCAGTCGGGTCTTCGTTGCACTCGAGAAACGAGCGACCCAAGGGAAGATAACACAGCTGGCGACTCCCAGGACACCTTGCTCCCCGGATAACAGACACGTCGTGAAGGAGCCTGCGTTTATTAAACGGGCACTGCTGTAATTGCCGTGTCATAAACCTCTGGTTGAAATGCAGGCTCCGATCGATTTTCCAGAAAGGCAACCCTCTTGGGCCTTGCACTGTGACACATTTCATGAAACATTGATAGGGAACAGTCACTGCGAATTATATCTTACACATGTTGAAATGGAGTCGTGGAAACAACCCTCGAAGATGAGAAAGATATTTTTAGAAATTTTAAAGCATCCGGTAAAATAACGTAGTCGTTTCTTTTGGCATTATTCCTGTATTGAGTCAAGTGTTAATCGAATTAGCTGAACAATTATCTTCATCATTCGATAAACCATAGCTCCCTAAGCGAAACCTAACTTCTTAAGGGTTGAAGCTCGTACCCTGTGTATTCTGAGTCACTGTAGAGGCTAGAGTTACCCTCTACCCTCCGAAATTTTAGATTCTATATACAGAAGTCCTCTATTAACCCTTAAGTGGACTCGGGGCTGTCGCAACCCTGTGCAACCTTAAACTAATAATCGTTTAATGCGTGCTGATATAATCACTGGAAAATTTCGATAATTCCCTATCATCTCCATTCACAAATACCATGGAGTAACTTAATCAACCATTTACCAAGAATCGACATTGAAAAATCGCTTAGCCTACTCAAAATATAAAAGATTCAATCTTTGTACTTCGACCTACTGAAATTGACTTGCATGTATCAAATTTTCTAAGAATCAACGTTGAATAATCACTTAGTGGACTCTGATCTGAAAGATTAAATCTTTCCCCATACTTCAATCCTGGTCCGAGCATTGTCCTCGGTTCAGGTTCCGGACTCGTTCCGGACTCGTTTGCGGTTGGTCACAATGAGCCCTCGCTTTGGAAAAGAAAGATCGATTCGGACTAATAATACAAACTTACCAGAGCGACGTCGGGGCAAAGGAAGTACATTGCATAATGGATGACAGCACACGACAAAAGAGGGTGAATTCAGTGCGTTCGTGCTGATACGTCACCGTTTCCGAGAAGCACCACACACAACACACATACACCCGTGTGGAAAGAAACACGTTGCGCCGCTTAAATAGACACTCGTCTTTTATTCACGCATCGGTTCAATTACCTGACGTTGTCCACGGTGTGCTCCAGTTTGAGCGTGTACTGATTGCTGTGGGAGTTTGCATGAGTTTGCATTCGCGCCGGCAAACTCAAAGGAATTGAAATTTAATGGAATTTTCTGCCGCGCTCTGTTGACGCGACCGCCGCGAATTAAAACGGAAATTAAAAAAAAAACAAAGGAATACAGATTAACAAGGTATTACTTAACAATTTTTCTACATCGTCTTTTTTTTATTTAATGCAATTGGAATCTCAAAGTAGAGATTATTTTGCCATACATTATTATACATTACATAATACAATAATGTATAATAATGTATTGAAAAATAATGTATGGCAAAATAATCTCTACTTTGAGATTTTAATTGCATTAAATAGAAAAAAAACAAAGGAATACAGATTAACAAGGTATTACTTAACAATTTTTCTACATCGTCTTTTTTTTATTTAATGCAATAAGAATCTCAAAGTAGAGATTATTTTGCCATACATTATTTTTCAATACATTATTATACATTACATAATTCAATACAAATTACATATAAATAATCGTTGGCTGTCAAACAAGCAGTTTTTAAACCTCTACAGTGTTCTTAAATATTTAACTCACAGGCATTCAGAAACGAGTAGATTATTTTACATATTTCCACCGTAGGTCTGGATAGTAAAGCATTGCATGATATTTACTTCGTCTGTTACTTAAACTGTGTGAGATGAACCCCTATGAGGTAAGCCATAATGGCGCGGACCACAATGAACGACAACCTCGCGTTTACGTTTGCGATCGAAGTACACACGAGTCAGGCTCGTGTTTTTTTATTTTCGGTCAAGTAATTAATGTTAATTACCGAATATCAAAAATTGTACAAGATAAATGTGTAACGCACAATTTTTCTACAAAACGAGAACGTATTTCACAACGTGAATGCGTCAATCAAACGTCAAATCGTTTCCCGTAAATCGTGAGATTTCATTCACCGATTCGCCTAATGGAATTCCGTTCGAGATAAACGGAGCCATACCGTTTTGAAAAAAACCTTCGAGGATATTGGCGATGTTTTTGCCAGTGGTCGTTAATTAAAGATCCGGCGGATTGAGGTGGAGTGTATACTTTGTGCAGGAAAATGAATGCTGAAAAAGGCTCATCGAAATTGCAAAAGCTGCAGACTTTTCAGAGAGAGAGAGAGAGAGAGAGAGAGGGGGGGGGAATCGGGGACGCTCGGGTTCAGAAACGAGGTTGAATTGAAGCTCAAAGCAAAAACGGTGGTACTGTGGTATCGATCAGGTAGTCCGTAGACAGCGATAACAATCATGTTCGTTTAAAGACGTCACTGCGATGCCGTGCCGTATGAAATATAGATTCGCCTCTGCTCGCGATGTGTGTACAGGATATTCCGAGACGATTAGACCCGTCTGTATCCTTCAAATTTGATCGTGCAAAAAGCCTTTACCGCTGAGAGCTATAATCAAGTCTGTATCCTTCAAATTTCTTCCCGGAAAATGGCTTTATCGTCGTGAAGATGTTGATTGAAAATGTTGTTGATGATGAAATTATCAATCCAGGTGATCAACAAATGCGTGCACACAATTCATTCTTAGAAACCAGAAGGGCAAGCAGATTGCTATCAGACCTCCTTATTTATTTTACTACTAATGCAAACAGGAATAAATTAATTTGGAATGTTCATATACTGTTCCTATTAATCATATGTTCGTATTATAATATCTGTACTTCTACAAGAAACCTATTCTGTTTTGTAATCTTCATACTCTGTATTGTATGTTTTGTAATTATGTTGTAATAAATCTCATATGAGTTTTTCTATAATAAAAAAAATTAATTTGGAAAACGGGGTGTCAGCTGAAAGACAAGGACGATGATTACATTCTTGATCCAGGTTGATCCCCGTAGACCAGGTCGGCTAACAATGCGCAAAATGCCATCGTTTCCAATTAAGTCG
The DNA here is from genome assembly GCA_916610235.2 of Lasioglossum morio. NCBI lineage: Eukaryota > Metazoa > Arthropoda > Insecta > Hymenoptera > Halictidae > Lasioglossum > Lasioglossum morio. The sequence goes on along the minus strand of OU744330.1, from coordinate 6,648,077 downwards.
TCGATGTCGTGTTTAGTGGCCATATCGCCGAGCCGAATCTATTAGCTAATAAATCCGTCGTTAACGAGAAAATTTCAAGTCAAAGGTCCGCGTGTGTTGCAGGCTGTGCTCCCTGACCCTGACCCGGCTGGTGATTCTACGGCCATTAGGCTCCGATCTAACATCGATCAGCATCGCCGTGAAGATGCACGGCTCGAAAAGGACGCTGCGCTCAAACGAGATGGCTATACCACCCAGTGGTATGCTGGACACCGAGCTCGAGCTGCAGTTTGCTCTTCAGTATCCCCATTTCCTGAAGAGGGACGGGAACAAGCTGCTGATACTGCTGCAGAGACGGAAACGCTATAAAAATCGCACGATGCTTGGCTACAAGACCCTCGCCGAGGGAGTCATCAACATGGCTCAGGTAAGTCGATAGAAACCATATGTATGTGTGTGTGTGTATGTGTGTGTGTACACCACCCTAGTGAAGCCTCAACCCTTTGATAAGTGACCGTTAAAGGCACCGAAACCATGACGACAGCGTCGCCACCGTAAAACCACAATTCCGGTTTAGATCGTACAGGTAGCGATAATGAACACAGCATACCGGGAACCAACGTGTGGTTTAGGTAAATTCTTGCTGGTCAGGGCTATGGGCAGATTCCGGTAGCTTTTATCGTGGGATTATCGGGTGGTCGTTAATATATTAGGTTCAGGTTTCAGTTCTTTTGTTCCGCTAGCTACTGTCGCGTTATCTCGATAAATGAGTCTGTTATAAAAATAAGTAGATCAAATACCAAAACAATCAAATTATTTGAGGTATTTCAAGATACTTTTGTATTATTTCCAACCCGTGAAAACAGTGTTAATGAGGATTGATCTTTGGATGCACAGGTCCTGCAGAAGCAGATGGATTTGGAGCTGGAGCTGGTGTCTTACAAGGCCGAGAAGTACGCCGGCCACTCCGTGGCCATCGCTCGAGTCAGCGTGGTCGCGTTGAGCTCGCAGCCGGTAGACCAGGACAAAAGACTGATGAGCGACCCGAACGAGAGACTTTGTCCAGAATATAGTGACGAAGAAGAAGAATTCAGCTCGGAAGGCGAGGCGGAGGGCAGCGACAGCGAGCCGACTCTCGAGATGCACAGGCGGAAGAGTCGTGCGAAGATTCCGGCGAACGCCAGGGTGCGTGAAACGAATTAGTTCTGCTTTGTTACATCCTCGTCGTGTCCAGCGGATCGCTCCTATCGAGAAACTCTTTTCCTCTCTCCCTGGGACATCCATCGACCCGTCCTCCATCGTTTCCGTTACTTATTCCGTCCCGCTTTGGTACGCTTTTGTGTCTCCGCTTCGCGGCCGGTGAACGTGTCAGCGAGCATTCTGATCATTTTTTGTCAAATGAGGACACTGCTGGGCTCTTGTACATTCGTTGGCCGATTTTTATTTAAATTTTAACAGTGCTTCGGATATTTAAAATTGTTCTTCGATGCTGCTGATTAAAGATTGGGAGACTATTCCTGTTGTGTCTTGGTCTTTTATGTCAGTTTTGTAATAATCAGTGCCTTTGCAAGGTAAACTATGAATCTGCTGCTGCGATACTACTCTTTTCATGTAAATTTGAATATTTTCTTTTTTTTTTTTCTTTCCACCAATCTTGAGCTATATACAGAAAGATCAATTCATTGTTTCAAGAATTAGTTTAATTATCTTATCCCAATCGGATACAAAAAACGCAATCTACGTACTGATCGACGTTATGTATCAGCGACCCACGGGTGGATTGTACTTCAGGTAATACCTACATTATTCTGGGATAAGATAATTAAAATGATACACATCATTCGTACGAATTCAATGTGTCTAATACGTTGATCACTTTTGTAACATGATTTAAAATAAGTTTGTAGTTTGAGGAGTATTGTACGTTCGTAATTACAGTTTGCAGGACTAGTCTCCTAACATCCGTGGTTAAATCCGTGGAGGAAGCCTAATTAGCGTTGTCCCGAAAATTGTAGTGGACGTAGAAACCCGGCAGTAAGCAGTGGAAATTATTGGAACACCGTGCCCGGGACGGGGTAAACTTTACTTTAACCGTTTACCAAACTCGCTAAACGTTTACTTTACTATTTTTATGCGCCGAGTCGGAATACTCTTTGAAGTCGTTTTGTTATGCCTCGTCTAGTGTATACAGTGTTCGTCGAACATAACAGTGTGAACGTCCGTTTGGTCAGTCTCGATGTCTCACGAAATCTTTTTACATTTTAAATACTAGATAGCAAGATATCTCTGTAACGCTGAATGTCCGCTGAGCTTTGCAAAAATCCCATTAAGAAAGTGTCATTTCTATGATTTCCAGCGTTTAATAGAACGATTGTCGCTGTTGCAGCAAAGGAATTTAAAGCAGAAGTTCATAGCCCTTCTGAAGCGACGGTTTAGGGTATCCGAGGATCTAGATCAGGATCAAGAGGAGATCGGTCAGAAACTTTCAGGTAAATAGTTCGGATATAAATGTGATTTGTAACGTTCCGATACTTCTTATAATTCAGCGAACGGATTTGCATTTCAAAATGTGAAGCACATCCTTTCGTGCCGGCAAGCAAACGCATTGTTCCTTTGTAATTTTCAACAGCTACCTCACGGTAAATTAGTCTCGAGTTAATTAGCATGAGCAGGTAATCAGAGGTAAAATCCGTTTCAACGAGAACGTTAAATAATTTGTAATACAAGCCAATTTTCACTCGTTACAAGTGGTTAAAGCCGAATCAGCAACCGCGATTGTTCAATGACGATTGATTGAACGCGTTAACGTTCGCTCCGGATGTCGCCGTTTGCCGTTTCCGATAACTAGAAAACCCGACGTTAACAGATGTCGGTCTACCTCGAATTAATTAGTCGTTAAATTACCATTGAATATCATACGGCGAAAATAAATTCAAGTGGGAAAAACACCTTCCGAAATGTTTAAAACACTTCGTGTTATCGTGGAAATGAATATTTGTAGATATCGTCGTAACGAAGTGGCTTTTGCAATTGTTATCTATGATCGTTCTCTTTTCATGTTATATTTAATCAAATTTCTAAAAAGTCAAGAACACTTTGAAGTTCTGTTCAATTTCGACGGAATAGACGATTTTAAAATTCAATACTAACGCACGGATTTCGTTGAAAATTTTTGTGTACGTAACTTGATAACAGTACTGTCTTCTAAAAAAATTGCAAGTTCAAATAAAACGTACAGGAGTGTCTAAAAAAATGGTGAAAGTTCAACAATTGTAAAAACGACAACAGTCTGAAAAATTTTCTATTGGATGATCTTGTCGACATTTTTTTCTGTACGCGACACAGTGCTAAACCTGTCTCATAAACAAAATTTCGGGTAAAAATAACGAATGCAAGGATGTTTAAAGAATTGTTTAAATTTTATATTCCTTTGGAAGCACCAGCGAAAAAGGTAAACGTTTTAAGAGAACACGGTCTGTTTTCGAAGGCGGAGACATGGAGATCGAGGATCTGTTCCACGAGCTGGAAGACCTGTCCGATAGCGGTCCAGAACTGGACACCATGTCAGTCAGCAGCACGCCTAAGCCATCTCTGCGTCCCTTCTTCAGCTCTAGTCGATCCCTTCTCGCGCCTCCTCATTCCGGTAAGTGAACGGATCCACGCGAACGTCCGTGTACATCCGCACCTAGAATTTTCGTAACGCGTGACGATCTGGATACGGAAATCTCGGAAAATGCTTCCTGCGACCAGTTACACGCGTCACCGTCGTGTGATAAGAGATTAACGATGCAATTGCCCCCTTCTCCGTGTTACCAGTCTAAACGTCCCTTCTGTTCTATGTATAGGTACACGGTAAGGAATGCTGGTGTATTACGTATATTCACAGAGTATTGTATCATGACTCGCTTCTGCTAGAGAGTAGAGAGTACAGTTGCAATTTACTATTACACTTTCTACAAACTCGTGTCAATTCCTGGACAATGCCGATGGCTGGGCAAACTTGTGAACTGACATTTTCATAGAAAATTATTAGTATTTTTCACACAATACATTTTTAAATCGCAGAATGTTTCTGCAGATTTTCATCAAATAATATAGACAATTGAGAGTGTGCATAAAAAAATTTGCAGTGTAAATTGTAATTTACATTGAAGTATCGCGAATTTCGATTATCATTTCTATTGAAATATTTAAATACACTGTTTTTATCTTCCAGAATATTTTCTGAAAATTATGAGAACCAGGATCAATGGTTAAAAACGAGGTACCCATTAATTTTTAGTCACTGTATTACTCGACCGAGCCAGAAGCATAGTCGGATAAGCTATCTTTGACATGAAATTTGTTATCCATTGGACGAATAAATCTCTCTGAAGGATTTAAGGGATCCACGTTTGTAGAAAGTGCACGTCCTCGTAATTTTGTTCGTTCACGATTTCGGCCATAATGTTGACGTCTTGGTGATGCAGCATGATATGGCTGTTGCAGTTTTCCGATATCCTCCACCAGTTTGATGAATAAATTCGCTCGGATTTTGATGACGCTTAGGAACCATCAATTTTTCAACGATTCTAAATTGGTTCCTCGTATGGATCGATTTCTACACGTGAAAAGTCAAAGGTGAAATCGCTCGAATTTTCATATCCGCCGTACTCTCGATATTATTTTTTCTTTTAACTGTGTCGGAGTGCCGACAAACCTGAAAATGATAGTAATTAAAATTCAAAGGGTACGCAGCGTCTTATGAAGAAATCCGTATAACATAACGTCTTAATTATGGAACGTATTATTAAAATCGTGCATGAGTGGTTTACAAATTGCGATTCGAGGCTTGATTAATCAAGATTTATGATGTATCATCACGCGTAATTGGTAGTCGTTAATATCATCATCGTAATATGCGGTACGCGATAGTATCGAGACATTAACTGGTACACAGAAATCACTTTCTTCTGATTAAAGAATGTTGACTTGACAACCGAGTTTGTCATTTAATAAGACTAAAACGATGACGAAAAACGTCCGTAGAAAAGATATTTTCACAAGAATGTTAACGAGCACCGTTCCAGCACGGATACAAATCGTTGGAAATCCGAACGAATTTATCCTTCATGTTTCGATACGTTTAATTTAAATTCATTTCGTTTGACGAACGTCTCGCAATTAGGAGCTATACGTTAAGGAATAATTACCGAAAATGTTCCATCGCATTGCGTCGCACAACGATATCGAAATTATTGATCGAAACAGTTTAATTATATCCTTAACGAATATCCCCGTCACCTCGCATTTATTTGTTACGAGTAATGTTTGTTCTCGTGTAACCTGGCTTATGCTATGTTCTACCCATATACCGCACTCTTATATGTCTATATTTCGTTGATTAACGACTCATTCGAGGAAACACGTAATTACCCGATTATTTCGAAACGAAAGTAGGTGATCCGTTGTGAGACCATCCCTTCCACGAGAGGAAAATGTTACGAGGATTAATCTGAAAATATTGAAAAATTCCAGTAATTCTTACACAAACACTTTTGTAATAAGAATTTAATATATGGAATCGTTGGCATCACCGAGAAACATAAAAGACTTTTGTTAAGACAAAATAATTGGCTTCTCGATTTTTTAAAAAAATAGATATCCCACAACTCGTAGAAATCATACCTAAACAGCACTCGCCACATAATCGATAGCTTTACGTTATTTAATTGTATGTGTTCAATATGGCTAACAATATTTAATCGTTCATTGTACTCTATTTCACTCGTCAATAATGTTGTTCTATATTAATCGTGTTGGAAACATCGCACAAACGAGTGAGAGGATTCTAAATGTATTTTAGAGTTTAAGGAATATATGTGAGTGTTCGATACGGCAGCCAACGTACACAGTGAAACGTTTCAACACTTCCGGAACGATTCTCGTGATCCACGATTCCCAGTAGAGTTCTCAGGATTTGTAGTGTCGAGGATTTCGGGCGCAAGCCATGTCCACTTCGAAAAATTGCGGTCCGAAAAAGCTGTGTCCTCTTGAGGGAACTCTTCAGCGAGGCAGAAATCATAACCAGCACGGGAGAGTACTTCTCCAGCGGATACAAAAAGATGGTAGACATCACCGAGCCCACATTTATAACGATGCAGACACTACCACAAACTCTCTCACATTTTTTAACACTGGAACTACCGAGTCCTAACGAGACTGGTGTATATGTCTTTATGATAATAACGGGACAAATAAAATGTTTGTATAACTTTGCTAATTGTGAAAAAGAAATCTGTCGTTTCGACGGCTAGTTAGTTCCAGTGTTAATGCTCTATGAATGTTAGTTTATTAATACAGGATAGAAAATAATCCAAATTTTATGTTCACGCAGTTTAATTTTATTCGTGACGATATACAACTAAACCGTTGCAGAACAGACCACGCGTCCTCTCCTCGCGAACCCTTAACGCAACGGTTTAGTTGTAAATCGTCACGAATAAAATTAAACTGCGTGACGAATAAAATTAAATACAAAATTTGGATTATTTATCTATCCTGTATTAATAAACTAACAATGAATAATAATTATTTCCAATAATCACGTCTTTTTACCCCTTCACAAAGGGATGATAGTTGCAAAAGGACCCGGCTTGCGCGCGAAACCTCGAACAATCCGGTCCGACGGTAGAGTTTGCATTTTAACATCGACATTTCCAGTGGAAGAGCCCCATGGTCGTCTCTCTCTCTCGTAACGTTGATTAGGGTATCAGCATTGTTATTATTTGCCGGAAGGCGATTAGGCGGCTAAGAGTAAAAAAAGATATTCGGATGAAACGATTCGTAGCCCGTACAGGTCCAGATCTTTTTTAACTAAGTGAAAGTCTGGTGGGTTGGCTTTGCATTGTTGCATGTTACGATTCGGTAGTAGTAACCAACGAGGAAACCGGATGCAATCCTGCGACGGCCGTAGGTCAACAGAGCGCAGGTCAGCCACCTAAAGAGAAACATCGTGTCGGACACACCACGCCAGGTATGTAAAACTGTATACACAACGAAACACGTACACGTGCATACACACACACGACACACACACACGCCGTGTTCTCTTGTAGCAGGATTTAAGGATAATTTAGCTGGATCGTTTTAAGGACCTTTGCTTCTCACCAAGCGAGCATGGCTGCGTAAATCTAGCATGATACTACTTATACTTTTCTTAATCAGTTCCTTGGTCACGGCCTTTGCTTGCTCGGGCTGTAGATCCCAGAAAAGAATCAGGACAAAAATTGTAGGACCTTCTTACGCGAAGTATGATTTTTAGTTTAACCCTCATCCGTCCCTCGTTGTCAATTTGACACAGTTCTTCTCGATATAAGTTACATTGTTCTGTTATTTGTGCACGTAAAGCCCGAAACTTCGTGCCTATAATTTTTTAAATGCGAAACACATAACCGAAGATGTAAATGTTAACTCGTCAGTTTTTGGGTAAAAAACATTTCGAAAAATAATTGTTTACCATGTTATGTGAACTATAATTTACCAGTATGTCGATTTGACACCGAGGGACAGATTTGGTTCGTGAAATGAGGGACGGATGAGGGTTAACTTGCCTTTTAGTTTTTGAACGATAATCCTTAGAAATTCCGGTATTTTAAATATTCAGTTCGTGAGCGAAGAAATAGTTAACGTTGAATGTGTAGAAACAAACAAATTAAGATTCTAGAAAGAAAGCCAAGATATAGTACATGAAATAAATCGTTGATTCTAAATAGAAAAAGATCATTGTAGCAAGAAGTATGGCAAAAAGAGGGTAACGACATATTTTGCAACATAAATTGTCTAGAAACTTTCGATAGAAACAGATAGCTGAGAACGAATGAGAATAAAACGATGCCGAGAAAACATAGTGTAAATTTATTGTGGTAGCACGAAGCATAGCGAAAACAAGGCAAAGACATAGTTCACGACCCGATAGTTATGGCCGGCATAGTGTACACGTTACGACGTGTTGTTGTCCGTGCTAGTTTTCGCGCGCGCGGCTTCCAAGTTAAGTGGATTACCCTGTACTATTCCATATTTTATACTTATCGAGTTGATGTCGCCGCTGTATCGTGTGTCTCCAACAGCATCGAAACCGTTCAAGTTTCATTCGAACAACGCAACTGTTACGCGTTGCCCCGCGATTAAGTTAAGATCTCGCCTTTCGGGATCCGATTCTTTTCCTTGTAACGTATGTATGTACAAGATACTCTGCTAGTTGCTCACCTGAACGAAACGATCAATTTATATATATATATATATGTATATATACAATCCAGTCTGTACGCAATTTTGTAGATTGGAGAAGGAACTCCAGCGCATGAATGACCCCTGCTAGTCAGCAGAAGCTTGGTGTTGATCGAAAGATTCGGTAATTAGGTGTCCGAATGTAGTTTCGCAAGTAGAGCCCGATCGAATGTTGATCTTTTGCAATTTACGAGTCGATGTCCGTTTGTAAGTATCACTCTTGAGTTGACCGAATGCAAGGATAATCGAAGCATTCCGTACTTATCGCATTTGCCACACTTTTTACCCTCGGACGGGTCGAAACTGACCCTCTTGTCTAAATAATTAGATACCTATTTCCAACCCCGAAGAGCATAGGTTGGATCCCTACGACTTACGAAAATAAACTCTAACTCTTTTGATCTCGTTTCATCTTTCTCAGACACCATTTTTAACTATTTCTAACGAATTTTTTAACGATGAAGTAGCGATCTTGTTCGAAGCAAAAGTAGTACGAACGGCTATCCATTACATAAATAAATAAATGGCTGCGTCCGAGGGTACGCCACGCTTTTTTCTCTTCGAAGCTTGAAGACTTCAGTTGTTCTTGCATCGCACCCGAACAGACAGCAACCGGCAGTAGTTGTAAACGATGTAAAAACCGCACACGACGAATGTAACCGCTGCAGTGAGAGAGAAAGAGAGGAAAATAAATGTTTCTTTGGCATCTGATCTCTTGTAGTCATTTTTTTTTTGTCATTGCTTCTGCGACAACGAACGGAAACTCTCGCTCCATCCTTTCCGTCGAAACAACAGTTTTCCGGTTGCTCTAGATGCTCTTTCGCTGTTGTCGAATCCCGAAGCAACTGCAGGAGACTATATTTCTGTATGTCTGTGTGTGCGCGCGTGCGCGTGTGTATGTGTGTAATATGTATATTTCGCAGCTTCTCTGTATGTAGCGTTTTGTTTGAAAAATCGTACTCGAAATCCTGTCCGCTGGCCTTCTCTCTGTTTCCGTCTCTATCTATCTGCTCGTACGTACATATATTACATATATATATCTCTCTCTTTATTACTGTCAATTACTGTGTATCTAATTTTAGAACTAACACCTCGTTTCCGTCCTACGCCGTCCGAATGCGACGATTCGATCGTTTTTCGAGTCGGCGAAACGTGTTTGATCATGCGATCGTAGATTATTTCCATGTTGCAAAACCGGCTGCGTCGATCACGAATGTTGTCTAGCGCGGTTTGACCCTGGTTGTGATTTAGTAAGTTCACATTCTGCATTCCGTGTGGCCCGGGACTAACCGTGAGACACCTGAGTGTGCTGTGTTTTAGTAACAATGAAACTTTAGTGGCGATCCTAGTTTCCCGACGGGGCCGCTCGACAGATTTAGAATGCATTGAAATTTTTATTCTATATTCTGTAGTTTCTCTTTTTCTTGGAAAGCAGATTTTCTGTGCACTGTTTTATGGCTTGGGGATGATGCGAACAGTTTTATTTTTATTCGGACCCACTTTTCCGTGAAGAGTAGAATTTATTGAAGAAATTTTCGATTGATTTTGAAGAAATTAAGGATAAAATGAAACATTGGTATTGTAAATGTATTTCTCCAAGGAAGGACAATAATTTAGAAAATAGCACAGTGAGCCTAAATGTTGGGAAACTATGATCTGATTTGACATCCTATGATTCCACCGGGAAACAGGCTGACACGTTGTCATCCGCGTTGCTAACTGCAAGCTCGAGACCACCTTTAACGAATAAACTTGTTGAGAATTCCGTGGAGCGATTCGATTGAAGAATGATTAGCTTGTATATAAATTAGCGTGAATTAGACTCCCACTAGTGCACAAAAGCATTCTAAAGAAAGAAATCGTTGTTGAATGTTTTATATCGGATAAGATTTTGTACAGAAGGTAATAACATTAAATTATAGGATAAAGTTCACTTGTTCTAATAATGTAGTCGAGTTTAGCATTAGTAATCATACGAATAGGTAAGAATCTCTTTATAAATATCTCGTACTTGTTTAGATATAATTTTTCATTAAATAAATAATATTTTCATGATCTTTCATGTCTCTATGTGTTATTGTTGTTACAGTTACTTTAGTTGGGGAGAATCACTAATTAAACCAATTTTATGCATGTCTCTTAAAACACTGTACAATTTTATATTATATATGTTTGTGCATAAGTTCACGTTGAAATAATCTGTGAAATCAGCTATATATCTTATAGCATTATTACTAATGGAATACGGTGTCTTGTATAATAATATTCATTCTAAATGTATAAAGTCTGCACTATACTACTTTCGTCTCTAACCTTAGATATTCATGCTAAAAAAAAAATGTCACCATTTAACCAACTAAAAAAGTACGATCCTGTTTCATAATTTTATTCTACACTGCTCACGTCTATCTTCTCAAGTCCAATACATATAATTGAATTTAAAAAACCTTGTGAACCACAATACTTAAAGCACAACAAAACCGCAACAAAAATATCGCAGATCAACTTCTGAGAGATCATTCCGAAGGAGAAATTCTCCTTTAAAAGATTGCGGTGCAACAAATGTAAAAAAAAATTTTCAAGCCAGCCATTTGAACTTGTAAATTCACAAAATAAAATAAGACTCGAGATTGGGAACCTAGGTTTGAAGGGGGTTGAAATGGAATGGAAGAAGTTGACGGGGGTTGAAGGTAGTCCAAGGAAGTTGACGGGGGGTTAAAGAGAATTAAAGGGGGTTGAAAGGGAATCGATGTTAGTTGAAGGGGGTTGAAAGGGAACTAAACGAAGTTGAAGGGGTTTAAAAGGGAATCGATGGAAGTTGAAGGGGTTTAAAAGGGAATCGATGGAAGTTGAAGGGGTTTAAAAAAGGGTATCGATGGTAGTTGAAGAGGTTTAAAAGGGAATCGATGGAAGTTGAAGGGGTTTAAAAGGGTATCGATGGAAGTTGAAGGAGGTTGAAAGGGAATTGATGGGAGTTGAAGGGGTTTAAAAGGGTACCGATGGAAGTTGAAGGGGTTTAAAAGGGAATCGATGGAAGTTGAAGGAGGTTGAAAGGGAATTGATGGAAGTTGAAGGGGGTTGAAAAAGAATTGAAGGAAGTTAAAGGGAGTTGAGGGAAAGTGAAGGGAGTTGGTCTCGAGCTTGCGGCGCGCAAAACCCACCAATGGTCGGCGCACTGCACCGAAGAGTAATGAAATTTCATTGCAGAGCGAGGCGTGGATAGGCAAAGCGATGATAGCTCCCGAAGAGCGGACAGTGATTCGCATCCCGAAAATTGGACGGATCACGAGGCGAACGATCCCCCGAATTACGTGCCGGGCTCTCCACCCAAGTCCGAGCAGCACAATAAAAACGAGGGCTCTGACAAAAGGACCAGGCTTTTTGCCCGCGATAGAGGCGCACCGGGTAGCAATAAGTCTAAAAAGCACAGCCTCAGCGTAGACTTGAAGCCGCCCGCCGACTTGAATAGCTCTGAGGTAGAATACTCAACTCACACCCACGAAACACGCATACACGTAAATCGCAGAAAATATTCCATCGCGTGCGTCCTCCGTCGCGATGCACCTGTTTATCCGGGGAAAAAGTTTATGGTGTTCCACGGTTATTTGACACACGCGCAGTCGTATATTTTTGTGTTCCGATCACATGGAACATCGAGTTCGAATCGTTAGACACTACAATTTTAAACGGAGTTCATTAAACACGCGTGACACTTGTTCCTTTTAATTCGAAATCGAATCGTAGTCTTTCTGTAAGTATAATGCAGGGTGAGCAGGTATTAGGAACATTACCACATTAGTTGCTCAGAAAGTTCTCAATTTATCAATGTTCATTTTATTGTCCGAAGAATTTTCAGTTTCCTCAGTAGATCAATTCTTTTTGTGTATTTAGCTAATCGAACATTTCAGTGATAAATTACCAGATAGATGAAAGTGCAACCTAGACGAATCCCTATGTTTTCACAAAGAGTTTATAATTTATCACTGAAAAGGTTGATCCATGTATCTCTCAATTTACTATCCAAAGAATTTTTGTTTTCCCTCGTAGATCGATTTTCTTCGTGTGTTTATCTGATGTGCAGTAGGGGTGAGAAAGGGGTAGTGGGATTATTAGTGGGAGGAGTATGTCAAACAACTATGGAGCACTGTCTACAGTTTCTTGTGAAGCGATTCTCTCTAATCTATAGACTATCATCTCACAACTGTGCGTGATTTTCTATGGAAAACGTTCTTTATCCTTTCAATTTCGTGTTTTTAATTATTTTGTGAAACCGCGTGTTACTCGATTGTCTTCGTTATGCGATACCCTAGCCAATATTGATAAACGTGTTCACTGTTCCAGCCAAGGAAGGCGTTGGTGGAGCAATTAAGCCGCTTTCTACCCGATGACAGCCTGCCAGACGCGGTGTCAATGGTCTCGTTAGCGGATCCAGGTGGAGCTTTGCTTGCCACGAGGCTTCAAGAAAGGAACCACCGAGTTCTAACCACAGCTTCTCCAGCAGACATTCGTGCCACGTTCACCTGCTTGGTCACGCGAATACAAAAATTGTAACTATTGTTCCTTCTAACGAAATCTTTGAGAATTCTAGTGCCCGTGCGGATCAATGAAACGCGTAGCCAGATTAGAATTGATGCGATACGTTTGAGAAATTAATTAGTTAAATTAGTTAAATTGAGGAGGATTCGAACCCGAACCCTCCGGAGCATCGAGCAGAACCTCTAACACCGTGACCATACAACATACTTAGAAATTAATTAAAATTAATTAAAATATTATTCTTTTATCCAGTTGCAATAGCTCCGCGAAGCCGCCAGCTCCGATCAAAGTGGTGATCGCCGGCGGGGACGGTTTCGTGAACGCTGTGCTTCGCCATTATGTAGATTTGCTGAGCTTTCGGCCACCGGATTGGCAGAATTATCTCAAGTTCTTGGTCGTGCCCTTGGGTTCGAACACGTTGTCGAAGTATCTCAGCTCGATAGACGGGAAGTACTCGATGCTTTTCGGCGAAGAATGGAAGGAGCTGCTCGACAGGGAGGGCGGCGGTGCGAGCGAGTGCGCGGTTAGGGTGTCGGAGTATTTGGCTGTCTCTGGGACGACGTTGCTGTTGCCAATCGCTGAAGCCATGGTTACCTACAGGTAATCAACCCTTTCCACCATTTATCACGATCTCAAGGGGGTAGACTCGTTTCTAGAATTGCAAGGCGCTAGATAAAAGATCAATCTAGGCCGCAATCGCTCTCAAAAGTCCTATTTTAACGTTTACGAGGTGTAATTTGCATTATTCGGCTGCATGTAACTGTCGCAGGTTTATGAAAATAGCTGCATTTTATACACCGCAGCTTTATGCTCCTGAATAATGCAAATTAAGCCTTTTATCTAGCGCTTTCGACTACTAAAAACCTCCGTTTTTGCATTATCGGGAAATGAAAATTGCAATCCTGGAAACGAGAGTCTACCCTCTTAAGTTCAGAAGACTTTAAGAAGAAGATTAAAATATAAATCTACATTTTAAAAAGTAGTCTACAAGGGTTGATAGCATACTATTTAATGCTTCGTTCAGGGAGACAGACGACAGCAGCCAAATCTTCATCCCGTTCATAAACGACGTGCGAGTGGGCTGCCCAGACAGCAGTTCCTCAGCATCAGTGGACCTGGACGAAAGCAACGCAACAATGTCCGGTTCTCCGCCATCTTTGCCACCTCCTGGTCTACCGATTCCTCCACCAGGTCGGTTGACACCCCCAAGTAGTCCCAATGTTGGTCAACCGATAAGGGATGGCTGGGAACCGGTCGAATTACAACTGGATTATTGGAGCAAGCAGACCCAGGGTGAGAAGGGCAAGAATACCTTGAGACAAGCCTTCAGGGCTCTTCATGTTCAAAGACTACCGTCGCTCGGTGAAACACCGAGCAGCCATTTGTCTATGAATTACACAACCAAGGAGAAGAAACAGAAAAGTGCGTACACGCGACACCACGTTCGATTATTTACTTAATGAAGAATGTTTGAACGTTTTCAGATTACTTCCTTTTTGCTTTCTTTCACGTAATATCATCCCATAACGTTGCTACTTTTACAGTAATGAGATTGGGCAAGAAGAAAGAAAAAGAGAAGGAAAACGAGCCAAAGAGTCAAACGGTCGACGGCGTCACGCGACTAATTTGTTCCGCGAAAACTCATAACATTCCATTAAGAGGTGAGTTTTACGTTCAACATAGTTCATTGACCCGGATTGTGAGTCTTTGATGTTTAAATAGTGCCTACACCTGATCAAGTTTCGTTTGTTGTTGATAAGATAAGACGTTCTTTCTGATTTGATAAAATTAGCGGATTAAAAGAACAGATCAACAGAGTCTATCTTGATCCCGAGGTACCTACAGATCGATTAAATAATTTTTTAACGATAGTGTGTGTTTGGTTTTGCAGTGAGCATCGACGGCACTGAGTGGTACGGCGTGAAATTCTTCCAACTGTCGGCGCAGTGGCAAACGCACATCAAGACGTTCCCGATAGCCCTGTTGGAGTACAGTTCTCAACAGCAGTCTCCGAACCCGACGTAAACCTCCTCCGCACCCGTCAGAGGCCACACGTTTTACCGTTTATTTGTGTTCATCGATATTGCCAATTAGGATTCATCAGCTTAAGCTTGCGCGCAAACCCGATAACCATCAAATCCTAAAACAAAACAAACCGAAAGAAAGATTTAAAAAAGTAGTGAGAGAGAATCTAATCCAGCGAGTAGAGCAAGCGTCGCGCGTAGTTCAGGATACGATTCTCCGCTTTGAAAAAAGAATACTAGACGGTGGAGCTGACCACAGGCAAGTATCCCAAATCCTGCCAATTCTCTACGAGTATTTTCGTTGTTTTCTTGTCCTCCGTTGTTGCAAATTGTGTTTCTCGAGAACCAGTTTATCGGCTTTATACAAAAAGTGAAATGAGAACGCGCGAATAATTACTTCTCCACAGAGACGGTCAACATATCGTATCGAAATGATTAATGGTAAAAACAGAGTCTACGGATTTCGTTGGTTATCGTTCAGACAGTCGTGAGAGATTTTCTAAAGAGATTTGCTCGGTCTGCGTGGGGACTGCTTAAAAAGAAACATCGACAAAAGCGGGACGCGATTTTCTAGCTGGTGTACGGCTAAGATAGATCTTTGTCTAGATCGCGAAAGCGACGAGAAAGGGGACGTTCTTTTCGTTAAATTATCTATTTATTTAATTAAAACGCGACTCTGCGAGATAGACGGGGCGCGAGCCAGCGATGTGTTATCGAAGAAGTCTGTGATACAGGCAAACATTTCTCTTAGCGCACAAACCACGATTTAGTGAACATGACCGGTGACGTTCGCCGATAGTGACAGACATTGACACACCCACACAGTCACACACGTATATACGTAAACACACGTAAGTACATACGCGTACACAGAGACACAGGTTCGTCGAAAAGAGAATGACGAAAACAGTATGCGAGCCTTCGGGAGATAGAAATCGATACGACGAAGAAAATAGCTCATTAGTTATTATACTCCTTTTCTCGTTTAAGATTTCGACGTATTTTTTGTATTCCATTTTATAGACTTTTAGCCCCAGGCTGCTGTAGCTTAAATACTCTATTTTCAGATTTTATTATTTAATACGTTATTCCTAGTAGAAAGTCGATTTCCGATACTTCAATCGAGTATACTCGACACCGTCGTTATCGTTAAGCCTTTAGAATGCGTGCGAGAAGAGCAAATACTCTTTTCAGGTAGACAGAGAGAAGTGGTTGAAACGTAAGAGAGTGACGATGTTGCACGTTTCTTTGTCACGAAAAGACGCGACATAATCGATGACCGCAGTTCGACACGCGTTCGTCTAGAGCGTGATCGTTTCGTTTTAACCCCTTGCTATAACATCGAGTCAGATTCGTGAAGAGAATTTCGGACATAGTCCAATAAATATGTACATTATTAATTTCCTTCAAAGTAGAATAAAATTCTATTTTGTTGTTGTCGATATACAGCCTTCGGAAAATATCTAGGCATATAATAAACATAAGTTTTCTTTTTCTTCTAGAACATTATGAACGATGCAAAGTTCTACTCACTGGAATCATAAAAGAAATCGTAATGCAAGGGGTTAATCGTTCGCATTGTCGAGACCAGTAAGAAAGGAATGAACAACGTGCTGCGAGCAATAGTTCGGCTAGCTTGTACTTCAGCCTTCGCACCCTAACAACCATATCATGAGAAAAATGATAAACGATAGGAACTAACGTTAACGTTGTCGTAGGTTTAGGAACAGAGTGAGAGCGAGTGAGAGCGAGCAAACGCGAGAATAACGAGGACGATTTCCCACAGGGGAAGAACATTGTACTGTTAGCGTAAGGGTAGAACACTAAAACAAAACCGTACTTTTTTGACTTCTTCCTTTTTGATCTAGCAACGATGAATAACTTTCAGCGGAGAAAAGAAAAACGAAAAAAGATTCTAGAACAGTGCTTTACTGTTTCCAGCGACGTAGCCGTCGCCTTGACTGCCTAATGCCAAATTGAGAAAAAAGAAAAGACAAAAAGAGGAAAAGAGAAAATAGCGAAACGCCTACCGAAATTTTGCTCCCGCACACCCAGAATCCTGAAAACGAAAAGAAAAGACTTTGAGGTGGCATTCTGTCAGTGAAATGCGATAACGAAGCCCGAGCCGTTAACGGTGGCGATTGCGTTTTGCCAAAGGAACATCAGCAGTGGAGTCTTTCCTCGTACACACCCAGGCCCGCGCATGCAGCGAGGATAGAAATTATTTGGACAGTGCAAGCGTGAAAATGAAAAAGTTATAGTCTCCTTGCAAACTTTAATAGTCGCTAGACTGTGAATTTTATTGCAAAAATTGGATAGTTATACTTTAACGCAGTAGAGAGAAAGGAGCTTGAAAACATCAATGTACTATCTACAACTTATTAAAACGGTTCGAAGAAAATTTTATTATATTTTCTTCAGTCAGAAATTGGTATTTTTCAAAGACTCAGAACTTCAGAAATGAATGGTCGACATAGACAGTGTAGATGTTCTATAAATAAATAATTCAGAGAAATCTTGAATCTTTAATGCTGAAGAGAGATGCAATAAAAATATAAAACTGCAGTAGTTGATGTAGAGAAATCTGTTCTCACGCTTCCTGTACGAATACTTTCGCACCTCACTGTGTACATACATATGCATAGCCCACTTCTCCTGTTCTTTGCTAGTCAGCAATTAGTTCTTAACGAGTATCGAACTGCTAACGTAGTCTTACATTTTACATTTTTAACGGCTAAGAGCGGTACCCTGATTGTGCGAACTCCCGGAAGGAAATAGTGGACTTAAAACAAACGGATGACAACGTATAGTCGTTGCAGGGTGATCGTACCAACTCTCGCCATTCATTTCACCTTTATGTTGAATGCGAAAATCTTCGCAAACGTAAAATAATACGTTCCAATTTTCGAGCAAAAAAGAATTTTCCCCTCAAGTTGGAAGTGGGTCGTGACGTAAGGGTTGAAGTAGAGGTACAGGAAAGTGCAGACTGACTCCAGCTGCTTTAAGACTTTGTGAAGTGGTCTCAATTATCGTCTTAGCCTCGATTTTCTTAAAAGTTTAAATGGTCTCAAGCCACAGAGTTCTGACAAAATGAATACTAAAAATAATTTTTCAGTTTCAATTGCGACCCTGATCAAATGTAATAAATTCTCAAGTTTCTAAGATTAAAAATGGCTCATGAGAAAATATTTAAGTGATACGGTGGGGGTAACATTCCCAATTGACAAGAATCTTCAAAAGTCAATGACGAGATGTTCTAACGATCGCACTTGCGTTTACTCGACATCCGTTGCCCTCTTTCGTTGAGTATGCTGAATTGTTTTCAGCAGTCGAACCTGCCATACAATGTATGTATACATATATTTCTATACGTATATATAAATATTATACGCTCCCACAGTTTGAAGCATCTAAACAGTGTTCGCGCGTTGCTTCGCAGTTTTGCACAATATCGTTGTTTCTCCGTCACCGTTCACCGTCGACGATAGCGTCTCCCATTTTCGTCGAACTGTTCCACAGAGATTAAAAAACAGCCCCAAGTTTTCAGATCCCGATTAGACTGTGCATTCTACGAAATTTTATAATGTTTTGCATTCGATAAAATGACTAAATCCGCAGCCTAATTGCGACAATTCTGAAAGCACGGGGTCCAATCGGTTTCCAAAATGGAGGACGCTGTCGCGAGTCGCGCGTAAGGCCCACTTTCGTTCCCCTGATCGCGAGAATGTTCGAAAAGACTATAATTACGATTCGTAGGCTCGCGAACGTTCAGTATTGAATCCGACATAGAACTGGTCTTTTCCTTTATCTTTTGATTTTCCAACGGTAGCCTGACCGATAGCGTGTAAGTGAATTTACGATGTTTTAATGTTCCTCGAGATGTTTTTCGTCCAGCCCCCGAAACCCGGCCAGATTTTTCTTTCCTCCCGTTCGCCAGTTGAAAACGCTAGCGTGTTTTAGCCCGTCGACGTTTATCTGTCGTCGAGTTTGCGTATAAGCTTTGTAAGACGACCGCGATTGATTCTTTCTTAGGGCCGCGAGGTCCTAAGGACACGAGCAGAATGGAACCGCCTGTAACACGTGCTCACGGCCGAGCCTCGAAACGCGTTTTTCGTTTTCTGTTCTTTTCGTTTCGTTTTTTATTTTCTGTTTCTTCTTTTTCGTTTCATAAGGTGTATACTTTGTCGACGCACGGTGATCCGCCCCCAGTCGCGCGCTCGTTAAGACTTAATGATAATTCTCCAGATTCTAGTCAAAATATGAGACCGTTGTTGCAATTTGAATCGCGTTCGACCGACGCGAGGATTATCGGGCCACCGTGTATGCTTTTATCGTATGCTGAGCGTGTATCGCGGATCCAACGGGATTCTCTATCGGGTCTCGACGATCACGATCAACGATCCATGGTTCTCGCGAAAACACTCGACACGAAGGCCGTCAGCACGTTTACCAGGAGAAGTATTCTAAAAAGGAAACAGAAAAAGATAAATAATATTAATAATAATAATATTAATGAATTTGCTATTGTTCGTCGGTGTATAGTAAGATTTAACACACGTGTGGGCGGGCAACGTCCAAGCTCAAAGCTTACAATAATTAAAAGAAGTAATTAATATATATATACATACATATATATATTAAACGCGCGTGTTTGGTACAGCGATTAAGGATCATTAGATGGCGTCTTCATTTCCAAAAGGTTTTTTAGACGTCTTTATTGTACTGCTTACAAACGGCGGCGTCTAATCGTACATGTACATATTATTAAACTTGTTATCAATAATATTAGAGAGTTCAATTAAAAGGGCTGTCAATGATCCCATCGGGCGGGAGCGATATGCGACCAATATGGCTGCTGGAACGACTTCCGGTTGTGTGCATTTCCCGTGCATACCTGTGGCCAGTCTCTTTCTTTCCTTTGTCCATCCTCTGACACCTATAACGAAGCTTGCTGCGGAGTCTGTCAGTGTTTTAATCAGATTGATGCACATGAAAGCTTGGGTCCGTTTTAGTCAGCATAGAACACATTGCTCTTTCATGTGTTTCGTATTTTTTGATTAGAGATTATCTGCAACCTTCGTGTGTTTATAAATATATTAATTTTTTAAACTCGAGATTAGTTGTGAAACAACACTAGACTACTTGTTATATTGAGAAGATCATAGAAATAAAGTAAAATATTTAAGAAGTTCTTATTTATCAAATTGCAAAATGATTCCTCCATTAACTTGGACGAATGAAATTTTATGTAATGGAACAACAATTGATGAAGTTTGAATTCCCTTTTTTGTTGACGTTGAATACAGTGTATATTTGCGTTTATGTTAAAGAAAATATACAAAATTGTTGAATAATTGATACCCTGAGGATATAATACAAGATTTAATAAATAATATTAATGATAAATATTGTTAAAGGAACTATTTAAAGCGTCGATTGACGTTCTAGTATCGTTATGTATATTTTATTAGTTTGATAGATGATTTTTTAAGTTTTCACCCCATAGTGTCATTCTAAGATTCAGATTAAGACATAGAAATATCATAGGTGAAAAAATATTCTTTACCAGTTTAGAATTATGTTGCAATATTTAAGTTACGTTCTATCCTGATACATGAAGCGCGTTGTGCACAGGATGTTATGTTACAACAATATTAATAATAATAATGCATATGGACCTCGTTACCTCGCAATAAATTTAATTTACAGTTAATTATAACGTCTTGGTTTCCGTATATATATATTAATAATATTCACTTGTATTTCTGCAAGCGGGCTTCACAAAGTGCTCATGATCATTCCGAAATTTAACCGCGTGGTCCTTTTACTAGTCGCCTCTAAAAATAAACATTACGATGAAATTTGCATTGGAAGAAATTTATTTAGGTCAAGAGTTAACGTAAAATCGAGCAAAGAAAGAGAGAGAGAATACACTGGAAATAAATTATTTCTAATGAGTGAATCAGCTAGCCTTTTTTAATTCAACTCCCCTATTGTTGATATAATAAATACGAAATACCTGTATGTGATACATATTATTAAACGTAATGTTTCGATACAAGTTATCATTGTTATGAACCCTTTCGGTGTTAAAAGACATGCGTTCGAGTTTGTTAACATGTCAACGACATGTCCGTCGAACGTCCAACGATCACTATGCGAGCGATAGGCAGCAGCATGGGTTGATCTATAATAGAATAGACGCCTTGTGTCCTGGACGTGTATGATTGTTTTATACTAATTGTAGCACGACGTTGTTTGTCAAGAGGTTTCTCTCTCTCCGCACGCAGAGTACAATGCGTAAACAATGACAATATAAGTTTGTAGATCGTCTCGTAGAAGTAGTACTATAGTATTCTCTGTACAATAGTTTCGTCCTTCAACACCATGGGCAGGATTCATGGATCATCGTTCCGGCGATCGTTCGGTGGATTCGGTGGCTGTTTAACGATATATTTACAGGTGTGAATAGAAAATCTCTGTTGCGTTGCGTTACATCTCAGGACACAAGTAGACATTAATTATAACTGGGAGATAGTTAGCAAAACAAAAAAAAAACATGGCAACTGTGTGTGTTAGAGGAGAGCAACAATCGAGAAATGCTGAAATCTCGAAAACGAAAGATGGAACTGTGTTGTTGATGTTTGTAAGCTTGAAATATAAATGTAACGCAGTTTTTAGTATTCCATTGCGTTCCTATATATTAGCTATCTTCTTTCCTTTCTGCAGGATGTTCGCGGATTTATTAGCCAGCGTTCTTCTCGTGAATGATCAGCGAATGAATACTACCTCCAATATATTAAATGGAACGCTCCTTATTTATGGTATACATATTTTTCTCGGTGAAGTTTGGCTAATAAATTTGCGAACGCTTCGTATACTCGTCCCAGTATCATTCCCATTTTGAACGAAACGCATCAGGGAGAAGAACAGTGCTGACCCGATCAAGTCAAGTCGTTGAGAACGCTTGGCCGACCCGGAAGAGGCATATTACTAAAAAATAAATCGTATTCAAACATGTGTATAAATTATAACATTCTTTATATTTATCATGGTTAAAGCTAAAAACCGATAACAAATAAGTAAAATGCGTGTACACAAAAAAGAAACAAGAATTAACAATGATCACATATTAATCTCTCTTATAATGTAACACAGTATATGTACCGCTCGGTTGTTGTTGCACTTTGGATCACAGGTGATACAATAGCATTATTGCGTGTTCGTTCGTATTGCATACACAAATTGGGCACAACAGAAAAAACATCTCCTGTGGCAACGGAAACGTTTACTCGTTCTTCAGAACAAACCGAGATACGCAAATCACGAAGCAAACTTAGAGACATTTCTATGAACCGAGTTACAGTTCTTTCTTCATCAAATGTTCCTCTACGACGAGAGACCGTACCATGCTAAGTAACGGAAGACGTTATACGATTCCTTATGAACGTGATTTGGGCTCCGGAGATTCGAGCAGGAAAATATGGTACTTTTGATTATCTTCGTAGATATCTCGAACGGAAACGCGTCTCGCGGAAATAAATAATTCTTTTTTTCGTTTTGTTTACAGAGTATCATCGAGTCACGTCCGCGACAATCAATTCAGAGACGCCCGTGAAGACAAGCAGCACAGTGTACAATTCTCCTGTTAATAAATGAACCTCACATTTTGGCGGCACTTGGGTACACTTTATTTTCTTTTTCTCCCAATGGTTTCTCTTTTTTAGTCGATTCGAAACCATTCAAGGAGTCTACAAATTTATAGCATCTCTTTTGTTTTTGCACCTGCTGTATGCATTTTACTGACAGATTTGATAGAAAACGCTTGAGATACCGCACAACTGAAGAAACCAGCCAGTCGTAAGGTATCTTCAGGTTTTATAATTCAGTGCATATATATATTTGGATATATATATGTATGTATGTATGTATATATAAATTATGAGGACTACGCCCATACTTTACATATTAGTAAATAAATAGAAAAACAAGCATATTATATATAATCTACACAGTAAGATCCTTTCTTTTTTTTAAAAAGCACATTGCTTTCGAGATAGTCAACAAAACATCGTGATAACATGTGTCGTGGGTACAGCGACATAAAATCCATTTATACGATTTTTTACTTTTACATATCTATATTATATATATATATATATATATAATAATAATGTTTGATAAAAAGTCTGGTATAGTTATCGTGTATGATTGTATAGTAATCGTTCGAATTTAGGCGATCATTTATCTTAAAAGCAATGCGCTCAATCTGATATAGCACACGAACATTAAGTTTTATTGCCTCAAATGCAATCTTGCGAGACTCTTGCGATAGTTTTAGACTTTATTTATATAATGCCAACATAAAAATATTCACAATCATTACCCAAAAACTTTTTGACGATCTCTTGCCGCTAAATAAATATACTTATGTAGATCTGTTCATCCCGGCTAGTTACGATTTCGATAACTCCCTAGCTAATACACTTAGATAGCTATTTAATGTATAGATATTTTTATAGACTTTTTTTTCGTTTATTCTTCATGTTCGTCCCGTTCATGCACGTGTACGTACATCTAGTTTCTCAGACTAAATTTACGCGCATGCTTAGTACGTATTGCATCACAGGAAGAGTTTAATACTCGACACACAAAAAAAAAGTTATTTTTTTTGTTTTGTTTTACGAAATAGTCGCGTGCATGTAATGTCAAACGCATGATATTTATTATTATTTACGTTGTGTGTCGGAGAGCTTAACGAATGAAGTATCATCTTGTTATTCTATCTAATACAGAAATTTCGAAGACCAATAATGCGAGTTGAGACACATGGTATACCCTCCTTGAACCATCACATCTGATAAACAAATTTTGCGGCAGCTGTGCAAATATTGTTACGCTTTGAATATTTACCATGTACCGTTATGTGGATACAGAGTAACGTTAGAAAGTAATTTCTGTCTTTCACTGTGATATCAATTACCTACAAATTCTTGTACATGATTTTATATGTATGGATGTAACGCCAGTGCCCTACCGCGCAGACCTCTTTGTCCTCCGACTCCACCCTTTGGTATAACGTATCCTCCAGCATGTCTGGCTGTCCCTTCCTCTTCCAAGTTCCCATTACTTTCGATCAAATCACGCAGCGGCCAGCAAGCTAAGTGACGGGATTTTCCATGGCGCGCTAGGACATGATAGCCTTGTCTGAAAGACGGGTAATTTAATTAGTTCAAACGCTTCTTATAGTAATTCTTATGAAAGAATCCGGTTTAGAACATTAAAAATACAGCGATCCTTGTGACTAGAGCTAGTAACTGTAGCCGAGTATGACACACAGCAAAGTTTTGCAGAGCAAAAATATCCGGATATCTCATGAGCAGACTGCGGATGTTTATGCAATTTTCAACTTTTTTAGACAAAATTTAAAAAAGTGGTACCATATAAAATTTTATTTTCATTGGTAATAGCACGTGTAGATACAAAATAAATAAAAATCGTACTAAATTCTGATGAATTAAATACTCCAGCATTTCTTGAAAATTTTTATAAGCCATAAATGCATAAAGATTCGCAGTATACTCATGAGATAACCGAGGTATAAGTTATGAGTTCCCGGGTATCAGGTGTCTCGTAAGTCATAAATCTACTTGTGACCCTTTATTACTAATTATTTCAGTCTTCGATTCCCTTGTTCAAAGTAGTATGTAAATTGAATTATACCTAGACGAAATTAGACCCACGAGTAATGCCCAGTGGGCTTTATGGCCTCTTTTTAAACAGGGAGCATGGTTGAAATCTGAATCGTACGGGATCAATACCATGGCCCCGTGAGCTAAAGCGTGAGTCAGAGTGTCCGGGCATTGTTGCAGATCTACTAGAATGTCTGGTCTGTGATCGGGTAAATATTCTGCTGCTAATGTGCCCATGAAATCAACGCTGTATACTTCCCCGTGTTGCGTGAAACCTCTCACACGAGCTTCTGCTAGAAGTTGGCTCACAGAAACCGGTTTCGTGTATTCCTGTGATGCCATAGCAAGCGCCACTAGACCACATCTGTAAAATAATACAGCATTACATTTGTATACAAGATCTAGTAAAAATTTTGTAGCCGTAAAAAACACTACAACTTACTGTGGCCCGTCTTGCAATATTGGTTCGACTTGACAAAAATATGTTACTTCCGCATCCTTCAGCTCGTTTCGAGCGATTAGCTTTTCGATCTCTGCTTCCGCAGAAGTAAGGGTAATCTTGGCCCAAGAAGGCAGGGAATCCGCATCGCTCACTTCTGTTTTTTCACACATAGGTGCCTCTGGCAAACTTGGAAGAGGTGGAGGTGGTGCTGGCATTTCTCGCAAAGTAAATGCTGTACGAACAACTAGTTTGTTCGATGTACAAATACCTGGTCGAAATTGTACGATACAACGGCGACAATCTCACAGCTATGAAATCATGCACCTATACTTCAGTGTTTTCAATTTGAGAATTGCCATTTCTCAGTGGTATCCTTCCTGTTCACCGCCAGACAGCATAGTGGTTCCAGTTCATTGCAAACGTTCCTCAGAATTCTCTGAACAGATCCGTGCTGGAATATCGAGAAGAACACAGCATGTAACTTTCAATATAATTCGTGAAACGAGAACCGACGACGATCATGCTCGGAAACGGCGAAAAAGTCCGGCGAATTAAAAACTTCCGAGCCAACGATAAATCGATTAAACGCGCTGCACCAGAAAGAGCTAATTGATACGTGAATTGTCACAATTGCATTTCTGCATTAGTCATTTAACCTTGAGAAATCTATTAAACTAATCTGTCACTGTTTCAATAATCGTGAGTTGCAAGAATCTCAAAGGATACCGTCGAACGCGATTATTATCGTGGTATTTATCCGATCGTCCGATGCGATTAAAGGGCATCGATATGTTTTACTTCGGTCCGGAATGTCTTGAATGATTTCTGGAGATTCTAACGCGAAGAAACATTCTCGCGCTGCGAAAATTCTAATGGCAGCACATTTCACGACCGACATTGAACGGAATAGTGAACGGCGATCTTATTCTGCAGGACGGAGTGTCCATTACCAATGCAATTTTCTCTTATCGACGTTCGTGAGAGATCCGATTAAGATGAAACGGGCGACCGGGCGAGTCAGTATTTGTTTACCGTACCTAGAATACAAGAAAATCGTAGGCAACACGATTTTGACGTTTACACGTCCCTCCTATACACCCTGTGACTCATGCACGTACATTATGTAATTCTTTGGCAGAAATACGAATCAACACTCAACGCACATTGACGTGACAATACTGAGCGACTCGTGCGAGCTCCCGACGATTTTTCAACAAACGACAATTACTCGGTCAATACGACTGCAATTCGTTCCTCTCTCTCCAGAAGGAGAGCTCTTAGGCTGACATAGCACACTATGCCTTACTTGCAAGCGTACGTCGCGCTATACAGTCTGATAAGAAATTTCCCGTAGCCGCTGCAGCTCCGCAGATGATTCCACTAGTTTAGCTAAGCGCATTGTTTGCAAGAACCCTAGTCTCGAGAAATATATTGTTTATCTCTTTTCACTCTGACCCGGACTGGGACAGGTGCAGGGATTTCTGTACGTATCGCATGAGATTGTACACTCACGCGACAACTACAGATAATGTCTTTCGAATCTGTCTGATAATAGCACGAGAACCGATTGGTCGAGCTACCAACCTCGCTACCAATCCTCAGACGAGTTTCAAACTTCAAACATTGCTGTCTTTGCAAGATGTAGGTTCTGATCCAGGCTAAAGATGATGCAGGTTCTGATCCAGGATAAAAATTGGTTTACGGGGGCAGCACTGAGCAGGCGTGAACCTTAGACTCTAAGACGCGTGAATGCAACTTTGATTGGTTGTTAGGCATACATGATTTTGGAATTATTCGAAGTGACGAAATTAATTACGAGTAAGCAAGTCGATAACACCGCCACTCAATATTCTTTTATCATTGTTGATTTTCTAGTAACTGGACTTTCATAGTTGTCCAAAAGCGTCCACTTCTGCGCGCAAGCGCACGAGAATTGGGATCACGAAAAACGCCGAAGTTTCGCATCTGTAAGAATATATGGTGCGCGTGCGCACTCGTTCCTCGACGCAACAGTCGTAAACAACATTTTTTCCAATTAGATTGCTCGCGAGTTTACGCTTGCACGGTAAATAGAGCGTCCTGGCAGACGCACCACAATTTTTCCGCGTTTTCATATGATTTCGCGGAAAAATGGAGTCGATTCCGCACGCTCGGTGTACGTGATACTTAGACTTA
Organism: Lasioglossum morio; assembly: GCA_916610235.2. Classification (NCBI taxonomy): domain Eukaryota; kingdom Metazoa; phylum Arthropoda; class Insecta; order Hymenoptera; family Halictidae; genus Lasioglossum; species Lasioglossum morio. Next base: position 6,620,961 of record OU744330.1, on the reverse strand, counting down.
TGGGTTTCTGGCATGCGGTGACGTCATCCGGATCATTCTGGAAGAACCCTGCAGGACAATAATGGCGGGTATGTATTTACGTCGAAAGAGAGACTATAGATTTCGGCCGCGGCCTATATTCGTCAGACTAGTAATACAATGGCGGACATTTCCTTTCAGATTTGTATGCAAAATACAACTGCACCTATTGTCAAGAGGACATCACGGGTCTGCGGGTTCGATGTGTGGAATGCCCAGATTTCGACCTCTGCTTGCAGGTGAGTCGAGTGAACGCCTGTTTCTCGGTCACGTGTTCGCGCGACCAACCCCCACCCTTCGCCTCTCGAACCTCTTCTTCCATTTTCCTCGTGTCTTCGTCTATCCTTCCGGTTTTGTCGGATTTTGCGTATTGAGATTCCTTTTTTCTTCCCCACTCTTGCAGTCTTTTCATTCTTTTTGTTCGGAAGTTAGTCCGCAATTATGTGTTCTACCGTATTCGCGAAAGATGAATGAAACTGTCGTCGATCGGAGAGCACGTGTACCCGAGCATGCTCGATCTTATCAACACAAGACAAATAATGTTTTCAAATGTTGACAGTGTTTTTCCGCCGGAGCTGAGATTGGTCTTCATAAAAATGATCATTCTTATCAATTTATGGTGAGTGCAGACACGGAATAACATCACAAGTTACAATTTATTTTTCGATTTCAAGGTACATGATCAGGACTATTGTTTACAGGACTCTGGTACCATTAGTATATTCAATGGTAGGGGGAACTGGACTGCCAGGGAACAACTCAGGCTCCTGGATGCTATCGAACAATTCGGTTTTGGTAATTGGGAGGACATCAGCAAACACATTGAAACACGTACTCCAGAAGGTACAGTGTTACACCTGGTAATTTATGAAACAGAGAATGATTTTTGTTGAATATAATGCACAGTATTTACTTTCCCATTGCAGAAGCGAAAGAAGAATATATTGCTAGGTACCTGGATGGTAACATTGGCAAACACACATGGCCACCAACAGAAAGCTACAAACCAAATCTCACGGATCAGACCAAGTCGGATCATGGACCTCTGTCGCCTGATCTCACATCTCGATTACCACCATTGGACATTACTCCAGAGGAGGCTGCGCAATTGGGTTACATGCCACAGAGAGACGATTTTGAACGAGTTAGTTGATAAAGAATCCATGCTAAACATTGTACAGGGTGTAAAGAAATGTTTGGTCTTGGCTGCTGTGGCATATTCTACATCTTCGGATCAGTAAAGATCTGTAATTAAAACGTTGCAGCTAAAAAATTGTTCTTGACCTTGAATTCCACGGTCAAATTTTTTTGATTGTATTGTGTTCTACTTTTATTTCCACGATGAAGATGTGGAATACGCCTATGGCATCCAATCCACACAAAGGCGAACAGGCATAAATCGGGAACCTCCATTGCGCTTAGATCGCGAGATAACTGTACATAGTGTCTCTAGTATCTAGCTGGGACACCCTATATTATCAAAACTGCATGCACGCTATAGTATCAACTTTTTTTCAGGATTATAATCACGAAGCAGAGTCTCTTGTTTCTTCCTTATTCTTGAATCCAGCTGAAGATGACGACTTGGACATAGCTCTGAAGCTGGCCCAAGTCGACATGTACACTAACAATTTAAGAGAAAGAGCAAGACGAAAAAGAGTTGTTCGCGATTATCAGCTCGTCTCGGCATTCTTCGCTTCGTCTAGGAAAGACAAAACGCTGAAGAAAAAGCAGTCCAAGGAAGAGAAGTATGGCATAGTCTCCATTTTAAGAAAACCAACAGCATCGTTCGCGTCGTTCTATTCTGATCTTGCACCATTTACAGAGAATTCAGGGACAGAATGCGAGCGTTCGCTCAGTTCTACACAGCGCAGGAATACGAGCAATTCTTGACCAATCTCGAGAGAGAAAGAGAGCTGCGTTTGCGTCTTTCAGAGTTGTATCGTTATCGGGAGAGCGGGATCACGAGGCACGAAGAATGTGCTCATTTCGAGCAGATGATGGCGCAAACTCAGGGTCAAAACGATGCTGCGGATCACTGGAACGAAAAGAAATCTGTAAGTATTCATTTCCTCTTGTCCACTAACATTTCTCACATTATGACAGCAGTTGGAATTATTTTCGAAAGGTGTATCTTGGTTTTCATAGCACACTGTACCGGGTCTGTCTGCTTGAATAAAAATTAAAAAATCATTACATGCGCAGTCGTAAAAGCTAGTAGAGCTCCCGAAACTTGCAACATTTTTAATAAATTTTAAATGTTGTATTTTAATAACGGAATAGCTGATAAACTTGTTGAGCCGTCGGGAGCAAGTAATCTTCTTGTTTTAGAAATAAATTGAAATGTTAGTAAAATTAAGGAAGTTCCTCGAGTACAAAAAAACAGCGCGTTAATTACACTTTATGCGCTAGCTTTTGCTTCCCTTTGAACTAATTCCATTGTTTGTGGTGCGTGTTGCCAGGCATTTGTGAACAGATTGTATCAGTTTGCATTTCACTTAGGGCAGCAGTGGGCCGTCCACACCAATACACCGCCACACCTCAAAAAAAAGGTACAAAAACATTCTGAAACTGTGTATCCGTAGAACTTCAAGTCTGTAGCGAAACGAAATAAACCACTCGGCTGGTGGCACATAAAAGTGTCATGTTCTCCGTTCTATTTTTCCAGAGAAGAAGAAAAAAGTTACTCTTCCATCGACCGAAAGTACACTGTAAAAGACTTGCCCAGCAGCAGCTCCTCTCTCAGTCAAGCCAATCCCAATCGGACGACGACTCCAGCCAATCAGTGGGCGGAGCCGGATAACTATCTGAATTCTTCCAGCCAGCATTCTACCAGCTCCAATTCTGCTACAGAGAAAATCTACACCGCGACAACTTCCGGAAAATCGTGTTCGGCAATAGGTGATTTAGAAGAGCGAGATATTGAAATGGAAGCTGCCGCGCATTTGTTAACGAAACAAGAAAAATCTTTGTGTCTACAACTTGATCTGAAGCCAACGCAGTATTTAACGCAAAAAACGTTGTTGTTGCAAGTAAGTTACTTTGTTTCGTTGTGTACAGGGTGATTTAAAAGCATCGGCTACGCGGGAGCTAAGCCTGTAGCCTATCAAAGTATTATCAGTATTCAACTATTAATTATTTTTATTTTTAGCCAAGTATATAATTGCCATTATTTAGCGGGCCATTTGGTAGTTGGCCGGAAAGGAAGTTTCACCTTGAATTTCAAGGTCGAGATCAGTTTTATGACTATTGCGTTTCGATATCAGAGAGCGGTAGAACGTGTTGAGATTGTACAGTAGGCTTTTAATCACCCTGTCTTTTTCTAATGTGTCATAGGTCACCTTTATGTGGTATCTATATGATTGCAGGAGTATCTAAATGGTAATAGGAGATCTGGCGTTGTTCCTCAGTCGGAACCAGAGAGTAAGATTTTACATTATCTG